>OZ029922.1:21489960-22089960 GCA_964023275.1 Norana najaformis
AATAAGACTATTTATAGAGCGCCGTAGTACTGCTGAGGCCGAGAAAAGGGCGCTGCACGTGTGCAGTTATTCGCCGACTGCAGCCACATGCGGCTCAAATGTCAGCATGTCACCGCAAAAACTGTTTTTCTTCATGTAGACCTATTGATTCCATCAAAAAATATGAACTGAAATGTGCATATAAAGAAAGCGCTAAATAAATGATCGCTCTATATACGTCAGTAATTATTGCCAGTGTGGAGTCGCAATAGTGCAGTTGTGTATAGCGATTATAAAGCGAGTAATAGTGATCGATGATCATTGCGAGTAAGAAAAGAGTCGAGTATTTCGTGCCCAATTAGGGCAGCTATTAACGGAGTATTTGCAGACAAAAGAATGGGCGCACGTCAAGTTTCATCAGCCAATCGCCGAAACAGCGTCGCACATGTTAACTCCCCGACCAATTTTACACCCCACTCCTACAACCAGTCACGTGACTCCGCCTCCGCTTAAGTGTATGTTATAGCTAAGCCAAATGAACACAGATTGATTAGCAAATTGTAGTAACTGAACAGTCAACCAACGTTAACCAACATTCACAACATTATTTATCTCATTCATTTATGCATTTATTAGGCGCCACTATCTAATGACTTGGCATCATACATTGTGAGTTAAGGACTTGCTCAAGGTCCCTACTCAGTAACCTCGTAGTCTCGGAGGAGGCTCGAACCCGTACTCTCCGCGTTACAAGCCGAGCGCTCTATCCAATTTGCTACCGTGCCCCACTAACCAAAAAGGAAGCAAAAGCCAATGACAAAGCATGACTGTTTCCAGTAATAAGCCAGGTACTTACTGTCATCGTTATTGGTAACAAAAGAACAAGCAAGAAATGAAGCCACACATATTGCACAAAAATTAAACAATTTAAAACTTATACATGCCTCAAGAATCTAGACAATGACAACCATCCAAGATATGCTACGTCGATATATTTTCAAGACATTATCACCACTGAAGTCACGAAGCAGCCCATGTACTTTATTTCGCATACTTTTATGGCATAAAATGATACTTACAGCATAATCCAACACCTTTGTTACACACTTATCTCGAAGCTTTCATGAAATATTCTCTTTTCGACAACTTAACAACATATGAAAGATATCGTGTTTTACCATACAGGTGGTTACTTTACAAGTGGCTTTCAATGGATCTGTAGTAAAAGAAGAACCTCTTCATCAATTGTCATGTCTTGTATTGCAAGTATTAAAGAAACGCAAGCATATGACTTATTTCTTTTTCCTTCAAATATTTCATACAGATATGCAAAGGGATGCAGATAATCTACACTGTGTCCGGAAAAATTCCAAGGCTTTACGGTAAATATGAAAATAATTAGTAAACATTAATCGATTTTTAAAATTCCAAAAACAGTTTAATCCTGAAATATTATTTGCACTATAATTGTTGTTTTGGCGTAAAAATTTTATAACAATTTTGTCTTCCTCGCTGAACGCCATTTTTCTAGCAACTTTCTTTACAAAATATAAAATTCAAATACGTCACTGTGACGTAATTTTAAACGGGGGCCGTTAATAAATTACAAAGAATTTTGTTGGTAATTATATATTTCAGGATTAAACTGTTTTTGGAATTTTAAAAATCGATTAATGTTTACTAATTATTTTCATATTTACCGTAAAGCCTTGGAATTTTTCCGGACACAGTGTGCATAGGATATTGCGATGCAAAATCACATGCTGATACATCATATAACGTTTCAGCTTCGATAAACAGGCTGAATTAAAGTTGAAACAATAACAAGGAAATTTCCAAAGAATTCATCGGTCCAGCGAGTAACAGGCAGACAGAAGACAGACGGACAGGCAGGCAGGCAGGCAGGCAGGCAGACCCACACAGACAGGCAGACTAATAAAATGCACCTACAGAGACATAGACAGACAGAATTTCATGCTTTATTATTTTTCAGCACCAAACGACAGCGAGAGTTTTGCTTTATGCATTATTCTTCACGAGCCTTGATCAGGGGGTCAAATGGTCCGTGCCCAGACAAGCAGCCAGTCTGAGGCAGGGGTCATCGGTCTAGACCGACTGGCAAAGGATGATCGCCTGATACAGACATAAAAAACATGATACGAATCGGATCCATTTTCGCTCCATCTTCCGCCTTTGACAACTACAGAAACACATCTCATCTAATTCTTCTTCTATCCTCTGTTGTCGTCGTCTGTCCTGTCTTGTCCAATCCTGTCTTCTCTTGTCCTCTCTTGTCCTGTCTTCTCTTGTCCTCTCTTCTCCTATCTTGACCTGTCTTCTCTTGTCTTCTCTTGTCCTATCTTGTCCTGTCTTCTCTTGTCCTCTCTTGTCCTATCTTGCCCTGTCTTCTCTTGTCTTCTTTTGTCCTATCTTGTCCTGTCTTCTCTTTTCCTATCTTGTCCTGTCTTCTCTTGTCTTTTCTTGTCCTGGCTTCTCTTGTCTTCTCTTGTCCTCTCCTGTCCTATATTGTCCTGTCTTCTCTTGTCTTCTCTTGTCCTCTCTTGTCCTGTCTTCTCTTTTCCTATCTTGTCCTGTCTCCTCTTGTCTTCTCTTGTCCTATCTTCTCTTGTCTTCTCTTGTTCTGTCTTCTCTTGTCTTCTCTTGTCCCATCTTGCCCTGTCTTCTCTTGTCTTCTCTTGTCCTGTCTTCTCTTGTCTTCTCTTGTCCTCTCTTGTCCCATCTTGTCCTGTCTTCTCTTGTCCTCTTCTGTTCTGTCCTATTGTTTGCTATTCTCTCCTTGCCTATCTTTGCATTTATTATGGCACATGTGACTCTGTATGCACGTATGTATGCATGTATATATGTTTGTGTGCATGTATATATGTATGTATGCATGTATATATGTATGTATGTATGAATGCGTGTGTAAGACACTATGTATGTACGTGTGTGTGCGTGTGTGAGAGTATATGTATGTATGTATGCATGTATCTGCGTATGTATATATGTATGTATGTATATATGTTTGTATGTATGTATGCATACGTGTGGAAGACTCAATATATGTATGCATGCATGTATGTATGCATAAATATATGCATGTATGGATGCATAAATGTATGCATGTATGGATGCATAAATGTATGCATGTATGGATATATAAATGTATGTATGTGTGCATTTATGCGAACAGGCATCCTCACGCACAGAGACGCCTTGCTAACTAGGCAGTTGGATGACGAGGCACAGACAAAAACCACAGGATTCATTTACTTATAACGCAAGCCGTGGCTAATAGTGACGACCCCGCAACCACAACTGGGAGGGTGAGTTCGAAGTCTCCCGGGGGCAAGGAGAAGAACGTGTACTGGAGAAATGGGGTGTGAAAGGTGGAAATGACATCGAACTTCAAATGTAACTGCAAATGTACACTTTCTTTATGTACACGAAATGCCACCAATCGACTCTTAGAAACAATTCTCGACGCCAGAGAACACCGGGAAATCTCGGATTCGGGGAAAAAGGGGGGAGAGTGTTTGGAGCGGCTCCGACTGTCAGCTACGGAATGGTCCAGCTACCTACCGAAAGACGGGCGACGAAACCTGTCCGACGCATATCCGATGGTTCGATTAATCTCCGCACGCCGCATAGTCTTCCATCTACGAGAGACTGATGGACGATGGGACAACCGTGAGACATTGGCGGCGGATCACATCGCCCATGGTCGATCCTCATCCTCGTTGCTACCTGCTTCAGAAACTCCGAACATGCTGTTATCATTCAACTCTAGTTGGGAACCTGTTGGTTGGGCTTTGCGTGTGTGCGCGAGCTTGCCACTGGTGACTCTTCTAGTTTTCTGACCAATGTTTACTTGTGGACGAATGTTCCGTTTTTAATTACATTTAACATCGTTAGCGCAGAGAGCGACTCTGATGAGTTTATCTTGAAGAGGCGCTATACAAATTTCAAATTACGATTACAATCTTAAACTTAAGATTCAAATGATTCTAATAAAACGTATTTCAAGTGACTGTAATGAAATTTTTAAATAAAATATTATTATAACCGACTTCAAACGTTACAGAAGTTGTGCTAATTATGGTCACCGTTAGCCATCACTTCACGTCTTCAAATCAAGGCTCAAAGCTTTACTCTTTAAGATTTTCTGTGACTTTTATCGCTAACATTTCGGGTCTCTCACAGCGTCTCCATCTTCGGCCTCGGCTGGGTTATGTCACCATAAAATTGTAATGCTACTACTGTTACTAATACTATCACCACAGACACGAGGTCTGTGCTTCCACTGGAAAGTTAAAACACGAGGGAGGCGTTTAAGTTTTTATCTTTCTGCTTCCGTTTACGTGAGAAATTAACCCTACGTCTACTGAACTTGACAAATGTCCCAAGAATTGTGGTCATCGCAGGGAACGACGACCGTGGTGATTAGCAGAGCTGTGTAGTTTGCAATGGTGGTGACGTTAATACTGATGTGAAAAGCGATTATGTAATATATCAGTGACTAGTAAGCGTGCGGTTGTTATCAGTTGCATTCAATGTAGGCTTACCAGTTGTTCTAGGAGGCAGAGGGACGAAGACTCGAAATAGTAATCGTAAGCTATAAATTTCTAAAGCGCTACTTGTATTCACGAGCGCTGCGTCAAGTCGGTGGGGTTGTCCAAAGATGCCATGTCAAGAGCCAAGTCCGGCTGCCAGAAGACCAGGGAGAAGGGGAAAAAGTTAAGGTGGGTTGTGTTTAAGATGAGAGAAATGGGAAGGCAGCGGATTCGATGGATCAGGGTGGGATTTCTTGAAAAGGTAAGACTAATTTAATCTAAATCTGACCTGATTTAATCCAAGAACTTTTATAGCGCCTTCGAAATAATGTTCAAAGGAACAATCGATAGTCGCTGCTAAGGAAAATGCATCCAAACGGGAGATAGTCAGAACAAATGAGGAGGAAAATGTCCCTTCTTTTCTACAATTCGCACGACTTGTAAGCTAAATTCAGTAGCCGCTCAGAAGATGTTGCTAAACAGGGGATAATACTCTCTCTCTCTCTGTCTCTCTCTCTCTGTCTGTCTCTCTCTCTCTGTCTCTCTCTCTCTCTGTCTCTCTCTCTCTCTGTTTCTCTCTCTGTTTCTCTCTCTGTCTCTCTCTCTCTGTCTCTCTCTCTCTCTGTTTCTCTCTCTCTCTGTCTCTCTCTGTCTCTCTCTGTGTCTCTCTCTCTGTCTCTGTCTGTCTGTCTGTCTGTCTCTCTCACTCTGTCTCTCTCTGTCTGTCTGTCTGTCTGTCTCTCTCTCTGTCTGTCTGTCTCTCTCTCTGTCTCTCTCTCTCTCTCTCTCTCTCTCTCTCTCTCTGTCTCTCTCTCTCTCTCTAGAGACCTTTAATGCACTGTCTTCCCCCGACACTACATATTCATCAAATGGCCAGGTTACCTCGCAACTGCGTGTTCGGTGGTGCCAGTCCCAAGCCGGGACAAAGGAGGATAGCGACGCTAATCATTCTTTTCATACAGAAACTAAACGAACACAATCGCCAGTAGCACTGTTCCCAGTAACTTAGTAAGGTAAGGTATGGCCGACGTCAACGGCCCTGGCAGCCGTAGGATGTCGATAAAGACGGGATTATGCTAGTACTGCTAGTAACGTGCTTCAAACCGATTTGTAGCATACGTGTGTGCATAAGTGTGCATGTGTTTGTGTGAGTGTGTGTATAAGTGAGTTTGTATGCACGTGTGTGCGTACTTGTGGGTGTGTGGGTGGGTATTGGGTAGGATTGGTATGTCGGTGGGTAGGATGCTGGTTATCGTGTATATATATATATGATGAGTTCTCTGCCGAAGGCAGGTCCGTTGGCTTTATGCCACTCGGGATGAGATGAGTGAGGTGGTTTTCCGTTACCTTCCTCGAAGATAACTGTGACCGAGCAACTCGTCCAAGGTCGCTAAGCAGTGGCTTGAGGCAGATTCGTACCCGCGACCCTCCGGTTACGAGGCACCAACTATCCCACTACAACACCACGTCTCACAGTAATATATATAAACCACCGCGTCCGAGTTAATATATATATGTATATATATATTTATAATTGTCGTGATCTTTGTAGGTCTTGGTACACGTAACAGAAAAATAAAGTTTGATGAGAAGGTGGTTTACAGTTGAGAAGAAGCGGAGAACGTGGTCATTCGACCGGACGGATCACTCAGTATTATACCGAGCACGTGATCTGTAGCCCAGGTGACGTAGAGAATTTATATTGCTCATTTGCGGCATGTGAATCAGCCAGGTGGATTCCTATTTTACTGCGCATCCAGGTTAAGATGCGACCATGAATGCGAGCGTAGCGTGTGACTGGAAGTCGTGAGAACGATCAAGACCTAAAATATGGTCTTTTCTGAATCGCCATCAGTCGGTTCTTTCATAAACAATTCTCGACTCCAGAGCAGCTTGGACTTAAGATTCAAATGACTCTAATAAAATGTATTTCAAATGACTGTAATGAAATTTAAAATAAAATATTATTACAAACGATTTCGAACGTTACACAAGTTGTGCTAATTATGGTCACTGTTGGCCACCACTTGGCGTCTTCAAAACATGGCTCAAAGCCTTACTCTTTAAGACTTCTTGTGACTTTTATCGCTAACATATCGGGTCTCTCACAGCGTCTCCTTCTTCGACCTCAGCTGGGTTATGGCACCATAAAACTATATTGCTACTACTGTTACTGATACTACTATTATTACCACTACTACCACTACAACTGTCACCACTATTACCACTACCACTACTTCCATGACTACTACTTCCATTACTACCACTACTATTACTACTACTACTATAAAATGCATGCATATCGTCTGATAACCGCAGAAAATACTGTGACTACTGCAGCCAGAAGGCATCAAAATGCAGATGATGTATAGAGCCAGAGAGCCAGCGTAATCCTGCGGACAATTAAGCGAAGTGACTAATTCTAAGCCAAGGCGAACAGTCGTGTATGAAAGCTTTTCTCAGAAATCATGCAGTGTCTGCTGCACGCTAAACATGCATAGCATGTTCCGATATTTTCACGATCTACTGTGGTTTTTACCACGTCGCTTTCAGTAGAGGTCGCCTTTGTCAGCTTGACGCTGAGCTCAGGGTTTTGTACCTAGAGGTCGTGACAGTGACAATAAAAGCCTTAACAGATGGGGATGTCAGCAGGAGAGGGAGGATGGTGAAAGGCAGGTGATGGAGGACACAAGGATTCGAGAGACTGGAATGCTGGAGGCCGTTGACCGCATGGGAGAAAGGGAGGGCGTGGAGGAGAAATGGAAGGGGGATGAGTGAGCAGGGTCGTTGGAAAACTGGAGAGGGAGCGCTGGAGGATCATTCGTTGCTGCTGCTGCTGCTGCTGCGGCAACTGAGACCGGCCATGGAACAATGCCATCACTCGAGGCCTTATTGACACCAGTCAGGCACCGTAGAAAGTAACACAGCAATCGTAATCGTAATCGTAATCCCAAGATTTCTACAGCGCCCAACGAAAGCCGCGCCGCGGGGACCAGCTTATTCACAGGCGCTCAGTCGGTTCCGGGTCAAGATCCAAGAGTCAGGCAGAGAGACAGAGAATGCAACCGCTGCATTCACGCGAAAGGAAAAGAAGGCATGCATGAACAGATGCACGCAGACACAGACAGACTATCAGACATACATTCATCATCATCACCATCATCATAATCAATAAGAACTCTTTTATTGATCCCAAGTATGACATGCCACAATTTACAAAACACCTTACAGTTGACCGGAACACAAAAGCCAGACCCAGAAAGGATCAGAATTAAGTTTAATTAGGGTCACCAATAAACATCGATTGACTTAAGAGGACAATTGAAGCATAAATAGAGCACAGGCAAATTGAAACACGCACAAGCAAATTGACATAAGCTAGGTACAGACCGTTTAAAGTAACTATAAGCAGTTTATGATAGAGTTCATGGGAACCTAACAGACACGGAAGGACATATGCATGCAATCAAATTAGCAACGATCACATAATATAAATTATGCTTCTTACATAGAACTTTCAAATATGGTAACAAATGAATGCTCCCTTGTAGGATATTCTATATGGTCGGCCCATCACTTTAAATATTAAATAATCGAGTGTTACTGCGAGCAAAATTACCATGATAATTTCCTCGAACACGAGTGAAATAGGAGTGACAATCAGAAATGTCTACGTGTATATAACGCAAAAGAGATCGCAAACTTACTTCTCTTTGTCTTAACTTGTCTTTAGCCGACTTCACTTCGAAGGTTGACTGAATCCATCCATCTCCTGGCCTTTCTGTTTTGCGTTGTTCTGTCTTCTTTGCCTCGCCTTATATAAATTTATGCGTGTTTGCATATATATATAAACAGTTATATATATATATAGGGAGAGACAGAGAGAGAGACAGAGACGAACACACGAAGACGGAGAGAAGTAGTAGTAGAAGAAGTAGAGAGAAGACTTTATGGATGAGAAGCTAGCACACATATACACTGGATAACTAAGAGCCCAATGAAGCACGCAATAGTATTAGCGTGATGCTGTGAAGTCGTCCAAAAGCCTTCGATTCATCCGTCGTCTCCTCGAAGACTAAACATCTATTGTAAGCCGTCGTCAATGACGTTACCATGGATACGGTCCCTACGCGACCGACGCTTGACTGAGGTCACCATGCAATCGTCGGCTGTTTTCGCTGAATCATCGCTTTTGTTGTGACCAATTTCTGGCTTTTATTTGACCCATTTGTCGAAACGTTTCTTCTACATTTATGTTCTTGTAATTACACGGCGTGAATATGTGATGTCTATAAAGGTCAACAGATGTCGTTAGGAAAGAATGCGCTGTTTTAAGACGGTCACGGCTTGCTCATGGATGCCACACGGTTACCGCGCCTAATGTAGGCCTATGCGGCTGGAACCGTTACAAGACAGGGTAGTAACGGCTGAAAAACAGTTTGCTTAACGATAACAAAGAGGGGGAGCAAAACTAACTGTAGAACCTAAGAACTGAACCAAAGATTCACGGCTACTCGATGTTCGTATTCTGACATACATACATACATGCATACATACATACATACATATACATACATACATACATACATACATACACACATACATACATACACACATACATACATACATACACACACATATACATACATACATACATACATAAAACATACACACATACATACATACATACATACATACATACGTACGTACATACATACATACACACACATATATACATACATACATACGGACTTGGGTAGGATTTACAATGTGTCGTTTACTGAAGACAACGGAAGACAGAAAGGCCAGGGGACAGATGGATCATGGACGCTCGAATTCTTAGAATCAGGTGAGACATATTAAACACAAGTCATAAGCAATGGTCTGGGTAGGAAGCGCCCCTGATGAGTTTATTCTTGAAGTGGCGCTTTATAAATGTCAAATTACAATTACAATTACAATAGGTGGCGCTTAGGAAGAACGAAACTCTATTCAGTGCACTACATATTATTACTTCCGACATATTCGCCATATTTAATGAGCAGTTGCTTTTATTGAACTGAGAAACTCCGCCACTGCTTTGTTTGGGGTAGTGCCAGTCCCAAGCCTGGATAAAGGAGGAGGGCGACGGCAACGGCCTTTAACGCCATAAGATGTCGTTAAACTGAGGAATTAACTAACTAAATGAACTGAGTTCATAATCCTCCCTATCACTGAAATGCAGAGAATTGCCCACGCTCGAACATATTCACATTCAAAACGTTCCTTCCTCTTTTCAACGCTTATCTTTTCTGTGCTTCGTTTAGAATGCTTACGGCTCAATTTGCAAACATAAGTCAACGATCAGCGCTAAGCAGAACCGATACTTCTTTGTTCATTTACTTATTTAGACTATTCATCTATTTGTTTAAAGCGCGCACGAAGACAGTGAACACGAATCTAGAGGTGACTGCAAGCCAACTTCCTGCAGGGAACATCACACCTTAGAGTGTTACTGCAAGCAAAATTACCATGATAATTTCCTAGAACACGAGTGAAATAGGAGTGAATATCATAAATATCTACACACCTACACACACACACCTACACACACACCTATACATACACACACATATATATATACACACACATATACATATACACACACCTACACACACATACACACACCTACACACACCTACACACACACCTACACACACTCTTACACACACATCTACACACACACCCACACACGCACGCACACACGCATATATATATATAACGCAAACGACACCGAGCTGTAGCAATTGTACAAACTTCCTTCTCTTTGTCTTAACTTGTCTTTAGCCGTCTTCATTTCGAAAAGCTTGGTCGCACCATGTGGAACTCTTAGATACGCAGTTCCTAATGTTCTTCCCAGAAATTGTGGATGATTTGGAGACCATTCGCTTTTATGGTTGTATCAAAGGGCAAGCTACCAACCCACACGTGGCTGGAGGACTTCCATGGTGATAAACGACGACATTTATGTACATCAGACGGATCTATATATATATATATATATATATATATATATATATATATATATATATATATATATATATATATATATATATATATATATATAATGCCTAGTTTAATGACCTTTGTTGGACAATTGACGTCGCTGATATTTGGAAGCAAAGAAGAAAAGAGTAAAAAGCAATAAATCGTGAAAAAAGAAGCAGCCAAAACGAATGACGATACAGCGACTGTAGCGTCCAAATGATGGATGCTTTAGCCTGCCGTCCGTCCGTCTGTGTATCGGTGTGTATGTGTGTCGTTCTTCGTGTCTGTCTATCTGTCTGTCTGCCTGTCTTGCTGTCTTGTCTGGATGTATGTCGAGATTTGGACAGGCAGAAATTAGAACGTCTCCTTCCGACTGACGTTTAGATTCTTCATCTGAAGGAAACGACTAACTTCATATATATATATATATATAGATTATATATATATATATTATATAAAAGCTTATGAGTATATATATATACATATATGCATATGTATGTGTATATAGTGCATATTAGCTTATCAGTATAGGTATATATGCATATGGCTCATTTCTGTGTTTGTGATTACTGTCATATATACACATGCATGTTGTCCTACATCGACGTGTCCTACTTTGACAGAAGTAGAAAATATGCTGTGTGTTTGTGGATGCGTGTGTGCGTGTGTGTAATCGTAATCATAATCTCGAGATTTTTACAGCGCCCAAAGAAAACCACGTCACGGGGAACAGCTTATTCACAGGCGCTCAGTCAAAACCAAATGGATAGGCAAACGGGGTTCGGTTCCAGATCAAGATCCAATTGGGATTGGAGAGTTAAAAGGAAGAATCCAAGCCGCAATCCATCAATATCCAGAAGGTCAGTCCACGAGACATATATATATATATATCTGTATTCTGTATTTATATGTTTGTGTGTGCACTGTATATGCATATATATATATGTATATAATCTGCATATATATACTTATGTGTGCACTGAATATACATGTACCGCATACTGTTAATCAGATAGTCATGTAAAAACTATACTTAATATAGCGCCTTTAGTTACGTCTCAAGGCTCTTTCTGTCTACGTTTTGTAAATGCAGAGGTCGTCGTGAAGGCCAAGGCTGTGGTTGCGTCTCAGTCATAAGAAGCAGGTTCCAATTAGTGGAAAGTCATGCTGGACGAAAGTCTTGCATTTCACGAGTTGGAATGATGATAGAAAAAAAACTAATCGGTAGAACCTCGGTAGGTCTTAGCGGAAGAACGACAGCCGTCGCTATGAAAAATCTGAAAGCGGATTTCTTTAAAGAAGCAAATGAAAACTAAGGGTGCATCCGACCGGCTTTTCTATAGAGAATGCTGTGACGCAGCATTTAAGGCTCAGAACACTGACCTTGCATCATTTCTTAAATACTTTGCTAACTCCATATCGCCCTCCTAAATTCTTGTATTCTTCTGATACTGGTTTGTTGCAAGAACCTAAGTTCAGGACAATTGAATTACTATAAAATCTCAGCTTTACTACTGCTAAGGCTATTGCTACTACTCATACTTGGGAAGGAGAGAGGGAGGGAGGTGCACAGAAAGCTGTTTTCCACCCGGAAACGACACGTTCTGGGCTTCGATCCAAATGAAGATACATTCCGCCTGTCAGTAACCGCGGACAAAAACAGACTGAAGCCCAGGTTCAGATGGAATAATGGCTTCCCGAGACCAAAGGAAAGACGAACTTGTCACTAATTCTCGCGCTATGGCGCCAAATAAATCGTCTTATTATTCTCATTTGTGCGGTTTCAACATTTCTCGGAAAGGAAGTAGGAAACCCAGCGCATAAACAGAACGCACACATTTCCTCTGATATCAGAATAATCAAGGTCTGCATTAATTATACCAGCGGCGCGACAGAATTTGAAGCGAGAGGACACTATGTTTATTATAAAGATTCTGAATACTATAAATAGTATAAACAGTTTATATTATTTTAGTATTCAGAAATAAGTAGGCCGATAAACTGCCCGATCCTTGTGCTAGCTTTTCTATAATTCATTGCTATTTCTTTTTATTCAGCTGTCTGGAATTGTCTTGCTTTTGATATCTGTCTTCTTACAATCGTCCGTGCCATCTTCTCCCTTATTCAGAAAAAGGTTCTTGCTCGCTGAGATTGAGCTGGCAGTGGATCGTAAATGTATCGTAGATCGTAAATGTATCGTAGATCGTAAATGTATCGTAGATCGTAAATGTATCGTAATCGCAATCGATGGGTGTAGTGAAAAGTTGTAAAAACAATGAGGGCTTGACTTTGTGCATATTGTGGACTGTATTATGTCGGATAATTTAGCTTATATATTTGTGTAATTAATTCCTACGGAACACTGGGGAACAGTTGGATGTAATTAACGAGAGGCGCGGATAAGACGCCCGTATTTGACAGGTAGAAGTAAACGAGAGAGAGGGTGAGTGAGAGAATGAGAGAGAGAGAGAGAGAGAGAGAGAGAGAGAGAAAGAGAGGCGGAGCAGAGGGATGCTGATCGGATGGCGAAAGGGAGAAGTTGGGTGATTGACAGATGAAGGGGAAAGTTAAGGAAGGGTGCGAAGCGAAGAAGGCATTCGCTAAACAACGGTCGAAAGAGGCGTTAGGTTCCGGAGAACAGAAGAAAAATAATAAACCTGTATCTCTTAAACGGACCTCGCTAGACTAATAGGCCGATGCGAATCATAGACACTGATTTTGCTGAATTTGCTGTATATAACGGTGTACATAGTGGTAATATACGTGTGAAAGAAAGAATCCGTGTTAAGTCTCTGTACGGTCGGACTGATCCATTCACGAACCCGCGTGCTGTTAAAGGCCTAAAGTCCCCCGAAGATAAAGCCTCTGATCAATAGCACCGCTCGCCACCACATCCTGAAAGGAGACTTGTGTTCGCCAGCGACCCTTGATGCGCAGGACTCACAAGCAAGCTCTTCTTTCTTCAGCTTAGTCAAAAACAAAACCGCCGAGGTAGATAGGTTCGGTTCCAAGTCCAGGTAATCAAGGCTAAACGTCAAGCAGGTAGACAGGCATACGGCTAAGGTGGATAGTGTTTGGAATGTCTTTTTTATTGAATGAAGGAATAAATTAACGAATGAATGCTTTAATGGACCAATAAAATCATTGATTAATAAATCAATGAATCAATATAGTACCTTACATTAATGCTAACATCGCATCACTGGTAAAACCTGTGTATAGTAGTCTGATCATACGTTTTGATGGCCTTTGCCTTACACGTGCATGAGATATGATGTCTTGCCCATACAATCTGTGTCTCTTGCCCATATGATCTGTGTATTGTCCATATGTCTGTGTCTTGTTCCTATGATCTGTGTCTTGTCCATATGATCTGTGTATTGTCCATATGATCTGTGTCTGGTCCATATGATCTGTGTATTGTCCATATGATCTGTGTCTTGTTCCTATGATCTGTGTCTGGTCCATATGATCTGTGTATTGTCCATATGATCTGTGTCTTGTTCCTATGATCTGTGTCTGGTCCATATGATCTATGTCTTGTCCATATGATCTGTGTCTTGTTCCTATGATCTGTGTCTTGTTCCTATGATCTGTGTCTTGTCCATATGATCTGTGTCTTGTTCCTATGATCTGTGTCTGGTCCATATGATCTGTGTCTTGTTCCTATGATCTGTGTCTTGTTCCTATGATCTGTGTCTTGTCCATATGATCTGTGTATTGTCCCTATGATCTGTGTCTTGTTCCTATGATCTGTGTCTTATCCATACGATCCGTGTCTGGTCCATATGATCTTTGTCTTGTTCCTATGATATGTAGACCCCTATCTATCGGCTGCACGAGTTGTCATTCTGGACCGTCCTTTTTATAAGTCATCGGTTCAATGAACGATTATTATTCCGGTCCAGCATCCACGTCTGTCTACACCTCAGTCAACCAGAAGAAGTTGTTGAATTTCGCTGAGCCATCGGTTTACGGTTCAAAGAGAATGGCTCTGCGCTAGCTTAGCCATAATGTTCCACATCAGCCATATATACTGAGGAACTAAAATAGAACCGAGACATTAGAACAGTTCCATTCAAAACCATTAATCGCTAGCATTACAAAGACAAAGGCGACTAATTTTCACGCATTTGATCCCGCAGCCTTTCACTCGTCGCTTTTCAGCAGCTATTACCCATCGGTATCCGATCCTAAATAAGAAGAAATGCGTCTGAGAAGGGCTATCAAAGCAAAGGGAGATCGTGTGGCTAAAGCGATTAAGAAAAACGCAGGAAAGACGAATACGATGTTTACAATCGTATACGATCCAGGCTTAATGCAAGGAAATCGCCAACAGGCTGGGATTACTGCTGAATGAAAGAAGGAACAAATGAATAAATGAACGAATAAACGAACGAACGAATGAATGAACGAATGAATGAATGAACGAATAAACGAACGAATGAATAAAAGAAGGAACAAATGAATAAACGAACGAATGAATGAATGAACGAACGAACGAATGAACCAACGATGCCATGTCAAGAACCATCCCAGGAACGCAAAAAGCCAAACTTGAACAAATGCATGCATAAAACCGAAATATATAGGTAGGCTGACCTTGTGAACGAGTGAAAGACCTTGTGAACGAGTGAAAGACCTTGTGAACGAGTGAAAGACCTTGTGAACGAGTGAAAGACCTTGTGAACGAGTGAAAGACCTTGTGAACGAGTGAAAGACCTTGTGAACGAGTGAAAGACCTTGTGAACGAGTGAAAGACCTTGTGAACGAGTGAAAGACCTTGTGAACGAGTGAAAGACCTTGTGAACGAGTGAAAGACCTTGTGAACGAGTGAAAGACCTTGTGAACGAGTGAAAGACCTTGTGAACGAGTGAAAGACCTTGTGAACGAGTGAAAGACCTTGTGAACGAGTGAAAGACCTTGTGAACGAGTGAAAGACCTTGTGAACGAGTGAAAGACCTTGTGAACGAGTGAAAGACCTTGTGAACGAGTGAAAGACCTTGTGAACGAGTGAAAGACCTTGTGAACGAGTGAAAGACCTTGTGAACGAGTGAAAGACCTTGTGAACGAGTGAAAGACCTTGTGAACGAGTGAAAGACCTTGTGAACGAGTGAAAGACCTTGTGAACGAGTGAAAGACCTTGTGAACGAGTGAAAGACCTTGTGAACGAGTGAAAGACCTTGTGAACGAGTGAAAGACCTTGTGAACGAGTGAAAGACCTTGTGAACGAGTGAAAGACCTTGTGAACGAGTGAAAGACCTTGTGAACGAGTGAAAGAACAAGTGTTGACCTACAGCTGAACAAAGAAACTAACGAACTAATAAAGTTTAAAAAATAAAAACCAAAAGAGGAACAGGATAGTAGTAAGTATGATATAAGTTTGGATATCGACCTGATTGTGGCTTGGTTTTGGTGTGCCATCGGTTGATGCCTTGTGCATTAGACACTGGCGAATTAGAAGTTGCTAATTATTATAATTATTATTATTATGACGATCATCGCGTCTATTAAACTCAGAATGCTAAGTTATCGCCACACGTCATTGGTTAGGAACTTAGGGCAACTTATAGGCCTACAAATAGAAAAAGGGGAATGTAGGCCTAACAAACTTCCTTACATGCCTCTATAAGTATAGGCCTAAGGATGCGATTGAAGGATCATTCGGGTGAGCTTCAAGCACGACCGTAGCAACAGGATAGGCCTACCTTCTTAGTGGTTAGCAGGTAAAAGGTAACATATTAAAAAAAGTCATAAATGAACAGTTTTTAAGAATATTATATATATATATATATAATAATCTGAAAAGTTACATTTAGGCTTATTTTACTTACCGTCGTTGTGGACACCTTCACCTTTTGCTTAGATGAATTTCAGAAAGATGAGAGTTCTGTCATGCCAGAGAATCGTTGGAAAGATGAGCTACTGCGTTCCTAAAACTCATTCAGTGAACTCAGCGATAGTGCCTATTTCGTCTACAAGTGACTTATGTCTGAGCGTCTCAATTGATGTAATTGTAAATGTAAATGTATATGATGTGCTATAGCGACTGTAAGGCTTCGACCTTGTTCATTTTCAGTGAATTTATCGGGTGAGATCCTTCACCATCGCTGCTCGTTTGAATGGGCGCCAGGCCATTTAAGGTCCTCGTGCATGGACCCGACTCCAGACGCTCCTGAAGGGGATGCTAGACATGTCTATAGCCAGCTGCTGCAGCAGATGCGTCTGTTCGCTCAAGGCAATTGATTCGATGCCACACCAAATGCCGATACGAGTATAGGAGACATCGACAGAGGGCGACAAGAACAGCAATAATCTGTCTGAATCTAACATACGTTCTTTTTCTCTGAATTCTTTAACTCTGTCTAATTAAGTATTTTTGAGTTTTCGCATAAGTACATTGCAAAAATTTGTTTTCTAATCCTGCTGGTATAACTTTGTTAGTTTGATTGTTGATGGAGTCGCGTGATCCGTTAAGTCAACTCATCTCTGATCTACTTTTCTCGTTTGCAGCTGAGATCACTGGATGGCGCCAGTAACGGAACCTGTGATTAAATTAAGATTTTAACGTTTATTAATTCGAGGAATTTCGAGCTCCGTATAAATATCGAAAAGGCTTCTACTCTGAACTGTGGGTATCCATTGCAGCGTGGGAGGTAAATTACATCGATATGTACACATACAGACTGCGTACTAATATATATTATATAAATACACATAGGCCTAAATAGGCTTATATGAAGTTTTCTAAAAAAGGCCAATGTATTTCTAAAATTATATCCTTACAAATATGTTACTAGCTACTTAAATAGAGCCTTTTAAACCCCCAGGTAAGGATTAAAGAAAAATTATACCTTATTCAGCTCCATTAATTTCATATATATCGGTTATATACAGTTTATTACATATGTGTGGAATCGAGTAGATGTATTGATTTTATACATTCAATTGAAAATGGACTTCAATTGAATCAAGTCAATCTTTTGTTTGAAGGTAAACTGATGATTTCTGTTATTTTTACCACGTGACCCGGAAGTTAGTCTCTCATTAGTCGAAAATTAATAACTATCGGCGCGTTTTCAGGAAAGCAACCTACGCAGGAAGGACCCGAAGATAAATTCACTTACAATCAAAAAGCATTAGGATGGCATCAGCCTTGGGCCAAATTGTTGATGAATTAGGCTTACACATCTCTCAAGCATCAGGTTTCCGGGAAGAACTCGAATTTCCTGGAAAGTTCTATAGCACCTTATCTCCAAATATAGTTTGATTACGCGCATAAAACGCTTGTTTTTCCGCTTTCAGTCATCTACCGGCTCCCGTCTCTTGTCTGAGTCTGTCTGTCTGTGTCTATCTCTCCCTTTCTCCTTTCTCTCTGTCTCTGTCTGTCTGTCTGAATGTCAACGATGTTTCTCTAGAAACAGGTTTAAGTAATTAGAACCACTGAGAGGGACATTATAATTAATCAGTTTCACGTTTTGACGCCTCCGGCATGAAAAAGTCGATATACGATACACCCAATCAGAAGTGGAGATATAGGTGCCCGGTATGCATACCCCGAAATTACGCCGATGCTAATCATGGGGCACGGTAGCATATTGTGGGGCACAATAGCATATTGGATAGAGTGCTCGGCTTCTCTTGCGGCGAGTACGGGTTCGAGCCTCCTCCGAGACGTTTACTGTGTAGGGACCTAGAGCAAGTCCTTCACTCACGATTGCTCGGCGCCATCGACTGATGCTAAGACATTAGATATCGACGCCTAATAAATGCAGAAATAATAATAATAATAATAATAACTTAATAATAATAACAACTATAATAATAATAACCGCTCCAAAGGCACACGATCGGAAGAGGGGAGCCAGCAAGGCGATCCTCTCGGCCCCCTAGAGTTCCGTCTTGCACTACAACCTCTTCTGACAAAGTTGAGGTCGCATCTTCGAATCGGATATCCAGACTACCTCACGTTGGGTGGTAGCAAGGAGACAGCGGCCACCGACGTCCAACTTACTATGCAAGAGTCTAAGAACCTGGGACTGCTACTGAATTGTAGCAAATGCGAGATTGCGTTCACTCCGAACGCCACTGGCCAAGAAACGTCTTAATATGGCCGATAAATCTGACAAACTTCTACCTTCAAATTCTTCTTCATAAAACGTTGATTGCGCTCACTTTTCACTTTAAACGTTGGCACCTTTTCCAACAGACAGTCAGCTCTGAAGAATGCTTCCAACACTCAAAGGAAGCACTGTGTAATTGTTTTTTTACAAGTCATTATTTAGTTTTGCAGATGGGGATGCAAGCTACACTGCTGAAGTTCACAGAACAGAAAGCAAGCATGCAGGCAAGCACACAGACAGACAGACAGACAGTCACGCACACAAGTATGTAAGTAGACAATTACTTTGAGCGTTCTAAACTCAAAGACGAGAAGGTACATTCGACTCACAGTGGCATTCATCACACAGACCTTATGATCAATGTACGTGTAATTGGTGTATTTATTAACCAGGATGCTAAGAATATTTAGGAACCAATCCTCCCAATGACTGCAGTCCTAAGCGGCGGTGCTCAAAGAATCATAAAAACCCAAAACCCTTTGAGTGATTGATTATAGAGCTAAAGGATCCATCTACTGTAGGAGCTCTGTGGAACGTTATTCACAGAATCAATAGATCACTGCAAAATAAATGGCGAATACTAGAAAAAACAGAATTCTAACACACACATCCACTGTGCTTTTATTCTTCAAATGAATCTATCTTCACTCGATAAACTTCCATAGAAGCCACCAAATTAGAACTAGATATAAAAAACATTGTAATGGTTTCAGCAGTAATCGCTTGAATACATCAACTATACTGCAACTTACTTCTCTAAATCATTGTTTTTTACTATTGGATTATCTCTTTTGCCTTGTACGCCAGCTACAAAGTAGTCACTAGCATCAAACTCACACAAACAAAACCCTGAAGCTATCACACAGATCTATGAATAACATGCGTGAGTTTACAGCAAAAACAAGGTTCCTGATATACAAGAATGCCTCTCTGCTGATCTAGAAAAAAAAACAGGAGAACATCCGCAGTAAAATACACGGTCATTTCAGCGGCATTAGTCAATACATATGACGTCCTTCGATTTTTCTCCACCAGATGTTGAAGTCGATGCTCCAGATGAACTTGGCACCAGTGACTGAGATGACGTTGCTGAAAGCGGAAAGAAAAGCACCTCCATCATCTCTATTGTTAGTTTCTACTGTTACTGTATTAGAATTTATTTTATCGTTATAATTACTACTTTCCGTTTCACATTTTCATTTAAGGTATTTATATGTAGATACAAAGTAGTAACGGTATCATCATTGTAACCACCATCATTGTAACTGCTCTCACTTCCGGCATAATCATTATCACAGCAATATAGCATACACAAAATAATCAGTAACTAACCGGGTACTAACCAAGAGAAAGAAGGCAAGAAGCAACCAGCAGCTAAAAAGTGACCAGTAGTTAGCAAATGACCAAAGACCACACAACTAGCAAGTACTTACCACCCAAGTTGTATCCTGGCACCGGCATATACACGGGTTTTGTGCCTTGGGCTCCTGCTGTCAAAATGGGTTTATAGCCCCCAACCCAAGGCCCAGTTGAGGCAGAGGGTGTTGGAGATGGCTTCATTGGAGGCATGACCTTCTGCTGAAGCGGCTTGGCAGCATTAGCCGTGTATGCCTTAGCCAGACTAGCAGGCATGTTTGTGTAGGACATGTCGTTTATGTCGTTCACCAGAGCAGCGATGTGGCCCAGCACTGAAAAACAGATTTCGCACTTTAAATTCTTAACTTCTTTGGAACGATTTCGACACCAGCTTTCTAAAGGATTAAGATGTTGCCCCGGGATGTTTTGACAGACATTATACTTATTAGGTACTGTTTTCTTAATGGTTAAATTCACCACAATTAACGAGTCATTCTGCAATATGTATCAATTACAGTGTGTGCATGTGTGTATATATATATATATATATAAATAAATAAAATATATATATATATATATATATATATATATATATATATATATATATATATATATATATATACAAAAATCTAGCTGTACCTGCTGGCAACTCATCTCTGCAGACTCTCTTAAGTCCAAGAAACCTTGTTCAAAATATGAGTACACTGGTTCAAAATAGGATTACCCTTGTTCAAGTTACCTGGTTATCTGCTGTGCCATTTAATAACTGGTATTCATCTCCAGTTACAGAGAATATGATAAAAATCTTAAGGTATGAGGGATCATCCATAAAGGACGTCTGCAAAGGGAAGGAGGTTATGCTCAATGTGGACGTCAGCACCTGAATTTGGCATATAGTTATTTCAGTACAGCCTGTTCCTAATAAACACCAACTTCAGCCACATCACAGACAGTCCATACTGTGTTGGATCTAACTAATATTAGAGTCCGTTTGCTGGATGTGGTGGTAACAAAGCACTTCATCCCACAGCAGCACAGTTAGCCCTGCAAGGTCAACAAGACAGCCTAATCTGGGCCTTACTACTCTTCTGGAGTGCGGACATCCATAAAAGGAGGGGTAATGTCAAATGCAGACAAGGGAGAGGGAGGGGTCTAGAGTAGGTCATTTTTTTGTGGCCATCATATAAGGATGACCTAAAATGAAATAATGGACTGAAGATAAAGAGAGGAATTAAAGATTAAACAACCAACCTTTGTGCAGCTTAGGGTTTTTATTTCCCTTTGCTTCAGTACCTTGTCCAAGGCTCTTCAACGAGCTAGCCAGATCATCCAGTGGCTTAAGGCTGAAAACAACAAAAAGTAAGTTTATTAAGCAGTTTGCAATCAATAACTCAATCAGTTAATTGCAACTGTTTTAACATTAGTAGTATATTTCACACAAAGATATTCATGGTTTGCTTTAGTAAGCCTGGAAAGAGCAAACAAACAGAGCGTGATAATTAATTTCTAATGACGCTGAGGAAAGTTAAGCAAAGGGCACAGAACAGAGAAGAATGGCATCGTCGGATTCTTGGACCTGTCCAAGGGCAAAACACTGAAGTAGAAGATGTATTCAACTACCAGCGGCCAGTAATCCCACAACAAATACAAAACGATGATGAAGACATCTCACTGGTCTGGTTTGACGGACTTGTCATCGGTTACACTGGCTGCAGATTCCGATGCTTCAGGTGCTGGCTCTACATTCTGAGCATTTTCAACCGAGGCTTTCCGCAGCTGTTCTTCAATGACCAGAGCCTGTTCCAGCAGCTGCAAAACGCAATAAAAGTTAATGGTTAGTTCGTTAATCATCCATTATTACACAACTATCGGCATGATGCAACAGGATTCAAGCCCTTTACACTGGAGTTTAAAGTCTTGTGCATTAGCAATCAGTCATCATGTCATCCTTGGAACGTAGCTGCGATTCAATTAATCAAACAATGAATAGGCTACGTATTCTGTATTCTACTGATATACCTGGAATCTTCGATTCAGGAAAGCCGCTTTCCGCGTGCGTTCGCTGTCCGACTTAAATGCCTGGTTCATGAGATCAAAACGAGGATCTGACAAGATGTCCTGCCAGTGTCGATAGCCATGTCTAAGAAAATCCAGTTAAGACCAAACACCAAATATCTACTACCTAAGCACCAGCAAGCTTTACAATTATAATTACCTGTCAAGTCCTAAACTATTACTCAAAAACAATGACATACTTTAGCACAGTAGCATCCAGAGACATTGCAAATGCCTTACAATGTCACCCAAATTGTATCAACCCTCTTTTACTTTGCAGCTGTAATTGTAATTACAAAACAACAATTGTACAACACCTCTTAAAAATCTCTTATAAGATTCCTGTTCATACGCCTAAGTTTTAGCCTTCCAATATTAAATACCAACACATGATGCTTAAGAAAAATTCACAGCATAAGACGTTAGCAAGGCCTACAAATAGCAATTCCATATAAAAATGGCATATATAACAATTTGACATACTTTTGAACATCAACACCTGCATGAGCAATCTACAGATAACCTGGTTGTTAGTTCACAAAAAGGATACGTAATGACGCCAGCTAAGAGCCAGAAGTCATGGCGCCTGTGCCAAGTCTCGTATTCCTTGCCCTGGATCAGCTGCATCTCTTCCAGATGCCACAGTGAATGCAACTCCGTGAATCCACCATCCGCTATCCAAAAACGTCTGCGGAGTTCCGCAGAAATTTCTGCTAGAGATTTGATTGACGTTAGGAGAACATCTAAATACACAACAGACGAAAAGCTAAATGTTTTGAACAAGAAAAACACCAATAAACCTAAGTTATGTTAGCATAGCAAATTTAAGCAGCATGATTTTACAACTCTGTTTTCAGAAAAAACCTACAAGTTTACAAATTTATTAAATTTATTTAGTATTTATTACTTAATTTTTATTATTTCATTCACTAATATGTGAAGATTTATTATTTCTACTTTTATCGGCAAACTGTACCACCGAGAGGCTCTTAAAACGCACCACATAAATTCTGGTAAATTTAAAAAGATATTCAGGATTCAAATGGAAAGAGAGAAAGCACCATTATACTCGCAAAGTAGTTAAATGTAGCCCTTCTAACTTACCGTTTACCTTCTCACTTGGCAGGGCTGGATCGGAAGCTGTAGCATCTTTTTTTCCATCTTCTGTATCCTTTCCATCTGTTCCTGATTCAGCACTGTCTTTCTTTTGCTCATCCACTGTCACTTTTGCATCCTCAGAATCCTTGGCTGCTCCAGATTCTTTAACATCTTCTTTCTCAATTTCTTTTTCTTTCTCGGAGTCCTTGTCTTTTTCATCACCGTCTTCAGCAGCCTTGGCAAGTTCTACATTACTGGCTGCTTCCACGATTTCCATTCTTTCCTCATCCTCATTTTTATCTTTTGAATCTGCTGCATTTTCTTTGGTTTTATCTGACTCTTTTGTATCATCCTCCTTTTCCTCTTTGTCCTTCCCTTCTTCTTTTTCTTCCCCTTTTCCTTCTGTTTCATCACCCCTTTTTACACTTTCTTTTTTCATAGATTCTCCTTCATTGTCATCAGCTTCCATGGGCTCCACACCCTTCTCAGAATCCTCTTTGGCATCAGCCTTTTCCTTCTCCTGCACCTCTTCTCCCAATTCCATTGGTGCTTCTTCCCCTTCACGTTCTTTCCTACCAGAGTTTGCTGATTCAGCGCTTTCATCTGTGCCTTTGGATTTTTCATCGGCTTTTCCTTCCTCTTCAGCCATCACTTTCTCATCAGAATTTTCGCTTCCGGTCGTCATTTTTTCAGCATCCTTGTCACTGCCTTCTGCTGCTGCAGCTTTTTCCTCTGCTTTATCAGAACCGTTTCCTTTGTTCAACTCGGAAGCGACATCTGTTGTCTTTCCATCACTTGTCGACGGCTTCGCTGGTCGGAACTCTGCCATGCTGTCTGTTCCGTTCACATCTTCAAATTCATGAACCTGGAAAAAGATTTGCAAAATCATAACTAGAAATTACAACATAATTATAAAAACTATACTGCGTTGACATTTTTCAAATACAATTGGGAATAAAGCCACCAACAAAACATCAAAAAGCAAGACATGCAGATGTATGTTTTAAACGACTCAATGAATTAACTCTATGGCAATCATGTTTTTGATGTTCATACGAAGCAAACACTTAAAATCTGTAGATATATATACCTTATATATATAAATAATTTTTTTCATCTTTAATTCGTCAACAATATTCCATCAAGAAAAAGTTAATCAGTTCTGAACAAAATGAAATTTAATAAAATAATGCAAAATGCAGCCATTGGTAATGCAATGCATTGGTAGCAGCAACATGTGAAGCAAAAATACAGAGGCATCCGCCCCAAATCATTCAGCACGTACACTTACATGTGCTGTACCCTCATTCAAAGGCTTCTCGCTGTCTGATGTGCCCACCCCTCTCTGAGACCGATTTGGATTCACTGTCGAAACAGCGTTGTTACGGAAAACATCGGCCTTAGCCCTTCCATAAAACCTTAAAATACCCCTCTCTTGCTGCTTCAGCGTGAAACAGACTAGTGGTTTACTGAGAACGCGTCTAAAAATGGCCGCTAAAGTTCGTAGCCTACCGCGATCATATACAGTAATGCGTCATTTGCTGCTGCACGGTAAGTCATGCAGCCATAACGCGTTTCTGGTTGGCATGCTGCGCTTCTGTTTGCCTAACGGTTAATAAAAAATTCGGTTAAGACGAAATGTTTACGCTGTAACCCTGTCTTTCGTCTTAATCGAGCTGCACTGTAACTAGTTTTGGCTTTGTTTATAATAAAGTCATCATCAATGATGATATCCACCCTCATAACATTCCTCAGCATCGCTGTCTTTAAGTTCTAAAACTTCACGTCATTAAAATAATTTATATCAAACATCTTCAAAACATTGGCTGAACGATATAATTTATTTTTCTTCACATAGCTGATGAATAAGAAAGATTTGCCTACACAGAACTGACCAAAGATGATGCCACTTTTTAAATTTTAAGTGGCTGGACGTAAATATTTGCTGCAAATATTGTCCAAAGCTGCACTCAAAACTTTAAGAAACCATGGGGAAAATGCACTCAAGGTATTTTTCTGCATATACAATGTTTCTGCTAGATAACAGATATAAACAGACTATAAATATACCTCATTAGATGCAAAGGGAAGAATATTTCATCACGCGGTTGTTACTGATATCACATGATGTGATAGAGTTAAGAGCAAGAAAAATTACACATTCTTGTAACCCACTAGAAAAATTGACAAAAATTATCACTTCAAATAAAAAACAAAAAACTGAGAAAATGACAGTACCTTTTTCCTGATAAGGGCAATAATTCCAATTCTTGTCAGCACATGCTGCCTGGAAAGGCCTTCCCTCGGAACTCCATCAGCAAATTTCTCAGCGTTGTCAGCTATTGGTTCACACAGATGCCGCATAAAGAGTGAAACATATGCCTTGAAAATTCTTTCTGGTTTGCTGCGTAGGTCTCTAACCAACCTAGGAACAACAACAACATTATTATTAATATTATTTATGCATTTATTAATTATCTAATAACTAAGCATCAACCAAACGATGGTGCTGAGCAGTTGTGGGCAAAGGACTTGTTCAAGGTCCCTGCACAGTAACTGCCTCAGGGGAGGCTGAAACACATACTCTGTGTTACAAGCCAAGCGCTCGATCCAGTCAGCTACCATGCCCCATACAACAGCTAAAAAGCATCCAGTACTAAACTGGAATCACACTTTATTGAACACCAACTAATTTCATATACGCTGAACGCAGAAATCTATCTGCAAAGTGTCAATGGGAAATCTCAAAAGGACAAAAGGTCCTGCTAAAAGAAGTACATTCTTACGAGATAGGCTTAACTCCAACAACAATCCCCCATGCCAAAAAGCCCCTTTACAAGATTTTACAAGTTATTTATTTCAACCTCAGTACACACTGGATTCAAGAAAACTACAGTATTTGTCCTGATGTTTCCAGTAGATTACTACCTAACCCCTGAAATCTACCAGTTGAAGAGGTCAGGTGCATGACGTCATGAATTCATGATGCAAGTTTTGAAATTTCTATCATGTTTGACAAAAGTGGGTCACGATTATCTTATCTCACGAACAATCTCTTACCACTGAGAGCGATACGGATCTTCTGGAGGCATACCATATCTCATGACCGCATCGAGGAAGGCTCGCCTCTGCCGTGCAGTAAACCCAAGCACGAGGACCTGGCCTTCGTTGCGTTCAACCAGAGGTGGAAGAGCCACTGGTGGACCCTTAGGAACCTGTTGGCCACTCTTAAGGTGCTTTCCTAAACACAGAAACACCACGTAAAGTAGATTTTTATATGTATGTTTGCATCTGGGTAACAAAATATACATCCTGATCCCAATGTACATTTAAATAGTTTGGCCATTTTACAAGTATTTTACACAACATAACAAATTCATTTATCTTTTGCAAAGTACATTCTTGGATACCGAATTGCTAAAAAATGTTATAACAGGTATAGGGAACATACATGAGTCGAACATTACATATTATAGAACAAAAGGAAGAAATAATTTAATAACTGAAGACAAATGTTTACATAAGACACAAATAAGGGAACATACGCTTTTTGCCAGCATTTTCTCCATCATCATCACCAGCAGAAGCATCTTCTAAAATCAACCAGACTCCAAGTTAAGTCAAAGGTAGATGCAGCATTTAAAAAATTGTAGAAGTCTTTTGATAGAGGCATAATTAAGTTTTAAAGTGCAAAAAGGAAAAAGGTAATTCAAGAAAAAAAGAGAAAACAAAGAATCAAATCCTTACCATCATCTGAATCTGACGTTGGTTCATAATCCGACTGAAACGCAATGTCTTCTTCTCCAGTTCTCTTTTTTCCCTTCAGAAACCAAAAATGAAATAATTTCCATATACCAGACACAAAATTTCAGAAAGAAAGATACAAAACAATTAGACAGACAGACAGACAGACAGACAGTGACAGACAAACAGACAAAAAATTACAAACTGCCATAACAAGCACGTTCACATAATACAGGGAGAATACACAAATAAGCTGTCTCAGACATAATTTAACAAAAAGCATTGTTTTAAGGCAGACTGAAGAAAGAAGATATCGGACGGAAAAGAAGGATCCGTGTGGCTGACCCCTCCCTAGTAGGGACTAATTCCAGCCAAAAGGAGAGAGAGAGACTGTTTTAAAGCAGGACTAGAAGTAACAGAATATTCATTTGGTAACTGAACATTTTATTCAATTTCTTAGTCTCTCTCCCCCTCTTTTCCGCAAGCGCTTGAAGACCTTCTTATTTCCCAGTGCTTCTGGGCTGTCGGGCTGGAAGCGCCTCTGAAGAGTTTCTCTTGAAGTGGTGCTTTATAAATTTTCGATTACATTACATTTTCGATTACATCAACTAGAACAAAAACGGAATAGGTTAATAAGTGATAGAAGCAAACTTAAAAGCATCTACCTTGGATAGAGCTTCAGCTGCATCCATCATCTCCTTCTCAGCATAGTTGATCTGCTTTCGAATACGTTTTCCCTTGCCAAGCGTCTTTGCCACCTCCTCCTGCTCCCTCAGCGTCTGAACCACGTGGTCATGATAGGCTGGTCCAAGGACACGCTGCCAGTACTGCACATCTGTTTCATTTTCCCGTTTGTCTTCGGTCACAGATTCATCTTCTTTCTCCTCCTCTGGCTCTTCTTCCTAAACCGAATTATTACAGTACCGAACATATGCAATGCCAATGAAATCTCAAGCCTAAATTTTACAAACTTCTGCAGTAAACTCACTCAGCTCATGAATTGATGATGATGAGTTCTTTGCCCAAAGGCAGGTCCACTGGCTTTATGCCACCCAAGGATGAAACGAGAGAGGTGGTTTCCCATTGCCTTTCTCACAGAAAGGGGGTAAGCAACTTGTCCAAGGTCGCTACACAGTGGCTTGAGGCAGAATCGAACCTGCGACCCTATGGTTACGAGGCACAGATCATACCACTATACCATGCGTCCCACACTCAAACTCGCTCAGCTCATGCATTACCATACTGAAAATCTTACAAACACAAATGGTAGTTATTTCAGCCCTGCACTGTTCTTGAAGAATCATACAGAACATGTAATGTCAATTTTTCTAGCACTGCATATGTGCTTTTTGTAACTAGATTCTCTCAGAGTTTACAGTTAAGTTTGTAGCTTCCATGAAACAACTCTCAATACAAAAGAGCAAAGTATTAGGGTGACTTTACTCTAGTGCTTACTCCACAGTGGATCAATCTTCATGACTGGCAAAACAAAAATTACACCCTTTTTAGAAACTAGACTGCAACTCCGCCCTTTAACACCTCACATCTCCAATTTTATAGTCTGCTGCACATAGAACAAAACATTTACACAGAACATCGCAAAACTAACACCAACATCATCAATGCCTTCTTTGACTTGGTAGCTGGCAACTTTGAACGATCTGAGGTACTCGTTCATCCCAAACTCTCTCTCCTTTTCCACCTCTACCTTCTGCGAACGATCTAGAAGCTTCTCAATGGCTACTTCGCTGTAGACGACTACAAAATACAGAACAGAAAATAAATTTCACGCATAAATCTTCCCCCTCAAAATTTTACACTCCTAAAACAAACATATCACATGAACATTTTAAATAAACATAAAAACATGGAGATGTGAAATGAACAAAGATTCACTATAAACTCCGTATAACACTGCATATGTGAGCCATGTCAAGAACTGCCATGTTATCATGAGCCCATTTTCCATAGCTCAACTGAATGGGGTTCCATTTCCCTGACCATGTTATATTAGAACACTCTAATGTAAAACGGTCATTACATTAGAACTGGTTATATTAGAACTCGTGTTATAACGTAGTGCATCACAAGGAGTTTCCGGTGTACAAGAAGATCCTAAATAAAATTAGACTAGTCAAGTGAGAAAACATAAAACATATACAAGAACTTCTCTAATTTTTCAAAATGTCATTGGACATTTATATAGTGCTGCTTCAAGAGAAACTACCGTAATTCCAGCCAAAATGATGTTAAATATCATTAAGAACAAAATGTTCATCAGTTAACAAGCACTGTTCAGACAACTAGAAATGTCACCAGTAGCAGGTTTGCGTGTACACGCAGAGCCCAACGAAAGGGTCTCATCTAGAGCTTACAGATGACATCATGTTCAGAGTTCCTGTACCAAGCAGTGTCAAAGACGCAAAAGGACGACCAGTGATAGCGTCCACAGCACACGATAACACCACCATTCGATGCAGAAATGTCTGAAATAAGCCCTTAAATGTAACACTGAAAAGGTATACATAATGAAAAATGTAGCCTGATATCTAACCTTGACCCTCCTCATCATCCTTGAAGAGATTCTCGGCACCGTATTTGAGGATGTCACTGATTTCCTGTTTGGTGAGTGAGTCTTTCTTTTCTGCTGCTATGTTGCTTCCACCCATTCCACGGTGGACAATTAGCTCTGACAACATCATTTTCTGCTTACAAACCTAAGCAAAAAAAAGAACCACAAGAAAAATGAGCTAGAAGAACAACAATCATTTAAAGTGTTCAATCATGGTTTCATTGGCCTCTGAGGAGTTTCTTTTGTAGAAGTGCGATACAAACTTGCAACTACAACGATTAACAGGAACTGTTTAGAAAGCAGTTGCAGACGTTAGAAGGTAGATACGACTCTATTTAAATCAAAGAAAATCAAATACTAATATAAACATAACATCAACTGTTCATGAATGCAAGTACATTCTAACTGGACACAATCATCGTGCAACAAATTATCAGTCCATGCGACAGATGACTCTCCATCAGGGATCCAGTGCTTTAGTGAGGTACCAAAAAGGCACTGTAATAAGTGTCTTGACACATACATGTACAACTACATATATACATATACACATACATACACACGTACATGCATATTCACTGAATTTCAACATCTTTTCATTCCCTTTGATGTTGTCAGAGCAGAATGCAGTCTCTATCTATGTCTGCTCTGGCAACATTAAATTATGCTGGAAAATTACCATAAAGACATGTTTAGTAAACGAATCGTAATGTAATCAGTGGTACTAGCATCAAATTACCTGTGCAATTTTCTCTTCAACAGTATTCCTCGTGACAAACCGATAGATCATGACTTTGTTTTTCTGTCCGATACGATGTGCTCGACTGAAGGCCTTACCAAAACAGAAAAACAGAACGGCACTCCTTAAGATAAAAAGCCACAAATTTAAAGCTTCATTATTATAACAACAGGCAAACCATTTTTCATTTAAACTGAAACTTCTACAGGACCACTGTCATAAATCTAATCTAAGCTAAAGACTTTTATAGAGCCGTTATCAAAATGGCCAAGGCATCAGTCGATGGTCGCCTCAAGCAAAAATCGCAATCAAAATCTTAATCTATTGCAGAAGCCAGGTTGAATTCTGATAGGCAGATCAGAAAGCATCTAACTGATGACAGTTACTAAAGAAAACTAACAGCGTAAGATGTACAACTGTAACAGGAAAAACACCTACAACATAATAATCTTAACACTACTTACCCCTAGTCAACTTTCGTAGTATTCAATAATATGCTGATCTACTAGTACTTTTTTATTTGAAGTGTTTTTGTCCCTCGTAGCATTTGTCGCCCAGTTAGGTGTCATGTTGCTGAGACTATAGTTTTAGTTAATTATTAGTGCCTTCAACAGCCTATTTATTACTTGGGTTTAGTTAATGGGATTTCTGCATTCTAAGTTGAACTTCACAAGATCTGTGATCACAAGAGTGCATGAGTTTTACCTGTATGTCATTGTGAGGATTCCAGTCCATATCGTAAATGATTACAGTGTCAGCTGTTGCAAGGTTTATTCCGAGACCACCAGCACGGGTTGACAGCAGGAATACAAAGTGACTGGATTCAGGAGCTGTGTGAACAATTTCACCAGAAAAACATGGGCAAATACAACAGCAATAGATCTACATAAAAATCCACTGATTAATTTTAAAATCAGAGACTAATTTGTAAAAAGTTAACAAGAAAAAAATAGGTCAACTGCTAACTCTAGATGGAATCTGTTGTTTGGGCTCTGTGCGTGTGTGTGTGGGAGCCTGCCAGTGGTGATTTTTCTAGTTATCTGAGCATTGTTTGCTTAACAATGAATTTTTGTTCTTTAACACCAGTTAGGTTAGGAAAGGCAGCACGTATGTGAGGTACTTTAAAAGCAGTATATTTAGTGTCTAGTTACATACATATAGAAGAGCAAATAAACACCAAGAAAATACAAATTTTATAGAACCAGATACTTCATTAATTCAGAGCATTTATATAGCACCCCTTGAAGATATCCACCCAGAGAAGCTCCCAGTCCAGCCCAGCCCAGTGAAACAGGAGAGTTTTAAAGTGTTGGTGATATGTTCATGTAGGGTCCCTGGACAGGACACACAGATTCATAGGAAGGTAAATCCAGGTAAATGGCACAAAACTGAAAAGGTACAGTGGTGCGTTGTACCATTTGCTACAAGAGATATCACAGCTGTAAAATCTGTAATCTGTCTCAGCTCGACTAACTACATACAATACACAAATCTGTTTACGTGTTACACTTCAAAAACGGTTTACTTTCCGACACTTACAGTTGAACCGGTCAATGCTTTCCTGACGCATGTTGCCGGCGATGCTGCCATCGATTCGCTCATATCCATAGCAGTGATATGTCAGGAAGTCCTCCAGAATGTCCAGCATACGTGTCATCTGTCAACACACAAAGAAACTGTTACACGATTCTGACTGATTCTAACTAATTCTAGATGGTAAAGTAAGGTAAGTCAGCAGCTCATTTATAAGACAAACTACAGCAGGAACCACTGAAAGGTGAAAGGCCAAGTCATTGGCATTCAGCCACGAAATTACTATGTGTACACTATAGCCCGACTTCTCTTGTTTCTCTCACCTATTGAATTTCGACCAGGCTTCTCCAACAGAATACGATTTTTAACTATGGTTTGTTTCACTTGAAGCGACCAATAATCATATAATGCATATAATGATAATGTTACAGAAGTCAGTACATTAAAAAATACACTTTCTGTTTCAACTGCCATTAAAGAATTATGACTTAAAGAATTAGTCATAAATATATGCATATCACTAAAGAAATATTTTAAATGCAGAAAAGAAAAGGAACATCATCATCATCATCATCATCACCACCACCACTATTACTATTGAAAAATTTATAGCGTGCACAAAGTCACCATGAATCTGTAGCGCGGAAACAGACATATTTCCGAAGTGGATCAGTGAAACCTGAAACACAGAATTGTGGTATGCCCACACAGAACTGACATTTTTCAAGCAACACAGAAGGAATTCCAGTCCTTACCTGAGAAAAGATAAGCACACGGTGACCATCTCGCTTCAGTATCTTCAGCATCTTTGCCAGCATCTCAAGCTTTCCGCTGACCTTTGTCATAGCAGAACCCTCATACATTCCTGAGGCTGAGATAGGCGCTTCCTAGAAACAGGTAACCAACAAACAACTTATCCAAAACCTGGTCTCACCTCACAAATTTATACTGAAACATAATAAACAAAGACCTAAACAGCTCAGATTTTCAAGTTATACCTCAAAAAAATTGGGTGCTGTTGGACACCACAATGGCAATGACCATAAGATCAACCGTCTATAATCATGACAGGCATTGAATATCTATTATTTCGCACTGCGCACGGTTATTATTAAAAGTATAATTAATGCGTATCGTGAGTGAATGAACGAATTAGTGAATAGCAGAAACACAATGCTGAATTTAAAACTTCCTCACTTTTAATTTTTTTAAAAAGCTGTTGTGTTAATAATTATCAGAATAAATACATGGCAAAATTCTTGCAGTGATTACCTTCTCTGCTGCCGGAAACAGGTAGGGATGGTTGCAGCACTTGCGCAGGTCCATCATGATATTAATAAGCGATGTCTGATGACTGTAACCTTTTGCATTCAACGCCTCATAGTTCTTTGTCAGGATGTGCTTGTAATATTTTCTACAAATACAGGCAGAAAATCCAGACTGGTGAATAAAATACTGACAATCCTACAATATTACCAGCAAGAACACAGTGGGCCAATGTGAAAATATGAAGTACTTTCAGTCGTCTACCGAAGTGTCGTTCATCATGTTCATTCATTCATGATGTTCAGCAGCTTTCTGATAAAATCCACTTGGCTTCCAAAAATTTAAGTAATTCTCACAGCCTAGGACCTCTTCCCAAAGCATCATTATTGGTTTTAGACTTATTCATAAATACCTCAAGATATCTTAAAATTATAAACTTCATCTACAGCCAGGAAATCTCTACAGCTCACTTCTGCATGGATGAGAGTTCGATTCTGACGATGAATTCACTCTTGGAAGGAATATCTTTGAGAACATCGGCCTTCATTCTTCGCAACATGTGCGGTGCCAGCATGTCATGAAGTTTCATCACCTGTTCGTCTTTCGATATTTCCGAGAATTCGTTAAGAAACTGTTCCATCTGACTGTAAACACAGTCAAAACAAGACAAACATGACTCAGTCCAGCAAAATGAATAATAGAAATCAGCAAAGTAAACTTGGTCTACAGTCTAAACAAGAATGCAAGCAGTACCAGCAGTCCTGATGAATTACAATTACCTGTTTCTCAACATCAGTACAATAAACCTTTATAAACCTTTACCACATTTTGAAACTTCCACCACAAAGACAAAATTTCTGGTAACCAAGTTTGCAGTGTTCCTCGCTGTGCCATAAACACAGCACCTAGTGGATCAAGCAAAGACACTCTCCAGTCAAATAGCCAATCTATGGCCCACTGTCATATTCTTCACTGCAACCAAAATAAAAATTAATTCTTATTTCTGCCTTAAAAAATCTTTGGAAACAGATCAACTGAGGCTCAACGGGTGCCATTCGACTTTTTCGTGTAGACGTAGCGACCAATCACTGCGTGAAATGATTGCTGGAAAGGCATTAATTGTGTGCCGATGCTGAGCAAATAAACAGATAAAATTATTTTAGTGCTTTATCCAGATTAATATGAACTTAACATCTTAAGTTCTGAATGAAGTAAAGTTATGAGGAATAACTGTACTGAAGTTATTGTAGGTAAAAGCGACTGGCAAACATAAATGCAAGCTAACCTGAATTTGTCTGGTTCTAAGAAGTTGAGTAGATTAAACAGCTCTTCCAGGTTATTCTGAAGCGGGGTACCAGTCAGTAAGAGTTTGTAGTCAATCTTGTAATCACTCAGTGTTCGGAAAAACTACAACCGTTAAAAAACTTCATTTTTCTACACTTAAACAAAACCACGTAAATATTTATTACTAATATTCAATATCAGTATAATACAGAATGGTCACTAATATTAACGGGGCATGCCGGCCAATTGGATAGAGTGCTCAGCTTGTAACGTGGAGAGTACGAGTTCGAGCTTCCTCTGAGATGGTTATTAGGTAGGGAACTTGAGCAAGCCCGTCACTCACAATTGCACAGAGCCACTGATTGATGCTTAGTCATTAGATTAATGGTGAAGAAATAATATTATTATTACACAATTAATGGTAGAAATTCATCAAGATAAATAAACATCTTTTCCTAAAACATGTAAAATACAACAAGTGTCTTTTAGAATCTGGTGAAAAATTTGATGATTTATAGTGAGTCAGCAGAAAGCCTAGAGTTAAAAGATACCAACCAGGGACTGATTATTTTTAAGTCGATGGGCTTCATCAATAATGAGGACGCCCCATTCAATCGATGACAGAGTTGCAAAGTCAACGCTAACGAACTCGTAGGATGTCAAGAGGACATCGAACTTTGGCCTATAGCCATCACGCATACGGCAGGGCTTGTGCAGGGTAGCAAAAGCGCCCTCCCTGTAGCAGAAATCTTGCTCCCTGTAATGTCATGAAAAAATCTGAACTACAGTGCCAATTAAAACAGATCTGCTAGTAAATGAGACTTATTTAGCAGAGCTAGTCAACTGTTTACAGTGGTGCTAAAAGTTGATCAATTAAATAGTTTGTATCAAATCCAGCTTCAAACAAAATCAGCTGGACCACATATATGCGTCTAGGACTATTACTATACTGACTATTCATATAGCATAACTAATAAAATGATACTGATATTTTATTGTGGAAAATTTGAACATATCCTACAAAGAAGTTTAAATTTAAATTTTGTTTTAAACAGCAACATAGCATTTTTTCTCCAGCAATTTCCACTCTGATTTATTAAACCGCCTATAAGTAGTAGTTTACTGTGCGGCGTCATGAACGTGGTTTTACATGAATTGAATAACATTTTATTTATACCTGATCACTGCACGATTGTCTTTCTGTCCAAGATAAGTCACAACGTACAACTCTGGAGCCCAAAACTCAAATTCTCTTTCCCAGTTTGCCACTGTTGACAGCGGAGCACTTATCAGGAAAGGTTTGGTTGTGATGTATCCCTAGGTACAAGCAATAAGAATCAGCACACATTGTGAAATTCATTACCGGCTGAAATTAAACTGCAACATTATAAACACCCAGTACAAAAACTCCATTCACAAGCTAAAATTACATAAAAAGTCACAATTTTCAATTACAGAAAAAATACTAGAAATGCCTGAATTTAACAAATAAGTCTAAATTCTTTTAAAATAATTTGTGACAGGCCTAGATCACTGAAGACAACAAGCAAACTCCCATTACATCAATTACAAAGTACCTTAATACATACAATCCTCTCCCATGCACAGCCTCCACAAACTAGTTTGGCAAATGTTCCTTTTAGGAAAATCTCCTGTTGCTCCCGTTAGCTCTAGGCCACAAAAGCAACTGCCAAAAACTGCCCTAATATTGAGAACTAACCCCACAGCCCAGCATATCAACTTTTCCAAACAACCTTTTTCGTTTTCACATTATCCACCACATAGCTCAGGCTCTCAGCATCATGTACATACAGCTGGACCATGAAAGCATGCGTCAAAGACTATTATTATATCAATTATTCAAGTAGTATAACTAATACAAGGACATTTTATTGTGGAAAACTGCTAAGGAGAATATCACTGCACACACTACGCTATTAAAGAAAACTGAATATACCTCTCTGTACAATCCGTAGAGGAAGGTTATCGCTTGGATCGTCTTTCCAAGACCCATCTCATCAGCCAGGATGGTGTTGGTTCCTTGTGACCACGAGAACCTCAACCAGTTCAGACCCTCCAGCTGATATGGATGCAGAGTACCACCTGTCTCATCTAGGTAGTCTGGCTGGCGTTCCATCTTCTTCCGAAGTAGCGATTTCTTAGGAATTTCCACCTTTTTCATTTCTTTCTCATCCCTTACCTTCTGCTTTCTAAAGAGCATTTATAGATTTAAGTAAGTAAAGCTCCCATTTTCCATGAGGAAAGTAAGGGAGGTGCTCATTTCCTTTTCTTAGGCTCTTCAGTCAGCAGCGGATGAATCCCAAGGTCCTGAGCACTAGGCCAGTGCATCACAGGATTTGCCATTTACTTCCCAGCTTACGCTGGTACCAGATTATACAGCTTAGTGACAGAGGCATGATGTGCACAAACTTGCCCAGGGTCGTTACACGGAGTCAAACCCGCAACCGCACAACCATTGATCAAACACATTACAGACAGACCATCACGTAGATTTGTAGTTGCAATTTATGCCATAATGAAGCCTGCCTGAACCTAAACCAAACAACTAACTGTTCGAGTCTAACCAATGCATTTCTCCATCACGCTGGAATCTCCTTATGATGTTACACTTGGAACCTTTATTAAGACCCATGTTGCAGTGAGGCTGCATTAAAATGATATTGTGTTCTAAAGTCGATAAACAGAACTAAGCTTAGGGCCTTTCGTGCCTACATCATATCTGAATTTGTGTAATTACGGCACGTCATGACGATGGTCATGATGATGGTCATGACGATGGTCATGAGTCCACATATGGACTCATCAGATAAACTGAAACCAGGCAGTGATATTCCTCACAAGTGAAATACCTTCTTGTCCAATAAGCTTCTATATGTTTATCAAATTCTTCAAGTCCCTGTGGTATCTCGTCTGGAAACTCCCAAGTGCAGTCAATGTATGGCAGGTCCCTCCACTTCACCAGGTAACGACGATCTTTTCCTTTTCCACTTAAAAGAACGTCACATAACTCATTAAAACCAGAAATGCTCAACAATAAGAGAAATGCACAATAAAAAGACATTTTCACACCTTTGCCATTTATCTCTTCATGTGGCTAAATGAAGACAGTTTTGATCCCAATTCAACAAGAAACAGAATAAAATGATCATGACTCCATAAAACGTACCCGTAGGTTCTTGCTTCTCATTCTGTATAAAACAACAAACCATCCTAACTTTTAGCTTAACTTTATATGAATGAGAATGGCTTGCTTTCAAGAGATCCAACTGGTTTCTTACTCATGAGTGATGATGCGATGAATCTGAAGCCATTCTGGCTTGATGCCGTATCTGTAGTATCTCTCTTCCAGATTGTGTGGGTCATCTTCAGAAACGCTTGCCTTGTGACGGGGCCGACCAAAGCTGCTTCCGTCCTCCAACGCTGGTGGCTCGTTTAGGTCAAACTTTCGCCGGAATGAATGATGCAGGATTGGTTGGAAAACCTCCAACTACAAATTAAATACAGAAAGTAACCTTCAAATATTGCAATATTTTTACAAGCAGCGTTTTAGTGCCAAAGCTGTTTGTTGTTTTATGATTTAAATGTTACATTATATAAATTAAGTTCATTGTACACTGTCACATTGTCTTCACAGGCTTAAACTATTGTGTTTTACGCTGTAAAAAACTTAAGTCTATCAAAATGAAGCTAACGACTACTAACAATTATTTAAAACTGACTTATTCATAAGACACTAGCTATTATTAAAACATCAGTGAAATGAGTTCAATAACTTTGCAGCATGACCATAACGCATCAACAAAGAGAAGAAACGAAAATCAGAAAAAATTTTAAGCATTTAAATTCTGATTTGGAAACATTCTATTTGGAAAATATGTTGTCATTCATCAACTTACCACTTGTTCTGGAATCCAGGCACAATCCCAGTAGGAATGATATTCATACTTGACAAAAAGCTCCCTTTCTGTCCGTTTTGAAGGCTGGAACAAAACCACACATGCTTTCTTATTAATGTTAGCTGAAGTTAGTTGGAATACAATGCCTGCTTTTGAAGGCTGGAACAAAACCACACATGCTTTCTTATTAATGTTAGCTGAAGTTAGTTGGAATACAATGCCTGCTTGCAAATCTGACGAGCAAGAAGGCAGTTCCATGGATAAAAAAATCAGCCCAAACCAGTAGGTTACTCACTGCAAAATCAGCTCTACATTAAAACTAATTCTAGTGAAAGAGCCTAAAATGACTACTGTTGCTCAACATAACTTGTGTAAGGTCTGCCCAGCAATCACATTCTCACTGCCTTCACTAAATACACCTTAAATGCAACACTCGTTCAGTTACATGGCTTGCACACCACTAATATTTTCTAATCTAATGACTTCTATAGCGTCGTTATCATGATGCCCAGGACATCAGTTGATGGTCGTTTCAAGTCAAAATCATAATCCGCTGAAGAAGTTCTATATGTTCTCTTGATCCTTCAGCATGTTATAAGTGCTCTTCATAAATAAATAAATAAATAAATATAATGTTCTTAACCACGCACCAGAGCAAATAAATTACATACACAGTATGGTAGCACAAAATAATTACCAGACAGGGTACAGGTTCAAATATGTATCTGGACATTTATATAGCACCTTTTAAGGCAAATAATTATATGTCAAATATATGTGTCTAGACAATACAAGCATTGTGTAGTTACTTGTTTCTGAGGACTATGAGTGTGATCCAGTTCATCGGCATCTTTCGGCTGATGCTTCCATCTCCAAGTCAGAACAGTCTTCACTTTTGCCTTTGGTGGATTTGCCTTAATCTGTTACAAAATGTCCACATCAGAACCAATATACAATTACTGCTGATATGTAATTTTATTAAGAAAATATGAATCAACGACAGGAAATTACTCCTTATAACAGAAAGTTCAATGACACTGCAACCAACTCGACTGCAAAATAACAGATGAATTTAAGTTTCAGGGAATCGAATCACCGGAAGATTTTAAACAACTAACAATAATAATAGCAGCCTTCTAAGAACGTTTGTGACACTTTTCACAGGCTCCCTTGAAACCATATCTTATCAGTTTTGCTTAAAAGAAGCTCGCCACAACATACCACACACAATGGACATTTCCAGTCACCATCAGGCAAGCTCTTTAGAGGTGGATTCAGGCAGTTCATGTGGTAAACCATCGGACAGAAGTCGCACAGAATCACGTCACCACCGTCTTTACAGACGCGACAGAAAGTCTCGTGGTTATCTTCTTCGGACGAATCTCCTTTCTCCGGCAGGCCCTCTCCCGTCTGAGAAATACACTATTATGATTAACATTTCATTGACCAGGAGCTCTGTACGTCTGAGAAATACACAATTATGATTAACATTTCATTGACCAGGAGCTCTGTACGTCTGAGAAATACACTATCATGATTAACATTGTATTGACCAGGAGGTCTGTACGTCTGAGAAATACACTATCATGATTAACATTGTACCCGAAAACTTATAAACAGCTCAAACAAAAACTTTCTACTCAAGAGATTCATGACATTCAAAAACACTATTCAATAAAATAATTTTTACTTTGATTTAATATTGCCCTCAAAACAGCACAGCTGAGCTTTACAAACAGTAGCAGAGTCAGTTGGAATATGCGATTGTGGTAGCCGATTGGTTTGAGAGCTCAGCTTGTAATGCAGGGAGTACAAATTTGAGCCTCCCTTAAAATGGTTACTGTCTAGAATCTTGAGCAAGTCCTTCACTCACGACTGCTCAACGCCATCAACTGATGCTTTGTCATTAGATGGTGGTGCTTAATAAAAGCAGAAATAATAATAATAACGACCATATTTTCAAGTGCACAGTATATTTCTACCAACAGTTTTCTTGCATTACATACCAAGTAATGCATGATGCCTGAATCCAGCATTTTAAAAAACAACAAACTAAAAGACTTACACAGACTGGACAGCTCCATTCTCCGTCTGGAACGATCTCCAGCTTTAGACATTCTTTGTGAAACGATTTTGGACAAGTGTCACATAGCAGTAGATCGCCACCATCTCGGCAGAGCTCACAGTACCAGTAATGGTCAGACTGTAAAATAAAAAACAGCATCACAGTGTTTTAAAACAACATCAAACTACATGTTATACAAAGTAAAGCAGCGTATGAACCATCTGTTACGAGCATATGCTGACAGCAGCCTTCAAAGCATTTACTCTCCAGCCTAGAATCCAACAACAACAAGTTCACAACTCACTTCATTTCCACTTTCACCACCTTCTCGCTTTTCTCTCAATGTAGATGGCTTCTCTGGCTTCCGTGGCCTCTTTTTCTGTCACATGAAACAAGACAGCAGTAAGTATCACAACAGGAACAAAAATTACTTAAACTGCAAGAAAATTTGAAGTAATCTTCAAGATTTTGCAATAAAGCAACAGCAACAGCTGTCACCACCCCAACCTAAGCTAATCCAGAAACATTCCCTGGGCTACTGAATAAACTACTTGGATATCAATCAATGCTCAGTAAAAACGATAGGCAAGCAAAATTTTGAGTTAGGCCAGTCAAAAATCCAGCACAGTATACCTAAAGGACAGTGATAATGCCCAAAGTTGGAAGATGATCTTGAAAGGACAAGTTTCAGTTCTGATTGAAAGAAAATTAATCAGAGTCTTTACACAAAGACATCATTTTAAAGAAAGTATATCCAATGCACAGCACCTGTTCACATTTTACCTCTTCTCCGGACTCCACAGAATTCTCTCGACCAGCAGCCATAGCACCTCCTCCTCCTCCTCCTCCTCCTCCTCCAGAGGACCTCTTCTCCTGCCTTTTGCGCTTCTTGGCTGCCTTCTCCTTCTCCTCCTGCTCCAACAGCCTCTCAAACTCTTTGTCTGTTAGCTCTCGCTGTAAAAATTATGATAATTGGTTTTATTTATAATTTCTGATGTCACTAGTAAATATCACCATGCTTAATACCAACCAAAGATGATACGGAGAACAAGAATGGTTAAACAATAGCAAACCCTGTGAGCTAGCTGTGTGGTAGTGCATCATTACATCACCACAGAATTTGTTTTAATTAAATCGAAAACAGATTGCTTAACGAAAACATAACCATTCAAGTATAAATGAATACCATACAGTGAATCAGCAAAAACTTAAACTTAATAGTAACCAATCTCAAATCTTTAACTGTTCTATGTTGTACTATTTATATAATCTAATGGACCTACTTTAAATTAATTTGCATCGCAGCCACCAGAAGACACTCGAGATAATATATTAATATTTTACATGTATGGATTATTTAACATGATGGCTAACACAGTGAATGCAGCATACCATAGTCGCATTGGCCTTCCTCGCCCGACTGCTCTTCCTTTCACCAGGAATAACTGGTCTTTGCTTCTTCTTTTTCCGGCGTTGTCCTCCGGAATCACTTGATCCACCAGATTCTTCCTCGGAATTGCTGGCGTGCTGAGAGCTTCCACCTTCTAAGTCATCGCTCTCCAGCTGCAAACAACACACTGTAAAGGCCCAGTGTCCCAGAGTGGGGCTTAGGGGAGGCACTTGTTTCCAAAAACACTAGCAAAGATCAAAAGCACATGCAAATTTTGACATTTTAATGTAAGATTAGATGTCATTCAAGAGGTCAGAAATGGTGCAAGGCAGAGCGAAACAATTAACGTCTCCCAGAGTGGGGCTTACGGGAGGCGCTTATTTCCAGAAACACTATTGATGACCAAAAGCACTGTAAACATGCAAATTCTGACATTTTAATGAAAGAGCAGATGTCATGCAAGAGGTTGGAAATCCCCACTGGTGTAAGGCAGAGTGAAATGATTAACAAGCTCTTATCTTACTTACAGTTGCCACTTTTCTTTTCTTTTTCTCTTGTTTCTTTTGTGGCTCAAAGTTCTCTCCATCCATACCAGAAGAATCATCTACTTCACTTTCCTGCTGCTGAGACATTAAATAAAACAAATAAATTAATAACAAACACATAAAATTTTGTCAGGTCATGATCAGGTGGTAATAACTTACCTGTTAACTTTCCTACAATGCATCATTTCAGCACATAACTTATAAAAATCCTAAATAACACATATGATGCAGTTAAAGTTAAGTAAAGCTAAGATAGTTAAGACCATCCAAATGTAATGCCATTGTCAACTGCAGAAAATTTCTGACTAATGTAAAGCTATATCATTTGCATAACAACTAGACTCACAGACTGATCCTTCTTTGCTTGCTGCTTTCGACTCCGTTGCTTGCGATCTCGTCGACAGGCATCGGAATTACCCTCGTCAGAATCCTAAAGTTCAAAGCAATGAACTATGCTTAATTGGTCACAACTTCACTTGATGGTTTGACTCCATGTAACAAGCCTAGGCAAGTTGCTTACGCACACGTGCCTCTGTCACCAAGCAGTATAATTTAGAACCGGCATAAGCTGGGAAGTAAACGGCAAGTCCTGCAACGCACTGGCCCTGTGTCCAGGACCTTGGGATTCATCCATTGAAATAAGCACCTCCCTTACATTCCTCATGCAATATGGGAGCTTAACTTTACTTACTTCGCTTCATGGACAAGACTACAATGAAAACAGAATATTCTCTATTACCATAATATAGACACAAGCAAGAACAGAAGAAGAGCAGTCCTTTAACCCAATACAGACGTGTAGGTAGTGACTGGTAGTGTAGGGGTCACGACGAGATGGTAGTAATTGGTAGTGGGCATGTACTATTATCTAGACCACTCTCAGCCTATCGCAAGAGATAGCCAAGGGTTAGTGTTAGCAACTTTATTTTCATAGCTTCAACATATAAGGGCCGAACAACCTGTCACTCCCTTGAAGACAGAGAATGCAAGTTAGCCTTTGATTATCTTGATGCAACACGGTTTACAACACACCAGTTGATGTACGTTGTTGTAATTAGCCTTAAAAATCAAACCAGAAAACGCTGGAAGGAAGGAGATTTAAACATACAGAGTTTGGTCGCTTTCGTTTCCTCTGTTTTCTCTGCTTTTCAGGGTCAGCTTCAGACCCACTCTCTTCATCCGACTCGAGCATTTTCTCAAAGTCTTTATCAGTCATGAAAGTTTTCTAAAAAATAAAGGATTTTACAATGTAAATTTTCAGACCATTCTTCTTGCAAATTATCTTCACCTTTTGTTTTTTTACATGAGTTTTATATAATGCACAATGTAATTCTTTGATTTCTGTGCAAGCATAAAGTATTCCAACAATAAAATGCAGCCATTGTGAAAATGTGTTTCTTAAGAGTGACAAATTAGCAGGAACGTTAGTTACCATCGGGGCTATACCTTTGCATTCACTTTCTGCAGTTCAACATAAGTCTTTTCATGCTTTTATTCTGATACAATAAACTATGTTTTCATTCATTCAGTCAATCATATTCATTAATATTTATTCATATTCATTAATATCTATTCATCGTCATTAATATCATTCATATTCATTAATATCTATTCATATTCATTAATATTTATTCACATTCATTCAAACTAATGAGTTAACAGAAAATGAATGAGAATCATTTCCAACCCTAGACCGAGATTCTCGAGAACTTTTCCGAAGTGGTTTGATGGAGAGTTTAATTTTCAATCCTTGCGACCTTTGCGACTTGGTCAACTCCTCTTCCTCGTCTTCCTCCTGCTCCTCATCCTCGCTACGGTCAAACGTTCTTGGCGAATGTGAGCTTGAGTTAATCTCTTCGGTTTCTCCATTCTGACTTTGATCTCCATTATCTTCTTCGTCCTCACATTCTGATAAAAAACCATTAAACATTAAGTTCTTCAGTTTAAGGTTTTTAAGTTTAAAATTTGCTGGAACTTCAGTTTTGTGATAACAGCTGATAACAAAACTGTTGTCATAGAAACAGTCACATGTATGTAACAGCCACTTTGCTGGAGAATGTCTGTTGTTTCAAATATTACCCAAAAGCAATTAAATGGCTCTTCCACAGGAAGACAGATGTCAAATACAGCTTCACAAATTGCTGTAAATTCAGTCATCTAGATGAACAAATGTCAAGAAAGCAGGTCTAAATACATTTAAATACAAATAAATATATCTCAGATAAGACTAAGATTTAACACATCATAATCACCAGAGTTCTGGTGAAAAGAAATGCAGTAATACCAACCAAAAAAAATATTCACGTTGGATTACAGAACCATTGTCGAGACAGCCGATAGTAAACTTGCCTGCTGATGATTGCCCCTTCTCTTCCTTATCTTCAGCCTTCTTTTTGAAAGGATTTGAGTCTTGAAATTCCCTCCATTTTGCTTCAAGAACTGGTGTCATTGTTGCCTGAGAGACTCGATTGTTTGCCTGTGACCAAATCAAAATATTGCAAATCTTATCACAAGACATGTGCATAAATCTCCTTAAGCCAAGCACAACAAACCAGAGTTTCAGCCACTGACAAATACATACGATACATAATCAAATAATCAATTAAAAGTAGCATTTCAAAAACAGAAATAACAATGTAAACAAACAAAACTATATTTGTCCTGAATGAGGTCATAAGTTCAATACCAAGTTGACAATACAGATATTTCTTCAAGTTCTCTGCCCCCGGCAAGGTTCGGACATCCAACGGTGCCATTCCTGACGTTGTTGGGCCTCCTCCTTCAGTTTACCATATCTGTCCACCAACATCCAGTCTAGCAGCATTTGTCTAGGTCTTCCCCTTTTTTCTTTCCCTCCATTCTTCCTTCTATGATATATCTCAGAAGGGAATCACCTAGAAGTATGTGTTCAATCCCTTTTTTCTGCCTTGTTCTTAATACAGATACAACCTTAACTATACAGATACAACCTTAACAATACAGATACAACCTTAACAATACAGATACAACCTTAACAATACAGATACAACCTTAACAATACAGATACAACCTTAACAATACAGATACAACCTTAACAATACAGATACAACCTTAACAATACAGATACAACTTAACAATACAGATACAACCTTAACAATACAGATACAACCTTAACAATACAGATACAACCTTAACAATACCGACACAACCTTAACAATACCGATACAACCTTAACAATACAGATACAACCTTAACAATTTTTGTACAATTTTATTTTGTAAGATTAACAGTTACATACATTACATTGCAAAATTACATCTTTTTAGTCACACAAATAGGCACAGCATGTCTGGTCAAGTAACAACAAGCGAAGTCTGCTACTTTAATTTCTTAAACACTTACCGCAGCCAGCTGTGGTCTGACCATTCGAACAAATATGTTGAACGTAGTGAGATTCTGGTAGTCAGCTTCTGACCATTCCAGCTCCACATCGTTGAGTCCTAAGGAAGCGCAAAGTGCTGCCGATGAAACCTAGAAGCAGAATACATCCAATATGCTTATCTCAAAACCAATAACATATAAATTAAGAAAAGTTGTAAATAAGCAGCGTATAACTATGGTGATACTTTTAAACTACAGTTAGAATAGTCCAATTAAACATCATCACTGGGAATTTCCATGCTTCAGATTCAGGTGTACTGACATTGTGAGCGTTACAATTGCTTTAAATGAATACATAAAAAAGAAATAAATTATTATGCTTACAGTTTACATTGACTTTTGCATAATTACACTGCTTTTAATGATTACAGAGTATATTACATATTTATTTATATTGCAATATGCATCAACTTTTGACTCTTGTAGGAGTTACAACTACAGCGGAATTTACAAATACCAGCCTAACCACAACTTTCTAATTCATTTTGATTTCCCCATTTAGTGACTATATATTAGAAATTCCATATTCATTCTCTCTTCTTCTTGTTCCAAACTTCAAACCCCATTTCCACTGTTTTGATGAATGAAGGTTTTACTTGTGAAACTAAATACTGATAATTGTGGTAGCCTTATAATAAAAAAATGACAAACCGTGAGATTTCGACGACTTGCCTTTTTCTGAGTTTTACTAGAACTTGTAGATTCTGCATCTTCGCTGTCAGAATGAAGAGAGTTGCTCTGCAACATTCATAATTTTCAAATATTTCTCTCAAATATAACTAAGTAGAGTTTACTCAAATAAAGATGGTCCTAAATGCGATATTAACAAGCAAATCTAAATTTCTGAAAGGAGTATTATAATCTGGATCTAATATTGTACAGTAACTGTCCTCATTGTGTTGTTATGCAATATCTAGAAAATCTAATATCAATCAAGCAACCTGCCAGTTTAGTACACCACTTGTCACGCATTAATTAGATAACGTTGACAGAATTTATTAGATTCTTCTCCTTCTTCTCTCTTGTGTCAGGTGTGTGCTGATGATGAGGTTTGAACAAGATGTTGCCATTTTGTTCAGTCTCTGATTATGCTAATGGCAGTTCCTGTGTCCATGTCTTGCGCTTTAGACCTTCTTTCACATTTTCCATCCATGTCTTCCTCGACTCTGTGTTCCCTCCATGTAGCCATAAAGTGCTGTGGCTAGTAATCTCTTGTTGTCCATCCTTGTTACATGCCCGAACCATGTCAGTCTTCTTTTTCTAATCTTCTCTACTACTGCTGTCTCCCTCTGTCCCAACTCCTCCCGAATCCTAGTAATTAGATTAGATTTCAATAATACTCACCCCTCTGCTGTTCTCTGCCGATGATGCCGCTGCCACAGCAGCCCTTAACCTTCGCTTTAACATTTCTTTTGCTCTCTTCGGCATAAACGGCTGCTACTGTATACTGCAAACAATTGATCAGCATTTCATTAGAAACACTGAGAGCTTTTCAAAACAACATTACAAAAATGCAACAGCCTTGTATTTTTCAATCTTCCAAGTTTCAGATAAAATACTGCTGAGAAACCCACTTAATATTTAACCGATTCCCCTGAACCAGGACAATTCTGCACTCCTAATCTCTAATCTAATCGAATCTAATGACTTTTGTAGTGCTGTAATCATAATGCACAAGACATCAATTGCTGGTCCCTTTAAGTAAGTAAGTAATGCATTTGTTATGCATATGTAATGCAAATGTCCATCAACTGAGCGAGGAATCGTAGGCGTGTACTTTACTTGCACTTATAGTCACAAATCATACTCCACTGGACAAGTCAGGTTGATATCTGACAGGTCACGCAAACCAGAAGTTTGGCTACGGCATGTAAGCATGTTGAAACAGGTAAGTCTTAAGTTAAGACCTGAATGACATTAAAGAACTACACAGAACTGGGCAGTGAATTCCAAAGCTTTGGCCCAGCCACCCAAAATGCCTGATAGGCCAACGCTGTTCTGATGCTGGGCACAGCAAGAGTCAAAGCATCAGTGGATCGAGTGCAATATTTGTTCAGAAAAGCCACCTGATTTAAATATTAAATATATAATACCGTGTCATCTATAAGACATATCTCAAACTGAATTCTTTGCTTGACAGGCAACCAGAGTACTGCTACCATGCCTTCTTGGATGCTGGAACAAAGTTTTGGAAAGTGACCCATTTCTATCCATTCTGTCAGTTCTCTGCTATTGTGCAGGTCTTCCACAAACTCATGTTTTCTAACTTGCTTCTCTCTCCCACTGGATGCCTTCTGTTCTGTTAAGCCTCTCAGTGACTACACTACAAGCGATTGTTGATGGATGCCTTATGCAGTATGATAATTGTTCTACAGAATTGTAATCACAGTTAGGCTTGTCATAGGGTCAGGCCCGGATACCTGTTTGCAAGGGTCACACCCAAGCCATGAATTCAACACCTGAATACCTGAAACTTGACCAAAGAAACAACAGTTTAGCAGTTTGATTAGTCACAGACTCGTGGCTTAATAATGGGCAGCTGTCTGTTGTGAGGTGTTATGCGGGCAACAGTCACCAACTAGTGAAGCATACAAAATAAGATATTTCTTCACTCTCTAGGAGCCAGTGGAAATCAGCGTCCTGTAGTATGCACTGATGGTCCGAAAGATGTTTTGTAGTGTGCCGGGTGATGCCACTAATATAATGTCGGAACAAATGGACTGGATCATGTGGATGACAATGCAGAAGAACTTTTGAGGCCTGGACTAGAATTTAGTGATGCAGTTACTAATTAACTTGGCTTTATTGGACTCTCAGTCTTCTGAGTGTATACGCAGTTGATAGTGTGTTGCTTAAAAGTCATAGCGCTTCAGTAAAGTAGAAATTTTGATTATACGACTGTCTAAGTTTCCGTTCTAAAATCGCGCACTTATTGCCTATTGTCTTTTGAGATTTTAAACGAGATCTCGTTGGCTGCTGCCACTGGTGTTGTTTCAACTGAGCAAATAAAAGCTTTAGTAGTACATCCACAGTGCTAAGATGCCATGTATCTCATCATGCGGCAGCAATATGAATAAGTTACAAATGCAACCACATACAAGTCAAAAAAGCTTTAACATCAAAATAATGACCATCAACAGAAATGCCTATGGTAAGATGAGACAGCAAGCATTTTACTTGATGAAACCATACAACTATATTCCGCAAAACTTAAAGACGGAGTCTTTTATTTGATTGGTTTAATTGCTATCGATATAAAAATTAATTCTGCAAAAACTCAGCAGTTTATTCACGGCAATATCTTGGCCATTTAAGTTGGCTACAGTGGTTTTGTTAATTTTGTAAGTTTGCAAGCAAGAAATTCACAGGTAAATGTTAATCTTATATTTCACGCCAGTTACAGTTTTCGAATTTGGGCATTCGCGATTTTACATACACCCAGAAGACAGTCAGCACACACGAGCACGGTCTGTCAACCTAGTAGGTAAGTGGAGCACCATAATTTCACATGTAAATGGTGGAAAACCTTCAGAAGATTCGTTCTGGATTTCAGAAATGTAGGATTTGAGAAGAAATAGGCGGAAAATATGGGTTTTATTAAGGTAAAATACGCAGTGAAGGGCCACTTACTGAGGGGTAGCAGGCTAATATGATAATGATGAACAAACACTGAACATCAATAAAACTCATTTGACGTTTCCAAGCATGTTTTTATTAGCAGCGCAGTCGTTCGATAATATGTATGCTTTCGGGGACAAAGTAACGTGTCATTTTATTGCGTTGATGCAATTCTGTTTAATTTAAATAGGGAACATAGCTACCCCGGCCGAAGTGGACTCGTCCAACACGCGGCCATCTTAGAAATGGAATGACCCATCAAAACAAAGCCAACGCCGCGATAACTTTAACGAAAGAACGATCTAAAGGTGCATAAATCACGGAGGAAATAAAATTCTTTCTGTTAAATGAAAGTTTAAAACACCAGGTGTTGATATTGGGCAGTGTTAGTCACGGCTAAGCAATTACAGACTCACCGGCTTTACGAGTATTTACTCCCCGTTCGTAGGATAAACCGCGAAGCGTTCTCGTGTGGAACCTCTCTGGTTACAGAAACGCTTCGTATCGGAAGCAGGCGCCGCTCTGCCTTCTAGCGAATGATGCGGTTCAATTTGAGTTCGTGAACCAATTGGATGGTCAAATTCCGCAATCTTCGCAAAACCAACAGTTGTACTGGAATGACAGCTTTTTCACAGGCATTCAGTGACAACCAGAGGCGGCTTTAAGAAGCCAATACGGCCAAGATTTTATTTTTATGAGGTACGCTTTTCAGTTGCCCGTAACTGTTTTGGGCGACGGCCGCATGCAAAAAACTAAAAGCGTAGTCCTAAACACTAATGAAATATGTGGAATTAACAGTAAAGTTACCAAAATGCCTGGGAAAGCCGTGAAAATCTGAGAACTTAAGGAAAAAACTCAGGAAAGGCCTTAGAAATTGTGCTGAACCACAGAAGACTGCTAAAAGTTGAAAGGTTTTCAGAAATTTCGCAGTAAAAACGGTTCGAAATCTCGCGTTCGCCAAAATGGGTCCTCAACTTTTTCAGCGAGGATCAGCCATGCAGGGGGATGCAGCGGTCCTGCTCTCCAACTCTCCACCCGCAAGCCCAGGCGCCTCTAGTCAGTCGAATCTTATGACATTCAGGAGGATGCAGCGGTCCTGCTCTCCAACTCTCCACCCGCAAGCCCAGGCGCCTCTAGTCAGTCGAATCTTATGACATTCAGGAGGATGCAGCGGTCCTGCTCTCTCCTCTAAACCGCAGGAGCCTTCAGTTAGACCTACTTGCCTTTTACAGCATGCAGGAGGATACAGCGTTTCTGCTTTCCGACTCTACGCCCAGAAGACCAGCGCCTACATTCGGTCGCTTACGACGTGTTGGAGGATGCAGCGTTCCTATCGTAATCGTAATTCCGAGATTTCTACAGCGTCCAACGAAAGCCGCGCCGCGGGGACCAGCTTATTCACAGGCGCTCAGTCTAAACAAAATCGATAGGCAAAAGGGTTCGGTTCCAGGTCAAGATCCAAAAGTCAGACGGAGAGACAGCGTGGCAACTACGGGGTGGTGGTGTTTGGGGTTGGAGAGGAGAGAGAGATAAGAGGAAGAAATGGTGTCAGAGTACCATCTGTGAATGAGGAATGTTTTGAGCTTTGAGTGAAAGGCCGAAGCAGAAATTGCAAGCGGTGGAGCATCGATGAGTTTGTATTATGGATCAGAAAACTGTCGCAATTATTCTGGGGGGGGGGGGAGTTTATTCCAGAGTGGTGGGGCAGCTATGGCTATGAAGCGATTACCAAATTTTAAGGATGAGGTGACGGGAGGGCGGAGAAGTGTTGGGGCAGAAGAGGAGCGGGTTGAGCGAAGCGGTTGTATTGTAAATAACTGACGAAGATAGGAGGGTTGGGAAGATTGAAGTGTGTTGTAGGTAAGTGATAGGACTTTGTACTCGATTCGTTCAGGTATTTTAAGGCAGTGTAGTGATTTAAGAATAGGAGTGATGTGATGGTGTTTGGGGGTTTTTGTGAAGACACGAGCTCTCTCTCCTAAACCTCAGGGGCCTCTGGCTTTGGTGCGCCTTGTGCGTTAGACACCGGCGCGTTAGAAGTTTATTATTATTATTATTATTATCATCATCATCATCATCATCATCAGGATGCAGCGGTCCTACTCTCTCCCCGAAAACGCAGGGGCCTCCTATGCATCGGTACTACTCTAAGCCCGAAACAGCAGGGGCTTAGAGTTAGTTGCCTTTGATATCTGCAGGAGGATACGTCGGTTTTACTCTCCGCTCCAAACCGCAGGAGCATCCAATTACTTGGATATTAATCGCCCAGAAGACATGGGTGCCGCCATTTAGTCGCCTTTTACGACATGCAGGAGGTTGCAGCAGTCCTACTCTCTCCCCGAGACTGCAGGGGCCTCCCATCAGTCGCCTCTGACGACATGCAGGAGGATGCAGCGATCCTATCTCGCCCCGAAACCGCAATGGCCTCCATTTAATCGCCTTTTACGACATGATGGAAGACGTTTCGGTCTTACACTCCACCCCTAACAGCAGGGGTGTTGGAAAATAAACTTGCTGCACTGTGGAATTTCTCTCCAATTACATAACGGATTTTTATAAATTTTATGCGTTTCTAAAGCTGGATCGGTGATCTCTAATTGGCTGAGTTAGCTTCATGGAATTTAAAATGCAAGACTAATGTCTGGCTTTAGCAGACGCCGTAACGTGACTAGAAAGCACACATGCATATTTGTCGAGCTGTAAAGCACACCAAATGTGGCTTAAAGCTAGAGGAGGCATCAGTGCTTAGTAACTTTTTAAGGAAAATGAAAGAAACATTTCTGTCAGGTCACATGCATGCAGTAAATTGGGTTTCTTAAAAACAGGCATGATCATTCTAACCACACTAAAATATGTTAAAATCACAAGTTCTTTCACGAGACAAGTGACGTTATTTTTAATAGCCACGGTGTTAAGTGACGTCACAATGACACCTTCAACCATGGAGGTAATAGAAGTGATACAACATAGGACCTTTTCGGGCTCAAACGATTACCATTGCAAAAGCTTAGACCCATTTATTTCACATTAGTGTTACTATAGTAAAATTTTCCGGACACCTCATAAACCAAGGACTTCTTCGGCAAGGATTGGACATCCATACTGTGCTGCAGTATTAAATATCACGCTTCGGTTGGCAGGGCCGTTTTAAGGTCGTCGTAGGCCCTAGGGCCTAGGCACTCTCGCATTCGTAGGCCCCAACTGCCAACTCTGCATTAGAGCTAAACACATTCACATTATTTCTTGACGTCTATCTTCCCTTGCACTACTTTCAGTTGAAAACGACTTAATGCGGGAAATGACACTTGAGGACATTATATGTGATTTTGCTAATGCAAAGAGCCACAAAGTTAACTTAATATAGCACAGCTTAACTTAAACTGTTTCAGTACAAACTTTAAGGTTATTAAATTTGCATTTCCTTTTCTATTTTTGGGTCAATCAACAAATTTATCTGTTTCAATATCTCATTTTTGACTTTTATATAAAGTTCGTAGGCCCTCGGCACAGTGCATACTGTGCCTAATGGATAAGACGGCCCTGTCGGTAGGCGACTGTAGGCCTAAGTTGCTTCGAATCCTTATGAGGCGTCGTGTACCGTACTACAGACATTTTATCAACTCAGAATACATGAAATTGAACATATAAAATCATATTTTATTTTTAACATACAATTTTGTTGCAGTAAAGCACACTGTAGACTACAGTTAAGAAGTTTACACGACACCAACAAAGTCGGACTATAAACTTAAGGCATAAAGAACACACGAGAAACCGATATCGATATATCGATATTTAGCAAAAACCAAACTGAATTTGAAGACAAATATCGAGCGAAATCGAAACCCACTTCTGAAAAACAATACCGACCCAACTCTAATTTTGAGTAGACCTAACAGACTCCAGGAAAGTGAAAGAGTCCGGGTAAGATTCTTTGAAAAGTATTGCTTTTTATAGGAGCCAACGGTCTATTTGAACAATTCGGGGAAGGAACGGGAAGACTAGGCCTTGTAATGAATTGTGTATTTAATTTAAGCACCGTGGAATGGGACGTAGCACTTGTTTGTTGCTGAGAAATTCAGGCGATTTGTCTTAAGTCATAAGTTTGTGCCTATTATTTATAAGAACAGAGTGAATTGATGTATTTGATGTTCAAGGGGTTGAACGGGCTAAGGTTCTAGGTTTATTGGAGACGACTGATTTTCGTGGCATCGCTGTTTAAGGAGAGGAAGTTGTAGCTTAATACTCGAGCGTGTGGAGCTAAGGGGTTTGGTGGCTGGCCAAAGGTGCAAGAAATGGGTTTTTAGGGTTTAGATCTAGAGATTTTGTAATGTGAAATGTAAAAACCTACAAAACTCCCAAATTATGTATTTAGGTATTTTATTTTATTTTTGTACAAATGAAAAATGAGAATCTGATTTTTGGTTTTATATTGTTTAGTCGAAAAAAACAGAATTGTTATTAACTAACATCGCTGCGATTTCGATGCAGCAGGTCATGCTGCACCGATGGTTTCATTTAACTTAGAGTTAGACCTAACTATTTTAAGTACCTTCATAGTTCTGTTTACATCGGCTCGCTTGTCTGGTGGAAATAAAACCTGAACCTAAAAACCTAAAGGTTTCCTTTTCAGACAGTATAGGCCTAGTTTCGCATCTCTGGAGCCGGCATTCAGTGGTGGACTTGGTTCTTAGTCGATCCTAGGACTAGTTCTGGTGAGTCGACGAACACGATTGCCAACAACACCTCTGACACATCTCCCGAGGGCACTATATAAATGTCTACCTCATCCCTTAATTCCATGTAGCTCCCCGTACGTCTACTTGGACTCAAGTTCGTTTGACTTTGATCCTGTTGCATTGCTTGTAGATCTAAATATGTAGGCCCTATGCGACTATATCTGTTATCTGATTCATCATACAAACTCATCATCACTTCACCCCTTGCAATATCTGCACAGATCTTCCACTCAAAGCTGAAAACACTCCCTGATTCATCTTCTCGAATGATCTAGGCCTATCGTGCCGATCCAGTTCCAAATACCGCCCATCGTAGCTGCCTGCCTGCCTGCTTGTCTGCCTGCCTGCCTGCCTGCCTGCCTGCCCGTCTGCTTGGATCTTGACCCGGAACTGAACCCTTCTTGCCTATAGATTTTGTTTTGATTGAACGCCTGTGAATAAGCTAGGGTTCCAGCGACTTAGCTTTCGTTGGGCGCTGTATAAATTTCGGGATTACGATTACAATACATATATTTATGCATACATACATACATACATGCATACATACATACATACATACATACATACATACAAACTGTTTCAACCGGCGTATAGGAATAGGGCCGAGTAGGTTGAGTGATCGTACATTGTACCCCTTCAGTACATTTTAGCAAGAAGGCCGACCTTATAAAAGGTGTTATGTTTAAGTTTGGCTCAGACTCGATTTTGGTATTGGCCCCGCCTGACTGTTTTCTTACCAGTCCCCTTCGGCTTGCCATGTTTAAGCCTCCTTGCGTTGAAGTCTTGTTTGGTTCTTTTGAACATTACGTTTTCTCAGATCCTATCCTGGCACCCCTTCTTCCTCTTATCTCTTTCTCCTCTCCAATCCCAAATATCACTCCCATAGCTGCCACGCTGCCTCTCCGTCTGACTTTTGGATCTTGATCTGGAACCGAACCCTTTTACCTATCGATTTTGTTTTGACTGATCGCCTGCGAATAAGTTGGTTCCCGCGACTTAGCTTTCGTTGGGCGCTGTAGAAATCTCGAGATAACGATTACGATGTTACGCTTGTAAATAGCTTAGAAAATAAAACATTTTAACCTAAAGTTGTTATAAGCCTATGCTTCGATATCCTTAAACAACTTGTAACAATTCATACATAAATCGTGCCTATACAGTAGCGTAATTATGAGCCCGCAGGCCCCTCAACCGCGAAGGGACGGGGCCCGGATTCTAATCTGAACGGAAGTGGGCCAGTTAAGAAGTGCGAAAAGGGCCCGTTTGAGTCATCTGCGAAGAGACCGAACATTTGAACTTACTCTACTTGGCCCACGCCCCTACGTACGCCTGTATCAAAGTGACGCTAACTGATGTCGGAATTCGTCATGTCGTTCCATGAGCGGATTGCGTGTACCGTCAGCGCTGACGAATCACGATCGCGCATGCGCCTGGATATTATGCTTTGACGGAGGTTAACGGTCGAGCGATAAACGTGTGTTATGTCCACGAACGTCGAGTATGTAAACACACGCAAAGACCTTGAATTTGAAACTCCGCGTAACTCGGAAATGACCCCATAGATCATTGCAAAACAAGACGGGTTGGCGCAACACACAGTTCGGTACTCATTTGCTCAGATTAAATGTCGTAATCGTAATCGTAATCGTAACCTCAAGATTTCTACAGCGCCCAACGAAAGCTAAGTCGCGGGAACCAGTTTATTCACATGCGCTCAGTCAAAACAAAATCGATAGGCAAAAGGGTTCGGTTCCAGGTCAAGATCCAGGGGTCAGGCAGTCAGACAGTCGGATGGCTACGGTGGATAGTGTTTGAAATTGAAGCGAGAAGAGAGATAAGGGGAAGAGGAAGAATCAGGATTGAAGCGAGAAGAGAGATAAGGGGAAGAGGAAGAATCAGGATAAGATTTTTGGAAAGGAAGTGTTTTCAGTCTTGAGTGAAAGACCTGTGCAGAAACTGAAAGAGGTGAAGTGTTGGTGAGTTCGTATGATTGATCAGACAACTGTCGCAATTCTGGCGGGAGTTTATTCCAAAGGGGTGGGACAGCTATGACTATGGAGCGATTTCCAAATTTTAAGGATGAGGTGACGGGAGGGCGAAGAAGTGTTAGGACAGATGAGGAGCGGGTTGAACGGAGTGGTTGGATAGTAAATAATTGACGAAGATAGGAGGGTTGGGAGGATTGAAGTGTGTTGTAGGTGAGGGATAAGACTTTGTACTCTATTCCTTCTGGTATTTTAAGTATAATACTAATAATAATAATACCATTTATATAGCGCCGTAGCACAGCCGTGGCCGAAGAGAAGGGCGCTGTACATGAGTTCAAAAATCAACTACAGTCATAAGATATCTTTAAAAGATATGTCTTGAGTCGTGATTTGAATGTGTCCAGGGATGAGGCATTAGTCACATAGTCAGGAAGACTATTTGACTGGTATATGGACAGCTTTTGACAGGCCCCATCCAATACATAAGAGTAGGTTTGCAAAATTAAGCTTAAATACATTCCTTTTATTTGTTATGACAGACTTCAGTCTTTTTATTGCAATATTAACAGGAAAATCACATTAAAACCATGCAGAACAAAATTTAAAATATGGACGTTTGAACTGCAGTTTAAGTGGAGAGTTGCAAAGCAATGAAAGCCAACATGGCGCACTGGGCATTACATAAGGGATCTGAAAATTCATAAATTACAAGAAATGGACCTTTCTCACAGAGCTAGACTTAGATGCAACTGATTAGGCTTCGCACGAGTCGAAACTTGACCTCAAGCCTTGACCTGTTTTTGCATGCCTATTGCTTATATCACATAAATACGTTTGCGAACCCTGAACGTGGGCAGTCCGAGCATGGCTTTTAGCACGTTTAGCAGGCTCATGTCAGCAGCCGTTCTGGAACAGTAGACCATTGTCTTAGGCCTACGCTTAACAGGCCGTTTATTGTCTTGATGCATGAACCTCTTATGTACTCGCTGGCCTCGATACGTTGGCGGTGTTATTGTCCTGCACTTCGAATCACTGGCCTTGGCCCTGGTCTAGGAGTTTGGTTTCAGAAAAGAGCGCTATCTATATCGGCCTTTTCTAAAGATGGATTGTGATAACGGTTTCACCTGCTTACTGGAAAAGTCCCAGATGGAAGCTTCGACTAACTACCTGGAATGAACTTCCGGTAGATCAGAGCTTCCTCTGTGACCAGGTGGCGCCACGTTCCCTTTTTGCGCGCGTCCTATAACTATAAATATATTCCTACAACTGTACTCTTCCAGTCGCGGTGAATGGCTAGCGCATCGTAGCAGACAGTCTATCTTCATTGGGCGCAGTATAAATCCCTTAATCACACGTTAAATGTCTGATTCGCGTAGGTCGGATAGCTGAGTACAATTCAGAATCGAATCCTCTGGACCGGCGGATCCAACGGTTGCTAACGATATCGTCCGTCCGGTTCGAGGATTGGCGTTGTCGTCCACTTCTTGCCCCTTCTCGTTGTCAGCGGACGCGCCCTTCCGGCTTCTGCTCTGGTACCACTGGACCAGTGGGATGGAACAGAAGAACAGTCCTCCGAAGATGAGCAGCGTACCGGAAAGACGCAGTGAAACGGCAAACGTTCCTGCGCTCTTCTGAGCAGCACCTATACGAATCAGTTATATATATATATGCACATGAGCGAGTGAGCGAGTGGGTGGGTGAGTGAGCGAGCGAGCGTGAGTGTGAGTCAGTGAACGAGCGAGCGAGTATGACAGTAAGTGCGAGAGTGAGTAAGCGAGCAAGTGGGTAAGTTTGAGTGTGAGCGAGCGAGTGAATGAGTAAGTAATCTATCTTATTTCCTATACAAAGCTGTGGGATCGGTTGAATGCTGAAAAACCTGATATAGTTTGTGTAATTGAGGCTCATGAAAGACAACGGTCGAAGCTGTGGCCAGATGGAGGTTCTCCTGGCCTGACACTATTTGGATTTCGATCTGACACCGAAACTGACCCAGTAATCGAGTTTCGCGAATTTCAATAGATCAAGCGACAGTGAATAATCGCTGGTCTCCACGTCTCAGCATTTCTCTGGCGCTCAGAAATTTACATTAAGGTGTAGGGGAGTCAAGTAAATTCCTGAGTTAGTACTATAGATGAATGACTACTGTTCTTCCTCGTCCCCTTATCTCTTCCCGCTCCAATTTCAAACACCGTACATCGTAGACTGTCTGCCTGCCTGACTCCTGGATCTTGACCTGGAAACGAACCCTTGCTGCCTATCGATTTTGTTTTGTCTGATCACCTGTGAATGAGCTGGTCCTCGCGACTTAGCTTTCGATGGCCGCTGTAGAAATCTCGGAATTACGATTACTATTTGTGGAATGCTACGTCACCGGGCGCCCACTAAGCCCTTCGTCCTTCCGTCGTCAGTTAATGACTACCACTGCAAGTCGTCGTTTGAATGGTGTGGCGGGACTTCGTTTCTGATGAGTTACTATTGAGGCGGGCAAACAAGTTCGCTGCTCTAACCTTCCATGGTGACAGAGCTCAGTCAGCTCGTTGTTTTAAAGACATTCTTATTTCCCCGGGGTTCTCATGCTGGAAGCGCCTCTGAGTAGTTTGTTCTGTAAGAAGCGCTATATAAGTTATCAAATACAGTACCATACAATATTATATGCCGCCTTGGATACTGCTCTTCAGATGAGCCAACTGACCTAGGACTGGAGGAACCGGAATGACGAAGAGTCCCATGAACATCGTCGACAGTCCCAGTCCGGAGGCCAGCATAGCCGGTCCGAACAGCTCGACAATCTGGACGACGATCTGGGCCATGTAGGTGCCTCCAAGCAGCCCAAGCACCGTCGCGTAGACGAACATGGCAACGGTCGTCGGCAGAAATGGCATCAGGACCGTACAGACCCCGGATATGAGGAAGCTTCCGCCGACGAGAAACGGCTTCCGGATGACGTCCAGTCCGGCCACGAACCCGCCGCCTATGCGACCCAGCAAGTCAGCAATTCCGACGACCGAGATGATGACTGCGAGCAGGAACTTGTTGCCCCAGAGTTCGTATGCGTACGGCGCAATGTAGAGGCAGGTAGTTACGTACCCGCCGTGTCCGAAGCTGAGGCCCAGAGAGAAGAGGATGAACAGGGGATTCCGCAGTAAAACTGGATCGCAGCATTTCCGGCAGAAGACTCCCAATGCCGACCGCGGAGTCGGCTCATCTTCTTCTTCTTCCGCATCCGTCTGCTGCAGTTTTTCCAGTTCTTTTTCGATGTCTTGCATGGAAGTGGCGAGCAGCGAGAGCGATGGTCTCCCGGAATCGACATAGAACAGACTGGCTCGTTTCTCGACGAGGTCTCCGTCAAGCAGCCACAATCGGGTCTCGGGGCGTAGGTCGACTGAAGTGGGTGACTCTGGCAATTGTCCGCTGTAGGAGTGTTGTTGCTTTACAGCGTTGAAGTCGGACTTCTCTGCTTCTTTCCCATTCCTCATCGGTTCCTTTTCCTCTTTCAACTCGGACCTCACTGCATCTTTTCCGCTCCTCGTCGGTTGCTCTTTCCCGTTCAATTCGGACCTCACTGCATCTTTTCCGTTCTTCATCGGTTCTTTTTCCGTCACGACGGCCTTCTCCGAGCCCAAAGGTGATTGCTTTTCGCTAACTGATTTCATCGGGTCTTGCTTCCCCGACTGGCTCTTTCGGTCGTAGAAGGCAGGTGGTCGAAGCAGCATCGTGGCTGGAATGGCGTGCAGCATAAGCGCAGAGTACATGAGCAGAGCCCCGCGAAAGGCGTATTTCTCCGTAACGAAGTTGATGAAGTGGGGAATGGCCAGCTGGCCAATGCTACCACCGGCCACCGCGAGACCACTGGCCGCTGACGCATACTTCTTGAAGTACTGCCCGATCAGTACCATACTCGGTCCAAACATCAGGCCGTAACCTACGCCTGTAATAAAGACAGTTCAGCAGATCATCACCAAAATCGTCGTTGTCGTCGTTATCATCTTAGCGAGAGCAACGGCCGTTTTGCTCTCCTGTGGAAAGGATGATTATTAGTTGAACGAATGGATGGATGGATGGACGGATGGATGGATGGTGGGTGGATGGATGGTGGGTGGATGGATGGTGGGTGGATGGATGGATGGATGGATGGATGGATGGATGGATTAACCGATGGACGGTCTGTTAGCCTCAGGATTAGATGGATGGAATGATGGATGGATGGATGCATGAGTTAGTGGTTTGAATGGGGGAGGAGTGTGAATGGTTGGTCAGTCGACTGATAGAGCGCCTTGCAGGTTCTTACCGCTCATGAGTCCGAGTGTGAGGAGGACGACGTTGACGCTGGGAGCGAGGGCCGTGAGAGCGGTGCCGGCGAAGGCGAAACAGCTGCCGACCACAGCGACCGGTCTCATTCCGAATCGCACTCCAAGGATGTTGCCGAGACAGGCTACAGCAACAGAAGGCGGTATCTACACCATCATCGGTCACTTCTCCAGTTTTCTCAGCATTGTTTTCGCTTTACTTTCAGAACTTTTTGTTCTTCGTGAACTTTAATACCACCAATATATAGGCTAGCGCGTGCAGCGCTTTTGTGAGATACTTAAAAGGCGCTATAGTAAGTGTTTAGATACTACGTACATAGACATACATACATACATACATACATACATACATACATACATACATATGTATTCCTACTTACATACATACTTTTATACATGCATATACTTACATGCATATATTCATACATGGATAATTACAGTACTGTATGACGAATTGTTTATATTCGGACCAATAGAATAATTTGGAGACTCAGAGCATATTATAATCTTGTTACTTATAATAATGATACAATTGTATTACGAAATTATTTCTTATTTCCTGGTGTTCTCATGCTGGAAGCGCCTCTGAGTAGTTTGTTCTGTAAGAAGCGCTATATAAGTTACCAAATACAATACAGTACAATACAATATTATAATCGGGCCAAAGGGAATAAGGGTAACTCACAGCAGATGGCGAATCCCGCGGACAGCAGAGCCATGACCATCGATGCCAGGGCATTGTCAGCGCCGTAGTATTCGACAATTTCGATGAACAGTAGACCAACGATTCGTATTCCTCCAGTCACATAGAAGTTGACCAAGCAAGTACCTGCAGCAACCGCAGCAGCCAGATCAAGCATTTTGCATCCTAGGGCACCAACTCTCTCTCCCCTCCCGACTCTCCCTTCCTCCCTCACTCTGTCCCTCTCACTCTGTCCCGCTCTCTCCCCTCTCTCTCTCTTTCTGTCTCTCTATCTATCTGTCTGTCTGTCTGTCTGTCTGTCTGTCTGTCTTATTCTTTACATAATAATATGGCATAGTAGGAGATGGCGCTATACAAATGAAGAGACGCACTGATTGTTTATTCAGTAGAAGCTTTCTACGTGCTGGCAGATATAGACGCAGCAAGAGAACCTCTAACAGACGCAGAAACGGGCCAGTGCCTGGTAGCTCCATGCAGGCAGCATACGGTTAACTTGTGACCAAAAACCAGGGTTCGAGGTATAACCAAGCTACTATTCGCGCGCATAACCGTGCACATAGAAAAGCCTGATATAGTAGCCAATACGAACAATACACGGAAACAAAGACCAGCAGCCTGATAAGAAATGTTGATGGTATACAGCTGCTATATAGGACTCAGTGGAAGATGTTTTAGGATTAATATCGGCGTAACACTATTTCAGCTATCCGAAGGGTCGCTTCTCACCACCACCCTTATTCTCTCTCCTCCCACTACAGAGATTAGTTAAGGCGACTATGCTAGACCACGCCAGTAACTTAGACACTCGGCTTGTCATGAATTAAGACACCCGAATATACTCATAAATTAATTAGGCCCTAAATAATAGAGGGTTGTTGGACATCTTGAACAGCTTTAGTCTTACAAGTGAGCTTTCTGTAGTTGGAGAGGATGGAATTGGAAGGGTGAAAAGCGATCCTTCGAATAATTGAAAAAGTATTACTCCGATATTAAACTTAGAGATGACAAAAGAAGCCTCGGGGCAGAAATGAGTTGGCTATGGAAAATTGCAGGAATTTCAAGACTAAAAAAATCAGAAACTACGATAAAGAGAGTTTTTATACATCAGAACAACTCTGCTGGTCGAAGTCAATCAGCGAAGACTCCGAGGGTGTGGCCACGTGAAAAGAATACCAGTTGATCAAATCCCTCCCACATGATACACTACATGGAAGATTCGAAAGAGAAATAAAGGAACGTCACGAATGTGCTGCGCAGATAATACAGATGAAGAGATAATAAAACCTGGACTAAACATGACATGACTTGATTGGACTTGACAAATGACCGAGAAATGGATGGCGTCAGAAACAGTTGCTGTTGCTGCTGCTGCTGATTATGGTGAAGGTGGTGGTGGTGATGATGATTATGATAATGATGATGATTCCAGTATGCATGTAACAGTAACCTACCCTTACAAACATACAGACCTTTTCATGATGTACACTCACCTAAACATATCATCCACGCCCATCCTTTGTCCACAGGATGCTTGCTCTCCGTTTTATGTTCCATATTTTCTCTTGCGACCTTCAATTATAAAGACGGTAAGTTGTGCTAAACATCACCTAGCGTAAATTAAGCTCCGGATAACAAAACCGCGTAGCTAAGCACGCGACTATACAACTCTTAAAGCCTAACAGCTGTTGGCTTAGTAAGCCTAATTATGGACCATGAATCTGGCCAACAAATATGAAAATGAGTGCAAGTAATAAGATGATAACCGACAGTTCTTAATTTAGATTGAACTTTAACTGAATATCCGGCGGAATTTCTACAGGCAGCCACGATCATTGAGCCCACAAGGGGCCCGTATTGTGCCACTGCCATGGCGTCAATGGGTGGGCAGTTTTGAGCCCAGTGAACGAGGCTGTCTGGGTCGGTGTTTTTAATTTATCTGTCATCTTTCATCTGCTTTCAATAAATATGTTTGTTAGTGCTTTTTTCTAGAAAAAAGGTTCCGGAACTGAACGATTATGGCATTTTGTGCTAAAATTTCATTATTTTTATCAATCAATAAATACAGAAAGCAGCGTAAAGTTGTAAACGCTGAAATTGAATTAAAATAAGTTACATTATGTTACATAATTAAAATAACTCAGTAACACATTTCTTTTATTAAAAACTAAATTATTTTTATTAGCCGAGAATAGGTGCCGGAACGTCGTTCCGGAGCGTTCCGTCTGAAAAAAGCACCGATGTTTGTAGAGCAAAGCTTAACTTCGGACACATAACATGACTTCGACAAAATATTATATGTGATGGAATTTAATGAACCGAATCTTTAACATCGCTCTAAGAGCCTATCAAAAAGACAGCTAAATTCCCTCGAATATCGAACATCTAAACCTAACCAACCTGTTCTAATATAAGAATCACTTCTTGCACAAAATCTGACCAAAACTGGAAGTCTACCTTAATTAAACTAGTTCAAGACTCTTCGTTTCACCCGTTATATACACAGGCCTATTGGCTTTACATGCATATACATAGCCCTAATGGCTTTACATATACATAGGCCTATTGGCTTTATATATACATAGGCCTATTGACTTTGTATATACATAGGCCTAATGGCCTTCGCCTATCAAGGCTAGAAGTATACATCCCGCTGCATGACAATGACTCGGTAAGATTCAGAGAAGTGGCGATGCTGACCTTCTGACCCCCTATAACCCGTCAGGTCATCGATCTGTAAACCCATTAATTCCTTCGTTCATTCGATGCGACGCTGAAGCTGCAGATGCTGCTGCAGAATGGCTTAGCAAATCCGAACTTTGTTCCACATATAGCAAGGCTGAAATTTTTAACAGTCGTCGTCCTGGGTTCCAAATTGCTGGCATCACTGCCCACCCCACCCCCTGTCGCCTCCGCCGCCTCCTCCTCCAGTTAACCCACAGCTCTCACGAGACATACACAACCTTTAAACTGTCGACAGGGGGCAAGCTCTATGGCAACTGCAATCCTATACATCCCTGTTACTACAAGATGTCATAAATATATATATACACACACACACTCATATATATATATACTCTCATAGCAGCCCGATATGCCAGACCTGTATATATGAGAGTATACATATAATGCATGCACTTGTATATGCATGCATATATAAATATACACACATAAAATAGATTATATAATATACATGCATACGTAGATACATGTATACACATGTGAATATATGTATCATTTATATATACATATATATGCATATACACATTATATATATTCACTAGTTTGTTACATACATACATTCATATATATGCCTATTTATGTGTTTATAATGGTCCATCTGTGGTTGTAATAGATTCAGTAATGTGCGTTAGGTTTGGTAATTTATTTGGCGATAACATAAGTCAATTGTTATCCCAGTTCACCGGCAGACCGGGTTCCCCTAATCAATTTTCCAGTTCTTTCTTCTTCATCCAACGTTTTTACACTTGTATCCACCTCCAGTCCTCCGTAGATCGTGTCTCAGAGGTATGGCACATGATCCTTTATCAACGCTTCTGCGATTCGAATTCTCTGTTATTTAAAATTCTTTCTTTTATATAGCGCCAGTGTGTAAACATAAGCCCCACCCTCGTGGTTTCAACCAGACTGACCCTGGAATTTGGCACACATGCCGAGTTTGCTGAGCAGCGACCATTGAATGATGCAGTCCTTCAGCGCTAATACAATAGCGCTATAGAAGTTATTGGATTAGAACAGATGATTAGATTAGATTAGATTAGATTAGAAAATCATCATACTGTGGTGCTAAATAATTCTCTGTGAAGGACTTGCTCAAAGTTCTTACATACTGAGTACTATACTATTACACAATGATTTTGAGTTGAAGCGACCATCAACCGATGCCTTGCGCATTATGATAACGGCGCTATAGAAGTCTTTGGATAAGTCAGTCACCGAACTCGCGCCCTGCGTGTTAGAATGCGAGCGCTTGACCAGTCTGCAACGGCGAACCTTGAAGTCTCGTGAGAGCTCTATCAATCACTGAGAACGGGGTTAAACAACAGAGCAGGCCTATTTACATGTACTATTTAATGTATAGGAGTTCATCAGGCGTCCTTGTTAGGTGTTGCATTTAACCACAGTAGGTTTATCATCAGGGGTCGTCCCATGAGGAGGTGGAACGACCTTTCGGCAGAAGCGCAAACAGGACAACAGTAATCTAATAAGATTTCATTATCGATTACACGGCTTTACTAAGTATTGTCACGTTTTCACATGACGCACTAAGTATGTACGCACGAATTTATGTATATAACGTATGTATGTATTTATATATGTATGTTTGCATGTATATGTATAATATGTGTATGTATGTATGTATGTATGTACATACATACGTATATGTATGTATGTATATATACGCGCGTATTTATGTATATAACGTACGTATATATATATACATATGTATGCTTGCGTGTAAGTATGCATATGTATGTGTATGTATATATGTACATACATACGTATATGTATGTATGTACGCGCGTATTTATGTTCATAACGTATGTATATATGTCTATACATATGTATGCATGCGTGTAAGTATGTATATATATATATTTGTATATATGTATGTATGTACATACGTACGTATACGTATGTATGTTTGCACGTATTTATGTATATAACGTATGTATGTCTATACATATGTATGTATGTGTGTAAGTATGTATGTATGTATTTATGCATATAACGTATGTATGTAGATACATATGTATGTGTGGCGGATCGTCTTTTTGCACAGTAAACAAATAGAACGAGTCGACTATTCAGGCAGATGGTGTGTGCACAGACAGAAACAGATCGAGAGAAAGAGATCGAGAGAGACAGAGAGGCAGAGGCAGAGAGACAGAGAGGCAAAGACAGATCGGGAGAGACAGAGAGACTGAGATAGAGAGGCAGTGACAGAGAGACAGAGACAGATACACAGACGTTGTTGGTAAGATAGGGCGAGGCAGAGACACTTAAAGTGCCAGAGAGTACGATAAATGTAGCTCTCTCCTGCAACCGGGGCGTATCACATGTGACGCTTTCGAGCGAAGTATATATATATTATATATATTATATATATTATATATTATATATATATATGAGATCAACATAAAAACTAAGTGGGACTCTGCGCCAAATCTGCGCCGGATGAGAATAACTAATCTCCGCAGCAAAAAAACGACATGCCAGCCACCATAAGGGATTTCTGCGTTGGATCAGTGGGGTACATAGGTGAATTATGCAGTGTGGCCTAAGGACAAACAGGGCATTTCAGGGCAACAGATCCAGCAGACTGTCTCATAAGAAGAGTAAGAGGAGTAACATGCGCGAAGCGAAGAAGGAAAACAAATTGGCCGAATTGTTTAGAGCACATGTGGTAAAACGCATCCTTTTAAAGGTTTGGGCTCCCAGTTCCACAACGAAACGTGGCTTTGGTTGGGCGCTGTAGAAATCTCGGGATGACGATTACGAGTTTCACACGTTGGTCTATGCATCTGATCATTTGTGTATAGGCCTACAGCGCCTCTACAGTATCTCTCAAAGCCGTAATTCACTAATGAAGCGCTACAAAACAAGAGTTGGTGGACAAACTATTAAATGTAAATGTAATTAGCAACTTCTATCGCACCGGTGTCTAATGCACAAGGCATCAACCGATGGCGCTTTAAAAAGTGGCGCTTACTAAATGCAGAGGTAATAATGATGATGACGACGACGACGACGATGATGATGATGATAGAGGTATACTGGTAGATTCTGTAGCACTGTAGTATCGTAGCATCGTGCAATAAGTAAGTAAGTAAGTATATTCTTTATTAACCAATAGCTAATCGCACATCGGTTTACAAGTATTTAAGAACACAAGAAAACTTAATATTCATACAACATCCTAACAATAAAACATTTACCCGTTAAATTGTCAGCACGAGGAATAATACGATCATGGGTGTGGGGCCGTAGGGAATAACTGAGGGTTAGAATAGTATCATACCATAAGAAGCCTACTGTCACAGGGTTTTAGGCCCGAGGGTTAATCACCCTAGAAACCATTAGATGACAGGCATTCAGTCACAACAAGATCGATCGATAAGTAAGGTTTTAGGTTTGATTCCGAGCCCAAATTCAAGTGTGAGACAAACTGATTACAGCGGTGATGATTTCAGTTTGCAGGCATAAGCTAATCTCGATCGATGTAGGTCGCAATCATTATTTTACGAGGCGATTTATACCCATCAGTAATTCTCATTTGGAATAATTACGAGTACTCGTGAGAAGGGCAGTAAATTACTTACTTGCTTACTTAGCTCTTCGCGAATTAACCGTAATAATGATGACGCATATAGTAATAAAGACATAAGTTTGCGATTGTTATTCCGATGACGTCATCGCTTCATAGATGACGTCATCTTTGGCCATAATTTTGTTTCGTGCCTTAATTGGAAACGAAGTTCATTTGTCAAATCGAGTTGAAAGAGATGGGAAGAAAAGTTATTTCGAGCAGAAAATCTGTGAAAATCATCGAACATAAAGAAGAAATCTGAAGTCCGATATGAGAACTGCTCCTGTTGAAGACAAATCTACCTGAAATCGAATGATCGACATAAAATTGTCATTTCGAACAGAAAACATTGAAAATCATCGAACAGAAAGAAGCAGAATTTTGAAGTTCGATATGAGAACTGTTCCTGTTGAAGACAATTCTAACAGAAATCGAATGATCGATAAATATGTCATTTCGAACAGAAAATCATTGGTCAGACAGAAATCCAAAGTTAAGTGTAAGAATTGTTTAACTTGATCGTATAACTGATCAACAGTTTAAATACTAATCCATCGATAGATTTAAAAATCTCATCAAATCTGGAAACTATTCTAGCGCCTTAATTATAATATAATGCGCAAGGCATCAATCGATTGCCACTTGAGCAAAACCGGACATTCCAAAACACATTCCATTGGAACCAGTCGAGATCTCGGAGACCCGTGAGACTTCAAGAAGCCTAATTACTAATTAGCCTTTATTTTAAATCTGACAAAAAAGATCATACCAAGTAAGTAAGTGAGTAAGCAATTAATAATGCATTTGTTAACATGCCATATGCCCATCGACTGAGCTAGGAATCGTAGGCGTTGGTGAGTCACGGCGGTCAGACAGCAAAAGCAAAACGTATTAGCTCGTTGTTTTACTTTATCCCAGTTTCGAATCATCAGCAAAGTGAACTATTCGACTTGAAACTCTAATCCCAAATGGCAGTGGAGTTTAGCCCAGCCGTGGGCCTGATATGTGCAAGTCTAATGTATTATTTAATAATTATACGGACTTTCTTAAATTTCTTACTGCATGTACTCATCCTTGGTGACGAAGAATCTTCTGAGATGAGTTGCGAATACCATGGTGCCTCGCTGCCTATCTTTCTGTCGTCTGTGTCTGTCTATGTTTGTGTTTGTGTGTTAGTCGTAGAATTCCACAGGCCTCTGGCGTGGCGTAAAACCCCGTAAGCTCCAGGAGTCTGTTGGGTCACTGGCGCGGCGTAAAACCCCGTAAACCCTAGTCGTAGATTTTATGTTGCGTTTTTGTCGTCTTGTGCCCGAGGGAGACTCGAGGAAGGAAAACGGAGAGACGGATGGCGAAGACTCGGGAAGCGCAGGCGAGAGCTGGAAGACTGCCACCGAACAGCAACAACAAATTTAATCGAACATTGTATCAATTCTAATACAACTGAACTGATTAATATTAACGTTTTAAAGAGACTTTTCAATATAGAGACTCTTGAATAAATTAAAAATTTATACTTACTGAAACAATCAACGAGCTAATTATTATAAAGTCTAGGCACATTAGACTGATGAGTTTTGATTGCATGTGGACATAAATTTTTAATTGCGGAAACAGACAATACAGTACTAATAGGCTGTACACTAAGATTATTGCCTAACGCGTTTTAAAAGAGCAAAAAGAATCTTAAATCTTACAAAATCATGTTCGGTTCCGTTGTCGCCTTATTTTTTAATATAAATACGTTCGCACTGTTTTGCGAATTTCACATCATATAATTATAACATCTAATTAGGCCTAACAGATGCTTAAAGTCTGCCATTTTGACAACTACAGTTAATACTGGCCTACACTGTTTTAACTTTGATAGTTCTTCTCTGTTGTAGCAACGTAAACTCTTGATTTCTTCAGTCCAAAACAATAAGGGAGGCCTACGTTGTTCATTATTAAGTCGAGTATCAAGCTAAAGCAGGCTTGGGTTAAGGCTATTGTGGCCCTAATTACAAAGCAATGTGGGTCTCCCTCCTTCCCATCCGCGAAGCGACTCCCAACGGTGGAGGCGTTTTGGGGGCTTGTTGAGCCCCAGGCGGGGTCTTGGGCAAAGCCTTAGCCGCCAAGCCTTTCCATGTGCTTACACGTTAAGTTCGTTAACCTGAGCTTTCTGGAAGTTACCTTGATCACGATTACTGTGCTGGATGAATCACTAAGTATCCACATAATTGTAAAAATAGTCAAGTTTTGCTCGAAGCAAATAGGCTACCGAATTTAGAAGATTGCAGTTTAATTAGGCCTCATTAAGCTTTCACAGTAGGAGAGGCGTCGATCCGTCGTAAAGATTGGGGGGTCCGGGCCTATAATGGGGGTCTGGATGCTAAGCCCCTGTTGGGTTCCAGGGACAAAGACTCTGGTATAGGGGTCAGAAAGTAGGTTTACTGTAGGCAGACATAAAGCCCAACAGCTCAATAGAAAATAATCAGAAATGTCGCTAATATTATTTACAGTGGAATGTCAGCTTAGGCCTACACAACAGTACAATATGGCAAGTGATGGTAAAGCAGCGCAATATGAGCACATAATTTATTCAACATTGAACTTGCCGAAAATGTTCTCCCTGATTAAAACTAGAGAGGTACAATTGGAAATTACGGATTGGCATTGTTTTCGAACGTCTTAAAGGGAAGAATGAGAACTTTTACCAGTCCACAGTTTCCGATTTTACATCTAAAATATTGCCAGGGCCCAACCTATGGCCGGGCCTCCATGCTCAAAATATTGCCGGGACCCGGGCCCCAGAGGCGCCCATATGATCGACGCCTCTGAATTAATAATAATAATTTGTACTCTCAAACCAGTATAATTTCAACCCTTACTGTCAAACCCGTACCTCAAACCCGTACTCTCGAACGCTTAACTCTCAAATTCGTACTCTCAAACCCATACTCTCGAACCCGCATCAATTCATCACTCTCGAACCTGCACCCACGAACCCGTAGGCCCACTATCGAATTCGAACTATCGAACCCTTACTGGAACCTGTACTCTCGAATCTTAAGGAGATCAGTGAGTGCGCTCCAGAGCCATCTGTTTATAAATGGGGGTACAAACATGTAGGCTTACTTGACAAATATGTAGGGTCTAGATGAATTTTAACAGACGGAGATCTGTTACAACAATGTACAGCTGTGTAAGGACAAATAATAAACTGATCAACAAGTTACCACTTTATCTTAGCTGTCCTTACTAAACAACGTAAAGTTTAAAACGCTATTTTTTACTCTCAAATGAAATCATACACACTAAACTTGATCGTAAATTAGAAATCGACGTCTCCAAATATAAGCACCACAAAACCGAGATTGTGACTTAACTTATCAAGTCTTAAATTAATCACTAGAACGAATTAATTTCGTTTTTTAGGCCTAGTGATATAAAAAGTTAGGGCTAGAAAAGCCAACGCCGCCTATTCTCGATAGCAATTACCGCCGTATCACGAACAAGTAACAAAATCTATCATACTGCATGGGAGCGTTGAATCACAACTCATCTCATAGTAGGCCTACGCAGAGTGGACCAAGTACTCCCTCCCTTGGTAACGTGGGGAGTGTGCTTTAAGTACAGGCCTACAAGCGTACAGTGTTCTTAACAGTTCGGAGTACAGGCCAAATGACCGGGACGTACTCCGTGCGAAAATGGAGTACGGTCACTGTAGTACGATTCACTATTACAAAGAAATACGAACAAGTTACCACTAAAACTACAACAACGGATATCAGGAGAATGTGCTCTTCCCGTAGTGCCTTTGCAAGGTTCTTGAATTAACAGCGTCAATTAAATAGCCAGATACAGATGTAGGCCTACGTATAGGCCTATGAACTGTTGATTAGGAGGTTGAACTCTCCATTACACGTCTCAGAACTTCGGCACGCAGCCTTTCATGTGACTAGTCCAACCTTCAGGAACCAGCGGGGCATTTAGCTTTAGGCGTGGGGGTTCCCCCACCCCTCCGTTAAATGTCGGCGTTATGTCTGGGCTGCCAGAATGTGGCGCACCTCTGAAAATACTCTCCCCCACGCAAACAACCCTGAAGCCGCCACTGTCTGGAATGACCCATATCCAACTCTACTCTTTCTCCTTCATGGCTCCAAAGTTCCAAACAGCATCGTCTTTGGGAAGCATTCCGTTTTCGGCTCCAAATTCGGACCGATTTCACTACAAGAGCCTTATCTCCTGTTTGTCCCTCGCATGCGAACCGCTGCGGCCCAGTCCAGAAGCTTTGCCTACGTTGGTCCCACTTTCTGGAATCGTCTCCCTCGAGAATTGCGACTTGACCTCCTTTCTCTCCCCCTCTCAGTGTTCCGCAGGCGCCTGAAGACTGTACTGTTTAACAGTGATTTTACTTTTTTCGGGTCGGAAGCACCTCTGTTGAGTTTATCCTCTAAGAGGCGCTTTATAAATCTCAAATTACAATTACAAATAATACACTCGTTGCGCGTTTCCAAAGTCGCTTGCAATACACGAGAAGCCGACACAAACGTATATTAATAAACAAGTAGTAACGGACAACACCCAATTATAATTAACGATGTCCAGTTTTCAAATCCTACATCGCCATTTCGTTTAAAATAGACAAGACACTATAATGAACACTTGACTCCGGTGATATCTCTGGAACGAACGAACAGTTACGTGAAAGCATCATAAAACACCTTTCAGGCCAAACGTACAGCGTTAACCTTGGTTAAAGGCGGCCAAGACAGCCCCCAAAGTCCAGCCCCACGCCATTACCAATCACCCATGGCGCCAGAACATCTATAAAACGGCTTGTAAACACAAATAGGTTACAGAACTCCTCCGCTGCCTTTAGTCGGGTAGCGCCAGTCCCAAGCCTGGATAAAAGGGGAGAGCGACGTCCACTTTGATGCCATAAGATGTCGTTAAACATTGGAACTACTACTACACAGGTTATAGAAAAACGTGTACATGTACGCCGTCTAATAATTAAATTATTCTAGAATAGGCGACATACAGTATGACGCTGGCGTCCTCTCGTTAACGAAAAGAGAATAAAGTAACTTCTTTGCACCCGACCAAGAAGCAGAGGGAAAGAAAGAGGGAGACGGGATAGGAAAGTGGCAGAGGGAGGGACAGTAGCGAACAAGGTTGCAGATAACAGAGAACAACGGATATTCTTTCCATAAGGGTTACGTTGCCAACCTAGCACGCAGATGCTGTTCGCGGGATGGGCTAATATATATATATATATATACCTGGCCACGCCTTTGGCTCTAATCAGTATGATACAAAATATGCATGTCCAGGAATCACCAAACACAAATCACTAACATTAACTGCTCCAAAGCTGGGGTCGTCCATAAAAAGAAGGGCGCGGCAGGGAGGGGTCACCCAAATTCTGACAGGAAGAGGGAGTATCGCCCCATGGAAACATCTACATTTGAATTTGGTACTTAGTTCAGTACAGCCTCTGCCTTCAACACCAACTTCGGTCAGACAGCAGGATCCGTACTGCGTTCGATCTAATTACAGTCCCTTTGCTGGACGCAGCAGTGTCCGAATACCCAACCCTGTGGCACAGTTAGCTGCGCCTGATCAACAGTGCTGCCTAATCTAGAACTTAGTACTCCGTCCGAGTGTCGACGTCGGCAAAGTGGGATGTAGGGGGTAATGCCAATGCGGATATGGGGAGGGAGAGATCCAAAGTAGACGTCCTTCATGGATGACCCATTGGGCTATAATTACATGCTGGCTCACAGCAAACACGTTTAATAAGGACAAACTCCCATAAAAACGCAAAAGATCGAATACTAAACCCAAATTCAACACAGAAAATTGACAAGACGTTACAACCTGTGAGATATATCATTAGCGTATCATACTAGATAGTCAGTCTAGAGTCTTATATCGTTTTTCAAACAAATGCACCATTTTGAAACACACAGCAAACTTTGAAAGACTAATACACAACCCAAGCAAGCAGTACGCCATGAACAATTAAACTTTGATCACATCCTGTAGGGTAATAATACCTGCCAATTTATTGGCCATTGTGGCAAGGGCAATAACAATTTGTAACTTCTAAAGCACCGGTGTCTAATGCACAAAGCATCAACCGATGACGCACCAAAGCCAAGCCACAACCAGGTCAATATCCAGAAGGTTAGTCCACAAGACATAAGAGGCAGACTATGGTGGATAACAATGCTGATCACGGACCAACCTTATCTAACTCGGTATTAGTTTTAAAGAACGCAAGATAATCGAAGACTATATTTTCACGCGATAACTTACACGACAATCAAAAATTGAGATTCTTTCGTATCTGTTGACATAGAGATGTGCTGACAGTGCTTTCTAGGGTAAAAAATTAGTGCATTCTGGAAAGTGAAAGTAGTCATTCAATTCATTTCTGAAAACAGACTCTAGCCATTCCAAACCAAATGTCACCCTCAAAACAACATCTCTATATCCAACTTCTGAGACATGATCCTATAGGTACCAAACAAATAATAACAATAAAATGAATAAATATGAATACAAATAAAAATGCTTAAAAAATCATAAAATATCATAATACATATAAATGATAACAAAAGCTGTAAAATGCTTCATGAATGATTTTAATTCTTTCAGTTATTTTCACCCAAAAAGCAAATAATAGTACTACAATGTTAGGATTGCTTTCACAAACTTCAGTACAAGTCTACTGGAAAAATACTTAAGAAAACAATGAAAGGTGAAAGGAAACACCCACACCCACACCCACACATGCACGCAAGCACCCACATCCCAGACAGCCACATTCACCTGGCCCGCAGCTGTGTCACTCGTGGCAAGCAATGGGTCTAAAGTGAGCACAACATAGCTGTCAGAGGTAAACATAAGAACAATAACCAGAAACTGACTGACAACTGGTAAAAGAAATAAAACAAAAGTTCACCTGTTTTGCCTCTGATAAGAAAACAACTCCCTCCCTTCGTAACTTGGGGAGTGCGTTGTCTAAGCGACTAATACAGCGATTTGCCGGTTCCATGGCATTTCAATACTGGTCCATTAATACTGGTTCCATGCAAATATTTTCACAAACATGCAAGGTACATTTCCACTCATAGTGCTAAGACTAAGCAGCACCTTTACCATGAGGCAGAAGTGATGTTTCTAACCGCAGTGCCACACAAAAACTACTCTAGTCACATCAATATCGAAAATGTATTCATAGTAACCTTCTTCACCTTGAACAGAACAGGAAATGCAACATGCATTTTGACTCTTTGATAACAAAAACGTTAATGTATTACAGCGGACATCAGACTAATACTGACCTGATACACACAAAAACGTTTTTCCAAAGCCTTTTGTACAGCCATAAAATTGTGCACTTTTCAAAGATTTTATTTGGCAGAATCCGTCAACATTGCTGGCCACTGCACTGGGCACAACACTAATTAAAAGTCCTCATGCACAGGCAGTTCCAGTATAAGGTACAAATCTCTGAAGTATAGTTACGACTGAGATGCAATGTCACATCCTCACACACAGAGGTAAGAAATCTAACTAAAGTCATCACTCATGCCACCACTCACCACAGTTTGACTGAATTGATTGAGACCAGAATTATTCCATGTCAGAGCTACATACAGGTAAAATCATATAAGACATCTTAGTCGTGAAACATTATATACACAATAATGGAAAAATCCACATGAAATTCTGAACGTCCAGTAATTTGACATTGTAAACTGTGGTGTAAATGGAAAATCCCCATGTTAGTAAATAAAATTACTTTTAATCCCTGGCCTGGTTATGATCAGCAACAAATTTTTACATACTTAATATGTGGTTACTCTTAATATAATCTGTTAAAAACAATACAACCTAAATCACACCAAAGTAAAAACAAAGTAATTTTAATTGCAAAACATCACTCATCTGACATTTCATTTCCGTTGTTCACATAACACCACAAACTAACATCAGCTAAAATTAAGTTCTAACAAATTATGCAAACACAGTAACTATAAACTAATAATAATTGCTTTAAGAAATAAACAGAGATGGATTTTATTGATCAAAGGTAGACAGAAACTGGAAGAGTAGGATTGCTATGATTGGTCACATTTACACCTTGAATGATCCTTCATGGTCATGCTCAAACCTTGAATGATCGATCCCTCATGATCACGTTTACACCTTGAATGATCCTCCATGGTCAAGCTTACACCTTGACTGATCCTCCATGGTCACGTTTACATCTTGAATGAGAAGTTTCCACTGAGGCAGGTAAGCAAGTACATTACGGTATTACATTTGGCTTTACCTAGGCAACCAATTTACTAAGTTTTAGCATCACAGTTGACCTGAGGATTACCAGATTACACTGGTTAGACTGTATGGAGATTTCCATGGTATGCATGTTTCCACAGTTTGAAGATGACAACTGGTCACAGAAAGGCAACAAGAAGTCAGTATTAACTGCTACTGTGGGAACAAGCATTTTACAACAAAATAAATGACTCGGTGTTTTCTTCCATACTATATCTGCTGCAGATTTCATTTGACTTTTATACCTTAAACTAGAAACTGTCCTGTTTCCCAACTGAAAGCCAGACAACTGAGCCTGAATGGTCAAAGATGACGTCTCTGACCGTGTCGTAGATTTCATCAATGTTGCTTCCAGAAATAATAGCTAAAAATATGCAAAATAAACTACAGCAAAGAAAACCGTCATTCACCTAGAGGCAGATAAAAAGGAGAGGAAATAAGCATTCGAAGCTAATCTCATGTAACAACAAAATTTATGTAGCACCAATGAGGAATAAATCCAGGGTGCCATATCGATTTCCATTACAACAGTTTTTAAATGCATTAGAATAGGGTAATGGTTCTGTTGTTTGACAGGGACATGGTGACCAATTACTTAAAATCTCATGTGATGCTACATTTCTTCAAACTCCGCCACTGCCTTTAGTTGGGTAGTGCCAGTCCCAAGCCTGGATAAAGGAGGGCGACGTCAACGGCCTATGATGCCATAAGATGTCGTTAAACACTAGAACTACTACTACTACTACACATCTTCATTTATGTACAGCACCCTTACTTTGGCATCAGCTGCGTTATAAATTCTTATTAAATACACTACTATTAACCTCTGTAAAAATGAGATTGTGTTGTCAAATTATGAAAAATGTTCACCTCCATTACAGGAAAATAACTTCCTGTTCAGTGGCCATCTTCCTGATTCTCTCCGACTGCCCTGGTTTCCCAAAATAAACTCTTGCTCATCGTGAACTTTTTCACTTTAATCATCATATTTGCTAAGCTTGTTATGAATGCACGTGCTAACCTGTAAAATGTTCTCCAAACTCTTGTTCAAATTTTAGAGAATGTTCATACGCTTTTCTTGCTTCGTCTTCCGTAAGGTGCTTGTTCCAATGTCTAAATAAAGCAATACACTGTAAACTAAACATGAGCAGAAACAGAAGAATGGACCCATGCATGAAGAGGAACAACATGCTCAAGTCAGTAGACAATTCATCTACGATGCAATACATGATATACGAATTAAAACAATTGACAAGTCAATATACAATAATCAAATCAATACATAAAAGCAAGGGACTTTATATGTAATCACCTACAGTAAAATAATAATCTAAAGTAAAAGTATGTAAGTGTGACTCTGATACTTGCAGGATAACTTGAGGTGCCAGTGCCTTAACGAGGATAGCAATCGGAAAGAGATTGGCCGCCTGGAGATTGAGAACCGCTTTTATGCTCACATCAAGAATGCAGTGCCTTCCCTACAACATTAATTTTAAATTATATTATTATTCCACAGATACTTATTCAGATGCAAAGGTGCAATGTTGAATACATCAGCAATCTGCCCTTGTAAGCGTATCTGAATGTATGGATCTGAATACACGTAATTGTAACCGTAATCATACATTTATATAGTGCCTCTTCAAGAGAGACCTATATACAGAGCAAATTTATAGCACCTTTCATGCATAGAAACGTACAGTTATGCACACAACATGTACATCATAGCAAGGACTACGATTACGATTACAAAGGATAACTAAAGCACGAAAGAACATTATGCAAGACTGAAACAGGACAGCAGTAAATATCAAATAGTTTTACTTTTACCTTGTCTTTTAAGTTGTCTGATAAAATGAATAATAATAAAAACTATCCAAATATTTTACATTTTATTTATATTTTATTTTAATTTATATTTTATTTTAATTTATATTTTATTTTAATTTATATTTTATTTTAAGTATTTGTTTTTACTAAAGGATAACCTCAGATGACCTATACTACCTGTTCAGCCACTTCAATCACAGACTTCAGGTGGGTACCATACAGGTTTCCATTGTACTGCCCAGCTTCTATAAACTGATTGTTCACAATGTCATGCTCCATTTGCTCTCTTGATGAGACAAAATGGTAGTCACGTCCATCAACTTCACCTTCACGCTTTGGTCTCGTCGTATCTTAGAGGACCAGACGCAAAGATCATCATAAATATTCAATCACCATTAAATGGAGTTTACATTTTTAAAAGAAATCATATTTTAATTCCATTTCCACTACGGTAAACAAATAGAAACAAATTTAACTGCTAACTGCAGTGCAAAAATAAGGACGGAAATTCTGTCACAAATGTTATTCAAGCAGAAAGTTTGTTTATTGTAAAGTAAGAAAGAAATAAAAAACTACCATACTGCCACACTATTTTTAATATTGAAAGTAGCATAAAAATTTTAAAAGAATTATAATGCTGTAAGATTTAAGGAAAAAGAATAAGAACTCTTACGTACGAGGGACACAAACACCAAATCTTTCGGGAAACTCAGAGACGAGACCATCATTTATCTGGTCTTTCAGCGGACCCAAAATTATGAGAGGACGAGGATATTGTACTAAAACAAAATTCAAAACTGCCATACAGTCTTTATGGCTTAATAACGATTAGTCAATAAATTAATGTGTTAAATTGTAACTATACTTCTGACTTGGTTGAAAATATATCACAATGTAACTTCATCAAAATAATGAAAAGGAAGAGCTTTAAAAGACAGAATTATAGAAGTATTCGATATTTTTATCAGAATATGGTACTTACGTTCACGCTGAATAACTGGTTCATATGACGGCGGAATGGTTTCTTCATTCACTAAATAATTAAAGACCACAAGACAAGGGTTGATATTAAATTCATTTTTCAATTAATAATAACTTATTAATAACTGCTTAATAATCCGAGATCCTCATCCAGAACTGTCCCTAACCTGATTCTGCTGCTTCTTGGCTGATTCTGAGAGGACCACCCAAAACCTCAGGTTCACCAGAATCTCATTGGTACTTGTAACAGCATCAAGGACACAGGTTTCAACTACACGAGGCCACTGTTACAAAAGCCCAGATAGCGGTAAGCAGTAACTTCAACGCAACTATGGCTCAACTTGTAGGCAAAATGTAGCCGATGTGACAAGATCTCACCTGAACTTGTCCAACAGATTGATTTTTTACTATAGATTAGGTTGAGCAAGCATCAGGTACAAGGAAATTTTGGACTGACATTTCTAGGCTGAACCTAAAACAAGTATCCAGTACCCAAGATTTTAAATTATGAATGGAGAAAATTATCCATGGCTTCTGCACAAATATAACACTACTATATCTCGTTTAATGTGCCACTCTTACACTTAAAGAAACCAAAAGTCCAGTCATCAGATGTAGATCCATCTCATGGCCTAATCTGTCCCTAAATGTCCTATTGCATTCTGTATGCAAGTACCAGCTAGAAAAAAGGAAACTGGTATTTACTGCTTTCACTGCTCATAGATACAGGCTGCGAATCGTTTTTATCTTTGTTCTTCGTCAATGAAAGTTTACGAGCAAACAACGTTTTCTTCTTCATCTCACGTGGAAAGGTTTGTGATTTCTAGTCAAATAAATCAGAAAGAGACAGTAATACTTAACAGATGGACAACACCATCAGACAACTAGAGAAGCTTCTAATAACAATAATGACAAAGTATCCTTAACAGTGACTTATGGTAACACTCATATTCACACATGTGGTTGAGTAAGTTACAAATGGATAATAATAATAATAATAAGACAATTTATATAGCGCCGTAACACGACCGAGGTCGAAAAAAGGGCGAACGATATGCTGGAAATGAAAGTTTTTAGCCGTGTTTTAAATGTGTCCAGTGAAGGGGATATGATAAGTAAGGTAAAATTAGGAAAAGTAAAGGCAAGGTAACTAACAGCACAAAACTTGCCACAAAGAGCAAATAAAATCCAAAATTCAAACCCCTTTTGAATCAGCTTCCTTGTTGCAAAAAGTGACGCTACGCAGGCGAGTTCTTTCCTTCCTTTCAACTCTGAGACAAAATAAGAAAAGAATTCAGTCAACAAATGCAAAAAGGTTACTACAGCTAAAACTATATACCATTTAAAATCACTACTGATTCAGCTACTGTTATGCTTATACATGTTTTTGTTATTGTTACATATTATTTACAGGAATTTGCAAATCTCATCTTCAGGTGGCTGGACCACACAGAATTATTTAGCATAATTTCTAAATAAAAATTATATTTACGAACTTGTAAAAACCACTGCACTGACCTGCTCTTGCTTGGAATTATGCCAAATCCATTATCAGAGCATGGTACCAGTCTGTAAGCTTGCCACCATTCTTCGTCACTGGCATTTGTTACATGAAGTATGTCACCGTAGTGGAAGCCAAGTCCTCGACCCGGGAGATCACTGTCCTTCATAGGATCGTAATCAAATAATGCTCTAAAAACATTGTAGACATTCTCTAAATTATGATTTGCATAGAATAATTTTTGCAAGGACTTATTTAGCAAACAAAAAGTCACCTTAACTATCATTATTAGTTAAAGTTTTTCATGAAAATTATATTACATTCAAGGGATAATTATTATGAAGCCCTAATATATTAAGATAAAATAAAAATCTGTTACAAAACACAATAAAGATAACTAAGATCTAAAATTTCAAAGTTTTGCCTACTACATGTAATGACATTAAAATCAATAAACAGCTGCACATAATATAACTGCAAAAGTAGACTGCAAGAAATAAAAACCGCAAAAGCAATGACAAACTTTTCTCACCGCACGTATAATGTTCTTTTCTGGGTCATCTTAAGATTTCCTAAACTACTATTCATCAGCTGTTGACTCAATTCATGGATTTTTTCTTCAAAACAGTTATATTCTAAAATAAACAAAACAAAAATGTTTCCTTGTAGATTAATTTAATTAACTACTTCAATAATTTGCCTTATGTAAACTCTGATATCCTAAAAAAATAAAATAAAATAAATTTAAATAAAGTTAAATAACTTTCCAAATGCACTCTGCACAAACAAATGCAAATGCAATTTATTACAAAAACAAAAAACAGTTGTCAATAATTTTTTTAAAACTTAAATCATGTTTTCTGCATGAATGATCTGAAACAGAAAAGTAGTTACAGTAGCCCAATAAGAATCGTTGAAGATGGACGATTCATTTGTCCAGCTGCTCATAGAAATAATATGGCCTTTATCACTCAACAGAAAAAAGTCAGGCCGATACCTTCAGGATTATAGATGACCATCATATCTACAAAACTGGAACTGCTCTTGAGGACACTGGCAGCCTCGTCATGAGTTGCATTGCAAACGTTCACTCCATTTACCTGTACATCGTTAATCTGGTATGTACAGACTTACAAACCGAAGCATCATTAACAATAAACTGCCAAACCATTGTCATACTGCAGCCAATGCAAAATGAACAGTTGTAAGAAAATGATGACTATGTATGAAAATCGAGCATGGCATACACTTGCAAAGCATCATCAATTAAAACCTTTTAATTACATAATGATGCAATATATAGTTAAATAAAAGAAAAAATAATTATATAACAAACAACACTAAACATTCAATAATACTGCCAGTGCTTTACAAATTTCAGTCCCACTACACTATGTGCTTTTAAGATTTGTGCTTTAATACTTATGAGGAAATTCATAAACTTCTGCAGTCAACGTACCGCCATCCTTGGAAGTACTACCGTAATATTAGGCTGTGCAACAACTAAGTCACTTCCTAAAGCTGAATTAAATTTCTTATGCATTTCCCTGACCATATTATACCAGAATTGGCAGCATCATGATGCACATTATATGAAGGTTCTGATGTAGAAAACAAGTGCAAAGTACACAACACTTCTTCCTACTGCTAGAATCTGGTCACCAAGTTGAAGTTCTCCACAAAGGTCAGCTGCTCCACCATCCTGAATGAAGGAAATGAAGATTCCTGTTCCGTCCTCTCCACCAACGATGTTGAAACCAAGACCAGATGCCCCTTTCCTTAAGATAACCTTTCGTGGCAATCTATAACAAGGAAATGCTTCACGTGAACCTTCATGTCTGTAAAAACTTCAGCAGATGTAGAAGCACTTGTAATGTGAAAGACAGTGAGACATAAAGGAAAATATCCATGTCAATGCAAATACTTCCATATCTTTTTATTGTTATTTATGCATTTATTAGGCACCACAATTTAACGTTAATGACTTAGCATCAGTTGATGGTGCTGAGCAATTGTGAGCGAAGGACTTCCTCAAGGTCCCTACACAGTAACCGTCTCAGGGGAGTTTCGGACATGTACTCTCCAAGTTACAAGCCAAGCACTCTCTCCAACAGGCTACCAAGCCCCATACATGTATAAGCAAATAAACAAAATTATACATATACACAAATGTAGCTGTAGATTACAGAATCACTTCAAAAAAGTGTTTTTGTGAATTCAGCTGTTATTAGTTCAATTATTTGTATTAATAATTTATAAAACATGATACACCAAAACCCTTGGGTAACATTTTTCATAATAACATAAATTCTGATACGATATGACCATCAATATGGATCCTAAATTAAATCTGGCTTTATAACATGACTTCGTAATTACACAAGCTCATTATAACTTGAAGTAATGTTTAAAGGTAGTGTAATAACACATTTCTTGCGTATCTGTCAGAACAGGTTCTGAAAGCAAACCTTGAGAGTGCGGCATCAGTGAAGACATTTGGCGCTGAACACTGTGTGACATCTTGGCATCTTGCAACATATGGAGAATCCAAAGTTGCAGCAGCAGCAGTAGTTGAAAACTGATGAGATGCTGATAGTACTTCCATGCTTTCATCTGAACGACTGAGTGGCGCTTCAGAAGTTGGTGCTGAACCCAAAATAAGAGGTTAATTGTACATGTATTCAAAAATCTCTATCAGGATATTTTGCACTGAGGCATGCTTTCTAGTCTTGTAAATTCACTTATCAAACATTAGAATCATCACTCATTTTATATCTTCCACCAAAAGAATATGAATGTATAGCATCAAAACACGAGGTTCACCACAACAAAATAAACATAGTGCAGGTTGACAAAGACTAATCTTAAAAAGAATTTCAAGTGGCTCTTAGAAGCTCACCATAACAGCTCGGTGACAAAGAAGAACCCCTAAAAGCTGCTACTGGTTCTGAAGCCTAAATAACGCAAAACTAAGAACAGTAACATCTACACAAGTCACATAATTTCTTCATCACATCAGGACATGTACTTGTCCACAGAAATTCCCTATAACAGAATACTTGATGCGCCTTCCAAAGGCAGCATCCCAAGAAAGTTTCAGTGTATTTATGTCTAGATATATACCACAGTTACAGTTTAATCTGGTCAGACTGCTTACTCATAAATGTACTGTAAATAATAACAATCTTATGGCTAGTTATTATTTTGTGCAGTGTGTTAAATGTGCCTCAGATTCAGGAGTACTGACACTGTGCACATTATAAGTGCTTTAATAACTAAATAAATAAATAACCAAAGTAATAATGACCTGAAGGAAATGAAGTAAAATGTTTAGGAAATGATCCTTCCGAGTTGATGAGAGAACCAGAAAAAGGTTTGGCAACCAAAAGTTTGACAACATCACCCGTAGCTTTAATGGCTGCCACTGCAACCTCGTGTGTAACACTCACCAGGCTGAATCCATTAACCTAAAGTGAAAATACACACGGACTCAGATTTAAATACATTTCTTTATTATTTATATTGTCAGTAGTGAACCATGCAATCAACGGAGCGACCCTTCCGAAATTATCTGTCAAACAGCTACGTGTTAGCAACCTTTGAGAGGTTCTTAAAAGGTGGTATACAAAAATATTCAGATGCATATATGCAAGCATACATACATGATCTTCTAGCAATCATGTCAACAGCTGGATTGGACAGACAGATTTCCCTACTGATGATGTAACGGTCACTAGAGTTAAAATAATGCACACAAGAAACGTCGCACTGTGCCGTAATGTAATATCACACTGTATTTACATTACAGACCTCTAGGATACGATCCCCGTTGCTAAGACGGCCGTCTAGGTCGGCCGTTCCTCCGCTGACAATGTCCCTCACAAAAATTCCATCATCTCCAGGAATGTTCTGATTGCCAATGCCACCACAGATACTAAAACCAAGGCCTAATGAAAAACGACCACTTCTTATTAACTGAAACACAGACTCAACATAAGAAAACATTTACTGTGAGAGCAAGCTGATAGCTAAATCATAAAATAGCAAGAGGTGCAAACAATGCTATGACATCAAGCACCCATGTCTTCTACAGCGTCTGAACTATAAATTGAATCTTATGAGAGTTTGTTTTGTTTTAGTGACTTTTGTGTAAGATGCTATGATAGTTGCCTTTGAGGATAACCAAGAAAATATTATTGTAAATAGACTGTTTCAAACAGAATGATGGAAATAAAAGATGGTTGAGTTGTAAGCAAATTCACAACAGTAATGTAAGAAAAGGTAAAGGTAACACCACTCCTCAGAAGCATAGCGGCCGGGTCAAACGAACATTTGGCTGAGTCTACAATTCTATGTTTACATTACATATGAAAATAATAAAATAAATTTTACCATTTGGTCCCTTTTTTAACTCAATAAGAGCGGTTCGCTCTCTGCCTGTTGTTCTCCTCTTCACAACCTGCATCAATCAGTGGTCAACATGCACATAACAAAAACTCCCAAATTTTTCTTAACGGTTAAGTTTTTTCATCACTGAAACATTAAATAAACACTGGAAACTCTTTATAATGTGCATCATTATAAATTCTGATATAACATAGTTCGGAAAATTTTCAAATATTTAATTCTGCTGTAGAGGCCAAGCTCATAAAGTTGTAATATATATGGCCTTTAAAGGCAACATCATAAAAAGGGTCATCTTCTCCTACATATGTAATTGCTTAGTACGAAATTAGCCAGAAATGATCTGGTGTGTTAATCATACATGAATCAAGCACCTATATCATGGTAGCCAATTGGTTGGAGCTCGTAATGTGGGTTGAACAGGTTTGAGCTGGTTTGAGTCTGAGATGGTTCCTGTGGGAGACCATGAGCAAGTCTTTCACTCACCATTGCAAAACATCATCGACTGATTCCAAGTTATCAGATAGTGGAGCTTCATAAATGCAGAAATACTAATAATAGTTGTCAGAAGTGCAGTCATTTGACTCTAAGTTAGGTAAGGTAAGCTAAGGTAAGCTAATGTGGCTCTGCATGGGAGGCAATGGGGCACGGCCCCCCAACTAACCCAATCCCTTTCCATGTGCCCTTCCAAATTTTTAGGTCACTTTTTTAGAAGAAGCTCTACAGTGGAGGCAGGAGGCCCCCAAAATAGCCCTCCTTGGCCAATTCATCACTAGAATATGGCTAACATTGGAACATCGCCAACTGCAAGCCTGCGAAAGAGATGAAAAAAGCTAATAGAAAAATCATAACAAAGGTAAAAGAGATACTGATAAAAATATACTGATCACCAAAAACCTCAGATATTTTACGGACATGGAAGCAAGGTCCTCAAAAGCCCAATCACTAAAAAGGTCCTCAAACGTGTTAGGGACATGAAAGCAGACAGAACTGGATCTTCAAGGTCCATAAGCATTGGACAGCTGTGGAGCCACTTTGGAAGCTCTTGAAAACTTACCAACTGAACATGGTTTCCAGCCTTTCGTAGTGAATCAACCGCCATACTGTGAGTTATGTTGACCAAAGAGATACCATTAACGGAAACTATTAAATCATTAATCCTAAAAAACATCCATAAAACCACTGTCAGCAATGTTCCATGAAAGCCAACCAAAGACAATAAATTACAAAGTCCAAAACCTATAAATATGCAGAGTGTCAAAGCTGAATCTGTCATAACTCATGTATTTTCACAGTGCTCTCATAACTGCAGCAAATTTTCCAAAAAGGTGTTCTATATAAATTGCACCACTGACATACATTGCTAGCAGGTTTGGCCTCATGGATCTCTGTCCAACAGATTATGCTTTTGGAATGTGGTTCTGCTTAAGTGTGACCTTCGATTGATTGATACCTTGTGCATTATGATAATGGCGCTACAGAAATTTCCAGATTAGATTAGATTAGGTATCTCGAAGGCATTGTCAATAGCTAAGTTGGTCAAACTGCAAAATGTCTGTTTCACAAACCTAAAAATGTGCACAACATCCTTAAGATGAATTATTCAATCTAGTGTTCCTATTAGTGAAGGTAATAAGAAAAAGAACTAGAAAAAGTTGGGTTGACTTTGGGTCAAACTGGCTTAAAACAAGTTTTGTTACTGGCTTCACATTAAATCTCAACAAATTTCAAAAACAAATTTTCAGTGCAAATTTTTAGGCCAACAGCATTACATGTTAGGCCTAACAAAAATAAAACTGAAACAAACATAGCACCAGTAAATTAACATGAAAAAGTATTAAAGTGCAATTTTATGGATACCATAAAGCTAACCTGAGTCGGCCATCTATAGCAGCTGCCTTATTGTCCATGATCTTTGTAACATAGATGCCTGGATCACCAGCAATGTAGCAGAAGTCTGTACCACCTGATATGCTAAATCCAAATCCCTTCTCACCCTGGAAACAGCAACAGTTTGGGAATCTATGATAGCAACGCTTGGAGCAATTTCTCTTTTAAAATTTCCAAATTATTTCAGCAGGTTTCTTCCTGTTTGTCAATATTATTATTTCTGCATTTATTTATAAGTGCCACTAGCTAATGACTAAGCATCAAACCTCTGGCTCTGAGCAACTGTAAGTGAAGGATTTGCTCAAGGTCCCTGCATAGTAACAACCTCAGTGGAGGAGGCTTGAACCTGCAGTGTCACAAGACGAGCGCTCTATCCAACTGGCTACCATGTCCCACAACATGACAACATAGCAGACACTTTGTACGCATGTGCAATATCTTAAATTTGAAAAAAATTACTTCTTCATAGACTGAATTGAAATATAACAGTCAACATTAAAGTTTTGCAAAGGCTTGCAAATTCAAACACTTACAGCTTAGCAAGATGACCTTAGTGGTAAACTTACACGATCAAGCATGATCTCCTCATAGATCCAAGTCTCACTTTCATTCACCTAAATTGCAATCAGAAAGAGATTAGAAACATAACTGTAGACGTTAGCAACAGAAATGAAGTAAAAGAAGGCCATAGAAAACAAATTGTGCCATAAAGCCACTCTCCGACAACTAACTATCACCCCTTTACCTGACTATTTTTCAAAACAAACTAACTGATTCTCCAGGAATAAAACCAATCAAATTAACAGCAGGCAGAAGATGTCCAGAAACATAAGTGACCATAATTAGTAATTTTTAACATGTCTCTATCAACAGTTATCCCCAGAGGCAAGCCCTTTGAAACTTTAAAAATTGCTTCTTAATTTACTTAATTTAATTTACAGCGACATTTTAGAGGCAGACAAAGACAAATAATAATTATTCATCAGTGCTCATATTCACTGTCAAAAAGCTAATAATAGTAAATAAAAGGATAATTTTAGCATAAGTCCTCCAACCAAAATACCAAATAAGGATCACGAGTTAGTTTAGAAGCATCTTCTCAGAAATAGTCACCTGATCCAAGTCTTCGTCTTCCTCTGGCAAAAAGTTTCTCTTGTGAGTTTGGTCGGCGGTTGTGCCAAACGCCTGCATACTCTCGTTTAAGTCAGCCTGGTACTGGATCTCATGATTCAGAGGCGAGGACTGGGCAACAGAAGGGCTGTTCCCTGACTCGGCTGGAACGATACCATTAGACTTGGCAACAACACACGTTGACACTCTTGGAAACAGGTTTTCATTTCTTGAAGGTGCAGAACTTGATGCAATGTTCTGTTTTGGCATAAAAAAACATCAACTTAAATTTCTTCATGTAGCTTCATTTACAGAAAAAAGTCAAACAGAGCAACAGTTAATAAATACATCACCTGCATAATTACCATCATTTCCCAAGCCAGTGAGCTCTTTTGTCACCGGGTACTGTTTCTGGTATGGTCCATTTCATTATATCTGCTCTGCTGAGTTTTTGGCACCCGTCTGAGCTTGAGTTAAGGCCAACCCATTTCAACAAAATTACCATTCCTGCAGACAGCCTCTCTCGAATCACAAAAGCATCAACTGATGCTTAGTTGTCGTATAATGGCATTGCATAAATACAGAATCTGTTCATTTATAAAGTTCTATTGGGGCATTAAATGGCAGTCAGATGTAATAGCAGCATAAGATGACTTAACTAGAAAGCCAAGCAATTCCTTAGTTGCACCTGTAAGGCTTTTGTTGATGAATAGCGCTTCTCCCAGCGTGATGCTACTTCCAGTGTCTCTGATGTTTTCTCCTGAAGACTTTTATCATCATTTTGTAGAGTTATTTCGTAGAAAGCTTGAATGTCTGTCGAAAAAAGTAAGTAAGATTCAATCAATCTGCAATTATTCATAAGAAACAGCTCAAGAAACATTTTCATTCTTTCTTTCTTTCTGCTTGTCTTAAGCCATGTTTCAATCTCTTTGAGTGGTTCTAAAAGGTGCTATATAAATAACCAGAATAATCAGTAAAGCATGAAACAAACAATTCTGTTCTAATCTAATCTAATCTAAGCCAGTCTTCTCAACAACAGTAGACAATTATCATCAATTTCATGTAACGATTCATTTTATTTATTTATTTACAAACATAATATTACCAAATGTACGACAGTCAGAATGTCAGAAAAGAAAAGAACTAACCTAGAAGGGCTTTAAACAAGCAGCTCTTGAAGATGCGTATCACTTGTTCAATTGCTCTCCTTAGCCCCTCATCTTCCTCGCTCACCAGTCGACTGTGATATTCTTCCAGGAGCTCAAGAGCACGATGTGCATCTTTAAAACAAATAAATTCTGCTATTATTTTTTATCTGAGGAAGGAATAATCCCTCAGGAATGAGAAAATTAGGTTGGGAGTAGAAAATAAAAAAGCTTTTGATATTATTCATAATGCGCACAACGTTATGCTACATTATGATCCAAGGTGTGCATGACTTTAAAAATATTGCATTCAACGTATCAGATGCTGGCATATCCAATGATTGTTTATCTTCTTCAGTCAACTGGAACTCAATTGGCACTTACAATTCGTCACTGGATGAAAGTGAAGCCATCGAAAACCCGGCATACCAGCTTCTTAAAGCCAACCTTGTGACTCATTATATCCATCGATGTTGGTATGGTGGCTGATGTTTAATATATCAACCTGCCAACCCTTTGTTTACGGTTCAAAACCCAATGAGTCATGTAAAATTGGTCACTCACTCATTGTCAGTGATAGGCCGAAAAAGTAATTCATTATTCACCGATTACATGCTTCTATCAACTACAGACGCCAGAGTTGTCATCCTGGTTTGATTGATCTTATGACTGAAACACATGTAAACAGAACAAGGGTCTCCCCGATCTATGACAGACAGACCCGATTTTCAGTTGTGGACTGTGGGAATTTAACTGGAAGCAAACCAACATTTCATGCTTTTTGTATTATTATAATCGTGCTGTCAAAGTCCTCTAAAGGCTACGCTGAACCCAGGTTAAGCAAAGCAAAGTGAGGCAAGGCCAGGTTAGGCTAGATTAAATTAGATCATCCATCTGGAATTAGTGCCAATGCTGGCACTAATTCTAGTCTAATCTAACTTAAGAAACTTCTACAGCACCAATCTTATTGTGCATTATTGTTATTATTAATTGAAAACTTCTAGAGTGCCGGTGTCTAATGCACAAGGCATCAACCGAAGGCACTTCATATTTAATCTGCATTCAGGTCGATATCCAGAAGATTAGTAAATTTTGTTCAAATTAGTAAATTTTAAGCGAAACCGCTGGGCAAATCCAGGGCAAAACAGGTCAAAATCCATCAGAATTACCCATAGCAGCAGAATAACACTTATTATTATTGTTAATGCCCTGTCAGAAAATGTTTTATTTTGTATTTAAACATCACAAACCAGTTACATTTATCCTTATCTTTGAAATCCACAATAACCACACCTGTCAACCATGCACTAAGTCTTGAAACCATCCATCACTTTGAGTACAAAGTCTTACCTTGATGCTTCTTTGCTCTAAAATCCGATTCTTGTAAAGAATCTTCAGGGGCTGTGGCTTCTGGAATCCCATCACCTTTAAACAGCAGTGGACAACAGAACAACCTAGCACTGTATTTTATTATGTATTTACTTTGTTTCCTGTGTTGTAGGAATGGTTTGGTTGCTCTTATGAGTGAAACACACACACTGAATCTAAGTTGGGTGCAAAAACAAAAAGACAATCACTGAACGTCGGGCGATGATGAGTGCTACCCCCCCAGAGAGGTTTTATTTTGGGAATTTCTTACACTGAGTGGATTCAATAGCATTTAAAAATTTAACGGAGCTTTCCTTCATAATCGTAATTCCGAAATTTTTGTAGCGCCCAACGAAAGCCACGTCACGGGGACCAGCTTATTCACAGGCTCTCAGTCAAAACAAAATCGATAGGCAAAAGGGTTCGGTTCCAGGTCAAGATCCAAAAGTCAGACGGAGAGACAGCGTAGCAGCTATGGGGATGGTGTTTGGGGTTGGAGAGGAGGGAGAGGTAAGAGGAAGAAGGGGTGTCAGGATAGGATCTACGAAAGAGGAATGGAGGAGCTTTCTTTGACAGAAGGTGAGAAACACAGAAGTCAGGGAAAAACAAGCAGACCTGGAGGATAGCAAACAAGGCAATAACTGATCATGGATGATGAATGAACTGTCATAGGGGACTTTTTATTTACTTATTTATGGAATTTGTTACGCAGCATTAAAAAACTTTGAGAGCTTGCCTTTACAGTGGGCAAGAAATAGAGAACTATGAGGAAGAACGAGTAGACCTGAAGTGGTTGGATGGTGAGTGGTGAGTAGCTGACGAATATGAGGTCTACCGGAATTGTAAGTAAAAGATAAAATCCTAAATAAAATCCAGTTTCAAACGACTTGAAGCGTTTCGGTCTTTTTCAGTTCATATCAGCTTTTAAGTGGAACTTATTCATTCAACACAGCTGTAACTATTAAACACATTACACGATAATGGTAGAGTTAACGTTCCTGGCCTGGATAGCTACATTGGTTAACGCATACGTCAAGGAGTCCCTGAGTATGGGGAAGCCGGTTCGAGTCCTGATCGTGGCTTATTTCAGAGATTTGAATTTCAGGCTAGCACGGTCCGTACACGGGGACCTTAAAATGGCGTGGCACCCATTCAGGCGGGCAGCGGTGGTGATCTCACCCAATTAATTCAATGAAAAATGAGCAGGGTCGAGGCCATACGGTCGCTACAGAAAAACGTGTACATTTACATTTACATTTAACGTAAGAATGGGTACCGTGCTGTGAAACCGGCATCTTTCATCCGAGCTTTACTCCTCATCCAAGTCGTACTCTTTCAAAACGCCTCTCAGCTAAGTCGTAAACAGCCATGATTACACGAGTTACAACAAGAAAACTGCTGATTAGCATGCCGTTGTCACTCTCTTGTTTATCGTAGATTTGCATCTATTATGCAAACACTGTGACATCGTTAGGCCGCCTTCTCCTCCCCATCGTATAAACACCCATCTTCAGGCTCCATCACACCGAGGTTGACAACGAAGACATTCAAATTTCAAGGTACAACACACAGATGGAACTGCTACTACTACTAATCGTAATCGTAATCGCAAGATTTCTACAGCGCCCAACGAAAGCTAAGTTGCGGGAACCAGTTTATTCACAGGCGCTCAGTCAAAACGAAATCGGTAGGCAAAAGGGTTCGGTTCCATGTCAAGATCCAAGAGTCAGGCAGGTAGGCAGTCAGACGGCTAAGGTGGGTGGTGTTTGCAATCGAAGCTGCAAGACAGATAAGGGGAAGAAGAGGAATCAGGATAAGATCCGCGAAACGGGAGTGTATTCAATTATGAGTGGAAGACCTGCGGAGAGATTGCAAAGGGTGAAGTGATGGTCAGTTCGTAAGATAGTTCAGATAATTGTCGTAATTCCGGGAGTTTATTCCAGAGAGGTGGGGCAGCGATGGAGCAATTTCCAAATTTTAAGGCTGAAGTGATAGAAGGGCGTACTGACCTTTTGGATATCGACCTGATTGTGGTTTGATTTTGTTGTGCCTTCGGTTGATGCCTTGTGCATTAGACACCGGCGCATTAGAAGTTGCTAATTATTATTATTATTATTATTATTATTATTATTATTATCATTATTATTATTATTAAGTGTTAGGGCAGACGAGGAGCGGGTTGAACGGAGTGGTTGGATTGTAAATAGCTGGCGAAGATATGAGGGTTGGGAGGATTGAAGTGTGTCATAGGTAAGTGATAGGACTTCGTATTCTATTCGTTCAGGTATTTTAAGCCAGTGAAGTGATTTGAGGAGTGATGTTATGGTATTTGGGAGATTTCTACTTCCGGGCGCTTAGTTCACTGATCTTGTCCACTAATTACTTGCTAAAATATATATTTCCTTGCGCTAGTTTATTCGTGTTCAAATCTTGTATAGTACAGCGCGTTTACCAGCCGTTTATGGTAAACAAGCGAAAATTAATGAATACTTCTGTTCAAATCGAAAAAGTGACGCCAGTGGTTTTTATATGTATTATAGGCATTGATACTACTGTTATCAAGCCTCAGGAATGTGGCCATGTAAAAATCTGTTGATCAATATCAAATTTAACTATATAGGCCAGAATTTTTGGTTTAGCAGGTGGATGCGAAACAGCACAGGGTACCCAGGAATCCGAGTCATAATTTATAGTTAATAAAGTTATGCATTTTGGTGATCTTCTTGAATTACTTCTGTATATTAATTGCGATGCTTGTAGTTCATGCCAGTTATAAATTGATTACCGCTGTGAGACTGCTGCCTATATTTACACCTACAGTTACACCTACAGTTATCCGACTCAGCCTACAAACTCTACAACACTGCACCTCTTGCAATCTCTGCACAGGTCTTTCACTCAAAACTGAAAACAATCCTCTTCCACAGATTTTTTCCTGATTCCTCCTCTTCCCCTTAACGCATCTGTCGTTCCAGTTCTAAACATCGTCCACCATAGTTGTGCGACTGTCTGACACTTAGGTCTTCACCTGAAACAATCTGATCTTACTTGCCTATCGAGTTTGTTTTGAGTGTGTGCCTGTGGATAAGCTAGTTCCCACAACTTAGCTTCTGTTGGGCACTGTAGAAATCTCGAGTTTACGATTACTTACACAAAACCCAGAGTTGCCCTTTCTTACATATATGTATCTGAACTTTTATAGAGCACATTTTAGGAACTCCTCAAAAGCTCTGGGAACATGGCTGCCCACAGGATTTAAATAAATCAGTCTTAACAAGTGAAGAGCCTGAAGCTTTGTCCCAATACAGTACAGACAGGACTTTCCTAAAGTTTACCCTGTACAATCTATCTATAAAGCTTGAGTTTGAAAAGAATTGGTGTAGCATAACTGAATATTGCAAGAGGTTAATGAAATACGCTAACTTCAGATAGGATGATAAAACAGTAATGCAAAGGGGAAGATGGATGTGTATTTGAAGATCATGACCACGGTTTCTAAAACAAAGTTTGCAAACAATATTCTGGCACTTAAAAATAAAATGCAAGTTAACATGATCCTGTCAGATTATAATTTGTCATAAAGTACAGTCTCAAATCAGTTGTGAACACAAAGGAATTTATGAAATACACACTTCAATATTTCTCTTTTGTTATTACACACATATAAGACAAGTAAAGCAGAGAATATCATTTAATTAAACAGCAAATATACACAATTACACAAATCATTTATTTTGTTAAGAGTTAATCAGACATAGGGAAGCATAGGATTTAAACATTACCAGAGATGGAATGTCTTTATTTGCGGTCATAGCAAATTAGTCATGTCAAACACCACGGGTTGTGTGAAGTAATTTCAGATGTACATCTCTATAGCCTAAACTTTACTGAGAATTTATCCATTACAAAGATTTACTGATTAGCAATGATATATTATAAAATAAAAATACACTTAACTAAATGCTAAGTTTCAAATATACATGAAAACTCCAACATATAAAGAAAACATTGCATCTTGAATGCAGAACAAAAAATGATTAGGTATCGAGGTTGAAGCACACAAACCGCACAAACGGTCTGGATTAACTTGTGCTGAACAAGCCAAAGCCAAATTAAGTTGTGATTCACTTAAAATTTAAAGGCTGTATAACTTCAGATCTGTTTTTCTGTTTTTGGCACATTAGTCCTACATAAGCACATCACTTCTTATGTTCCTAGCATCAGTCGATGGTGCCAAACAGTTTTGAGGTCAGATTTAATAATATTTTTTTAAGCAGAGAGGGAGGCTCAAAACTTCCCACTACGTGACATTGCAAACACTCAGCAAATCACTCAGCTGAGTTGTCGTTGTTTTGTGAACTGTAGTCAGTGTGTGTGTAAATGTGCAGATAAATGATCCCTGTGTAAATGTGCAGATAAATGATCCCTGCCTGAATAAATTTTCAGGTGCTGTAAAACACTTAACCGAATGACTGCCTTCAAAGCCTCTTTCACTGGATAAATATTTTCTGAATCTAAGAATGAAACTGAAAGATTCTTCACTTCTAACTTCCGATAGGGTAAGTGTTATGACAAGCACTGACTCTCTTTGAAAAAGGTGAAAAGCATTCAAAATTAACCACTAGTTCAGAAAAAATGACCCAAAAATACATGAGAATGGATGCAAGTAATCCACGTCAAATGATACCTCTACCCGAAGAAATATAACAAGAGGTAGAATCCCAAGAATATATCAGCGCTATCAGAAAACCTCCTAACAAATTTAAATTTCAGAAAAACACCTGTATCAACATACTGTCAACCATTCATTTTAATTGTTAATAATAACTAAAAATTCAAATTAACCTACAACAAATTGCTACACTTGCCGCACAAAATATTCAAACATAGTTGGACCATTACCTCATTAGTTCTACCAAAAAAACGAATTTACTGAATGTGTGCTAACAAATACACCGGCCTTTCATTTAGCACTGCATTCTGGGTCCAACTTTTGCCATATTACAAGAAACTTGTGATCTATCTCTGTACAGAAAAGCTGTCCAGTTATCATTGCTGTCATGTCTGTATCCAATCAAAGACCTCAAGAATCCAAAGTTCATTTGAAAACTGTTTGGTGAGAGAAAATGACACATACTAATATAATTAACATCGTCACTTTTACCTGATCAGCTTTAAAATCCACATCTGACATTCAAATGCAGCTCTTGGCACTGGCTTAGTCAATACCATGGTCTGTATATGGGGACCTTAAATGGCATGGTGCCTATTCAAACATGCAGGATCGCACCTGATTAATTCATTGAAAAATGAGCAGGGTCGAGGCCACAGAGTTGCTATAGAAAAACATGTACATTTACATTTACACTGCTGTCGCTGCTAGATTGTAACAAGCTATTGCTGATAATAGTTTTCATCATCGTCTTCATCATCCACTAGACCAGGAGATTTAAGAATCCACAGAACTTGAGGCCAAACAAAGTATTTAATGAACATCAGTTCTAACTGGTAATGGAAAAAGTTCCACATACCCAGTGTATGTTTGCATTGATAACATTGCTTGCATATGATATCAGACATAATTTCTGGTAATTATAAAAATTTATTTATTAACATTATCATACTAAAAAATCCATCATAACATCTTGAAACACAGCCTTGTAGCACCACCTCAATGCAAATTAATGTGTTTTATCAAAAAATAAAATAAAATCTCAAAACCCAAGAAAAACTGCATTGGGAAAAGCAAGTTTTATTATTATAATTTTATTATAACAAAATAATATACTGGTAACACTACTATTATTTAATAATATAGACAAAACTTCCACTAAGGTTTCCATTGATAAATCAGTGAACTTGAGAGATCAGATACCACTAGTATTTATTTGGTACTTTTGACAACAAGCGAATTAAAGCGCAAATTAACAACGCAAGACAATTGCATAAAATGCATATACCATGGATAACAGGTAGGATGATAAACCAAAGTTAACCATCAAATAAAACTGCAGACCGAAGTAACATTGCATAAATTTCAGACTATTTAAGATTTTGAGAAACTCAATTTCGTAGGTGGCAAACCATTATTTGGTCAGACACCAGAGATTAAGATACTTAGTGCCAAATCTTGGCAAACTCAGAGAACTGGTCATTTTTATCGCAATAGATATTTTTGCTAACATAGTGGCTAGCAGTAAGGCAAAACAAGATTTCCAAATCATTTGAACAGAAAAATTATCTGAATTTCCTGATATGGTAAACAATTACAGTTTTACAGAATCTGCATTCACGTTTAGTCCTAGCCAAAAAATCAACTACTGTTGTCCTCTAAGCTGTGAACTTGTCCATTTGCCGGCTATGCAACTCTCAACTTGCAAATGAAACTGACATGAGAAACGTAATCTGAAAAGTACAGTTTTGGTCTTGATCGGCTGGCTGGTGAAATATTGGCTGAATATTTGCCTGAACATTTTGTTTTAACTGAACAATAGTGAATAGTATGTTTCAAGTAGTTTTCACCAGCCAATCAAGATCAAAACTATACTTTTCAGATTACATGTCTCATATCAGTCTCTGGAGCTGATCTGCTGGCTTTTACTTAACAGATTGTAGTATCTCGCTAATCTTTCCAATTCAGTTTAGGCATCCATGTACTATAACACTGATACATTAGCAATTATTCAATTAGGTTACATCTGTGTTTAAAACTTGACTTCTTTCAATCTACGCAAAAACTGATTACACATGCCACCTACAGAAAAACTCTCTCCTGCTCAGGATCCTCGGAGATCTTTTCACCCAAAATGATGCAGCAACTTACTTGCAATTAGTATTTACATGTTTAAGGTCCAAATATCATTTCTGACTGAAGACTGTCGCTGAAACAAGAAAATAACGCTGTTGATTTATTGTTAGTCTTAAGACGTTTTCACAGCTGTCATGTCAGTCATAGAAGCCTCGTTCGTCTCAGACAATTCAGACGTTTCTGGCAAGAGGGCATCCACTGTCTCGGGTCTGCTCGAAGCAAACGAGCTGTTGACCATGCGAGATGAAAACGCCGAAGGTAGGACATTGCCAGGCAGAAATCCTGCGAATGGTTGACCGGTAGTAATTTCGTACGTGGAAGAGGATGCCTGTTCATCGCTGCTAGTTGCAGCTTCTTCAGTCGTGCTACAAGATGCTCCAGAAGAACTGCTAGAAATGGACAGAACAAGTGGGGCTATATTTCAAGACAGACAAGATAAGATCCCATCTAAACTCAGCCATATGGTATGAACTTCAACCTCCTTGCTTTGGCACATAATGGGTAGTTGGCAGTTCAGCAGTCCTTTTCCTCATCATCAGGCAACTTAAACCCCCTTTCTAGCAAAATTCACTACAAGGCACTTATGGAACAGAAAGTTTTCATTGTTTTAGTGTCTTGGCGAAGAAATGAACCTCCTCTCTGCAAAGTTGCTTCAAATCATAAAAAAATTATCAATACTTAAATAATGCACTAGAATCTTAGAAAGAATTACCAGTATTTCAAAGATGCATAAAATATTTATATCCTTTCCTACTGTAAACCATTTCGCAATAAACTTTTATTGGCTAAAGAAAAACTGCAACAAACCTAGACAGCAGAAGGTGACGTTCACTCTGCAATTGCTCGGGAGTACAGTCGCCACCTAGTGATGAGCTTACACAAAACTTCTTTGCAGGACTGAAGTAGTTTTGTGATTTTTCGGTGCTGTCAGCTTCAGCTAAACAACAGCATTACTCATTAATAAATGTGATCATCAGAAAGTTATAGAAATAATGCAGGAGTCAGAAAAATAGTCTTAATTTAATACCGTCACAACGTGCATGAAAACGGACACTTAACTTGAATGGATTATTCAACTCTTCCAAAACTATTTATGCACTAAGCATTTATCCCCTTAATTACCGAGCTGTCACCTGCAACAGTAGCCCTGCTCACTATCATTTAGAAAAAGAAGAGACCCAAAAGTAACAAATCATTGTGAAATTGTGGTATGCGCTAGTGAAACATAGGTTTCAATATTCAGTGCACGGCTGCAGTAATGTGCATGAGTCAGCAACATTACTGAAATTTTAGCACTGCATTTATCTTTGATGTTCTAAATACATTCTGAAATTTTGGTGTTCCATTTATCTTTAATTTTCTAAAATCAGCCAGTGCTAAAACACAAACTTTTATTAGCAATGAACTATTTGCATTATCGCAATCATCAGATTCTGTGTCTCGTTCAGCGATAGGTCAACGCATCTTCAAAAGAAGTCTTCTTTAAGTGGAATTAAAGCACTTGAATTATCATCAATGTCATTATCATCATCCATCATAACTAAACAGGCAAAACAATAATTATTATTAACAATTACAATAATAATATTAATTATTGCATTATTACAATCTGACAAACCTTTCCTTTTGACTGCACTTAAAGGACTTGGTCGAAGAACAATGGGACTCAAGCTTCTTCTGCAAAGCCACATTTATCAGTTTTGCAAATGCTATGTTTAAATTTTAAACAGATTTTAATGTTACATTTATTTAAATATAAACACATTACACAGACATCAAGAAAGGTCTTGCAAAATTTGGCTAACCTAACCTGCTACACTGCACCCTCGCTATACCGGAAATTTGGAAAATCAAATCAGAATACAAAGCATTTAATCGAATTTATTAAAGAATTGCTTCTACATTAAAACAAAGTTCATCAATTAAACAGTTTTTCCAGAAAGGACAGCCTCCATTCCAAAATGCAGTTTCAAATTAAATGTAATTTTGTGGATACTTACACTTTTTTACACTTTTTTATGATAACATACTTTTACTAGTCAAATGACGTCCATGTTGAGTACATGTAGGTTGCAGACTAAAACCCAAACACACAGCTACGTAGACAAGTGCTGACAATTAGGTCACATAATACAAATTCAGTTTAAAACAGCCCTTGCCATAAATAGTACTTGACATAGATACCAAATCCTGCATTAGATTGAGAGTGCAGTGTATTTATGCTATCGGCTAAAACTGTTTTTTTTAAACAAGCATCATAAAATTCTTTGCAATGTGCATACTGAAGTTCACACATCATTTTTCTTCCATTTTCAAAACAGTGTTCATCTGTCTTACCTGACACAAGACTGTCGCGTGGGACTAGAACCTGGACTCGGTGTGAAGGTGTAATTTCTAACCGGCTGTTGGAGTGAAGGGGAAAAGCACTGCTTCCCAACTCGAGTTGGTGAAGGAGAACTGGCATAGGGATGCAAAGAGGTCAAGACATGGAGTGGTTCGGTGAACGACTTCGGCCGCCTCAAGTCTGTCAAAGCGTCCCCATCCTCCTAAGATATGGTCCACACGTTGATCAGCTAGAAGTCAGTCTGATATGGTTAACTCATTTCAAAAATCTAATCTACCCTCATTAATAAGGAAAAGAACACCAGTTTCTTAAGCTAACCCCAAGTTGTGCTAACCCCAACATGCAGCTATGGCATGAAGTGCTAGTAACTTCACTTTTCTTAGCCTCAGCATATGAGTTCGCTAGGGGGCACAAGTGAATCAGAACTTCTGAGTCACGTAATTGTAATTTTAGATTTACAAAGCGCCTCATAGAGGATAAACTCAACAGAGAAGCTCAGTCACATGTAAGCTGTCCCAAACTGTCAGTGTAATATTATGCAAGTCATTAAATGATAGTCGTTATCCTCCCAGCTTTTGGTTTGTCTTGCAGTTATACTTGTAGCATATTCTGATTGATACTTCACATACTATTACAGTGGTGCTAAGGAAGTTCACAGATGTAAGATTGAACCTATAAGAAAATTTTAAACAGGACTAAAATTCAAATCATTCAATTACTATTGGGTATTTTGCAATCAAAAAGATCCTCAGAATGCATGCAAAACTGCAATGGAGGGTTGTCAAATAATGCAAAATAATGGAGAACACACTATTGAAAACAAAACCTAACCAGTGAAAGATCATCCCAGGACTGTGACATCAACATAGCAGACTGCACCTCCCTACAAAATAAACAATACTGCAAAAAGCTATGTAAACTGAAGGGAATACACCAAAAATTATTCTAAGATTCATTCAATAGTTTACAGGGAATAAGTTTTGGAATGTACAACAGAAATAAACACAAATAATCACCAGAAAACGCTGACTGATCAGAACCTAAAGTAAGTCAGTAAGTTAATGACATCAAAGGCAACAAGTCAAAAACATGCCATAGAGCGGAATAGTCCCAAAAATAAAACTTTGTTAAAATTTCTAGTTAGATTCATTACCTGTTCAGAGTTTTCTAATATATAACTTCCAACAAAATAAATTTCCATCATTAATAGCTATTTCACAAGCCTGCTGTGTTATTTGTAATGCAGAGCTATCTCAGTACATCTCTTCTGTAACCATAATTAGTCAATGAATTAAATAAATTAACTAACTTTTCATGCGCTGCTTCTCGGTCACTTTGGCCAATGCATTCTTCGCGTTTGATCTGATCAAGCCGAGATGGAACCTTTGCTGGAGTCTAAATAAAGACACCGGCAATCAAGACATTCGAGTATTTAAATGACATGCGTTGAACGAATAGTACGGATTGTACATAACTTGTTTAGTTTGCTTATACAATAATAGCTTTGTTTACATTTTGATTGCCAGCTTGCGTTATCAATGTTAATAGGCGACCCTAATTAAGCAGGACCCTGGTCCTCTCTGGATTTGCCTTTTGTATCCTGGCAAACTGTACATTTTATGGGTAACCTGATATGCTGAATTTGGGATCAATAAAAGAGTCAATCAATCAATCAATAGCACAGTTTATACATGTTTTCTTTAGGTTTTCAAAACACTTTGCTTCAAACGAAATATAATAAAAAAGTGCTGACTTGAGCACCAGATGTTTAAAACGAAATCAGAAAGTCAACAGAATTATTAAATAAATAAATGAAATAGCATTAAACAGAAATAAGTAGATTTATTAATAGAATAAATTCATAAATGGATAAAACAGAAGAGTTAGAAAGAAGGAAATGAATTCAGTGACAAAAGAACATGGACTTACTAAAGAGAGACCAACATAGCTCGTACTGAAGCGTCTCCCCCTCTCCGACAAGTGAGGACCAAAATTGTGGTTGACACTGCTAAAAGAAAAACAATTCGAAACCAAAGAGCCGGGATAAGAACAGCTATCATCCATTTCCTGTTCACGCATTAGAATGGCTATCAGTTCAAATATCTGGAAATTGGGCCATTATTCTGTTCACTCATCTGGTAACTTAGTCAACAGGAAATTTCTCCTGACTTCAAGCGTTGTAAGTCTTGTCTTGTCTGACCTTGAACCATCCTCTAGCTGAAGACTGGCTGCACCACGGAAAATTTTGTGCCATCTGCTTGTCCCTCGTCTCCTGAAATAACTGGTCTAACGATAATTCAGTCCACGACCTGATGTTATCGATCCATGTTATCTTGGGTCTTCAGGAAGTAGTGCAGCTGAATATTAATTCAACCCCACCTCAAGGAAACACAAAAGGCGTTAATCAATGGTCACTGTTCCAGCTCTGAATGTGGATTCAAATCACGCTGATCTCTTAAATTCTCTACAAGTGGTTTAAGTCTGAACAGACCATAATAATAATCATAATTAGCAACTTCTATAACGCCAATGTCTACTGCAGCTGAATCAGCCGACAGCACACAAACAATCATTAGTACCCACTGCTTGAAAATACAGTAAAAGGTATTCCTTACAGACTACAAAGCACAAGTGATCAAAATAACTTCCCTCACGTAGAAGTAAATCCACAGAATCAACATAGCAGTTAGTCAAAGCAAACACCAGCCTTCAAGACACCCAAAAATCAAATACTACATGAAGAAAATTTTGTGCTAGAGGCTAGTGATCAAGTCAAAGATTTGGGACTGTGGGTTAAATAAGCAGTAATCCTCCTTCCACTCATGCCACCCCGCAAAGTGGTCCCACAAAGCCTCATTATAATATCCTTCGCTGTAACATGAATTATGATAAAAAAGTCAGGGACATGGATCCAAAAATAAGCTCATAATAACACAACCTCGTTATACGGCAGCTTTCAGTTTGGCTTTGAAAACAGTGTTTTAACGAGCGTCTGGCGTACTACTAAATTACTAAATTCGAGGAAGAGCTTTCTAATAAGTTGCAAAGACCGGCCGACCTGCTTGAGACGTCGCTTGATACAGAACATGACGAACTGGGGCTGGGTTCGCTGACATTGATGCTTGGTTCACTGCTGCACCTTTTCAGCGAATTTACCTGAGATGCCACATCTGCATCAACTTCCATCACAACTGTTCTAGTTACAGAAATCAAGCTGCAGCCACTTAAACAAGCCATCAAATGAAAGCACATATCAACATTATCTAAAAAAACGTCCCTTGGCACCACAAGGCAAGGTGTAATTTAGCAATTTAATACAGAAAAGGTTACTGCTGTAACTGTGTTGCTTTTGGCTTATAATTCTTCCAAAACTCAATGCTCTGAGTTAAATCTAATAAAGTTGCGTGTACACATGTTTGTGATCATGCAGTCATCTTATGCGCACATTCAAATCTAAGTGTTTTGGACCTTAACAGGTTTTACAGTTTCAAGCAATGCTTGTGAACTGCTGGACACGATATCAATCAGCAATATTCCTACGCAACAAACAAGCCAGTCAGCCCAATGATGTCGAGCCCTTAACCCTCTTGACCCAAGAAATCAGTTTACATGTACCTTATTGTATCCCAAGAAGCCAGTTTACCAGTTCATCAATGTTGTCATATTCCAAACAACATGCAAACTGGTCTCACTTACTTACTGTATTGGTAACGATAAAACAAATATAGTCACTGTTAATAGGTGACAACTAACACTGTTTAATAAGCAGAGTGAAACAGTGAAAGTTTGACACTAAAGAAAAAGAAGTTTAGTGTTATGGAGGTGAGGTGGCATGTTTTAGAAAGCAATACGGAGAGTAGAATTATCGTAGGAGCTGATAATTCTGATGTTGAGATCGAAAGTAATGATAATATTGTGTCACGATTCTGAAATGGTGACATCCACCACTGGTGCGCCAATTACAGGTGCCCAAGTCAAAGGTGATGGTTCCGGCAATTCAGGCACAACATGGAAGAAAGTAACACACTGGCATAACAGACTGTAATCTTCACCGAAACACAACCCCAGAGACTAAAGATCTTGACCTCAGTTTTACAAGTAGATGTGATACCATAAATATTTTGAACTTTTCATAAATAACCACAAGGGGATTCAAAAGAAAGACATGGCCAGTCTTAGAGCTGCACAAGTGAAGGCAAACAAAATCAAAAATCTACAAGGCATCACAGTAAACTGACACAAGTGTAGAAGAATTGTTCAGCTCACTGAGGCAACCAGCTACAATACCTGTATTGTTTGCAGAAAGTAGGCCACTGTTCACATATTTGAGTGCTCATCCTTGTACATCAGCCACAAAGGCATTCCATTCAAGAATTCAAAAACAGTTTTTCATTGCACAATATGTAATGCTTACCTGTGCATATGGGAAGGCAGCAGCTGTAGGATGGACTACCATTCCAAAGTACAGTCTTGGCTTTAATAGGTTAGGCAAGGAGTTTTCCTGCATGCAAATAAAGTTTTATGTCTAATATGCTTACTGGTTGAGGGTTATTTAACGAGAACGTAAAACCTTGTTTTCCCCTGTGGATACCAAGGACAGAGTTTTATTCCTTTGTGGTGACAACATAAAAGGTTAAAACGCTTAACATCATGCCAACTCTGCAGCCAATTTTTTAAAGCTGAAAAACCTCAAAACTATCTCTAAATCGAGCGCTGCCGTGGGTTTCATACAAATATAACAAATAACGTCACATAAATCCTGTCTACAATAATTTTGTTGTCTGAATAAAATTCATATAAATTTACACCTTACATTCTATAAAATTTAAATCTTCAAATTTCACTGTCGATGACAATTTATGAGAAATTATAATAAACACAGCAAATCCAACATTTTTTAATGAAATACGTCACATCTCATACCACTTTGCGCTATATAAACGCAGTTATCTTGGCCTATGGTCCGTAGAATGAAGTTAGATTACACCTGACGACAATTTAAAACACTAGACCCGATTATCCATGCAGTTTTAACGCATCGTCACACTAATCCCAAGACGCAAGGAAAGGCGTAAAATTAATTTTTACAAAAGACGATAATACATATAAATAACCTTTGGTTTTACTAAACCCAAAGAGGTATATATCATTGACTAAACCCAATCACCAACCACAGAAGACATATCCGTGAAGATTTAACACATTATTATGTGGCTCTATCTGGCGACTGACGTAGGTAAAGATTTATTTAGGTCAAAAGTCCTAAACTGATAATCAAAAACTCGCAATTTCTTAAGCGTTACCATAAAAACCTAGCGCTGAGACCATGGGAAACAGCATAATGAAGATTTACAGTCAAGGGGATTATTCAGAAAATTTGCGAAAATAAAAGTAGAAATAGATAAAGCTGCAGCTTAATTTTGAAATTTCTTGTTGCATTTACTAAATAAGAAACATAACTTAAACAAAATTCGTTTACACAGCGATCTACTTTGGACCCTTCCCCCTTGTCCGCTTTTGGGTGATTTCTCTCCCCCCCCCCCCCCTTCTTTACAGATGTCCCTAATGGACGCGCGTTATTTTGATCCTTTTCTGGAGTTCCTGTTGTTGGGCCTTTTTACCCATAATACTTTTTCGTTTATTAATGCATCTTCACTACCGTTATGTTGACATTATTACTCATTCCTCTTCTCACCAAAATGTTTTCCGGGCACTGTCGTTCATCTACCTTAATTAAGAGAGTACTAGTCACTCCAGGCCGTTGCCCTTGTGCTTTTTTATGCACTCAATTCTCTTCCTGGATGACATCTAATCTCGTGTCTGAACCCATCTAAAACTGAGTTCATAAACTTGTTGTTTTATGTGATACATGGGCTTCTTTCTACTACTCTTGATTTTGACACTGTATGTATACCAACATCGACTGCTCCCTTCTCCGTCCCACCAAACCAATTTCCTCCTGTTAATTTCTGTATCCATTGATATCTAAACTCATATCCGGATTGACAGATACTCTGGAGATACAGGCTTGAATTCGTTTCAACAGCAAGACGCCATTTGAAATCAGCAAAAACAAGTAACAAGCCCAGTGAACAACATGACCCAGAATTTGCAAAGACATTTATGGAAAAGTAATCAGTGGCCGTACAGGAAATATAAAATGCCTCAAGAACCAAAATGCCGCGTGTCCAATCCTGGTCAAACAATTCTGCCATTGTAATTATAAAGGGCATTTATGTATTTTCAATATATAGTCCTGTTCTATAAGTTCTAGCTTTATTATTTTGCTGAACCTGATCAGGGCTTCTAAATTTCCGGCAGCTTTATTTACATTTTCAAAACATCAACTGCGTATATATCTACATAACCAGCCAACAGACAAACATCTATTCATATAAATGTGTCTTAGCATCAGAAAACCGCACTGTTATTCCAGTTTCCTGTTGGAAAATTGTCTTTTTGTATAGGTTTTATGCCAATCTAGATAATTAATTAGTGACTATGTAATATTCATTAATTCATTAATCCAAAGAATGGCCAATGCAAATTTTGCCATCATTCAACTGATCTTTTTGTCCAGTTTTTTGCTTTTCTGTGTTTTGATTGTAAAAAATACTTGGTAATCAGAGATGTCTGAATTGTGGAATTTCATTTACAGAAGCTGATGCATGCATTTCAAATTTTCTATTAAGTGAAGGATTAGCATCACTGTAGCATGTAATGTAATAACTTACAAGTACCCCATCCAAATATAGTACTTACATAATACATGATATTACACATTTGTATATTGTAAGAGACAAAGCAGAGAAAAATCTGGCAGAATCACGTGTTTCAATGCCAACCAAATCACACAGTAACAGTCATAAAACCTGCAGATACACATGCCTGCTTGTAAAGGTTTAATAGGTTAAGAACGTATGCAATCGAACAGTTTCTTGTGACTACAAAGGCATCAGCTTAGTATATTTATTTATCCATGTTCTCCTATTTAATTTGCACCAAACCTAATTACAAAGCATAAATCAGTGGTGCTAAAACTGACGCAAAGGACTTGTTGTTAGATTCCGTGTCTGTTGTTGGATTGCACACTTAATCGCGTTTGTTCTTTAGGGGTCATCCGTTAAGGACATCTGCAGGGCAGAGAGGCGTCAATCTAATGCAGTTTATGTCCAATGCAGAAGTCCACATATAAATTTGATAGTTATTTCAGTACAGGCGGTGTCTTAAATGTCAACTTCAGTCAGACAGCTGCAGTCTACTGCACTGGAACATCATTAGCCGACTGAAAGCATCATAAAATCTAGCAGCTATACCATGCCTCGTGAGCATCACTGGCCACTGAGCTTCAGACATTTGCAAAGGGCATTTGCATAGGGAGGTGATGCTAAATGCGGAAGGGAATGGTCCAAATTGGGTCATTTCTGAGGACATCTTTTATGGAACGCCCTTGGCCAATCAATCCTTCCACCTGGCAACAATGACTCAAAAGAAAGGCATGTAAACAACCGTGTTATGTTAACCTTTACAAAGCCCCAACCAACGTCTATCCACATATGTTTGAAATTGTACACTTCAATTACGAGGTATGCAAAGTAACTGCTGCATCAGAAACTGGATCCCTAAAACAGTGTCATCATAAAGCAAAGACATCAGCCCGTTTGACGGAAAATAAACAACCTTGAGTAGTTACTGCTGAAAGCATTCAGCCCTTACTGTTTAAACGCAGCGACTAAATAGTTAAATGTAATAATCTTCAGGGCTGTCCATACAGTCCATTCATTTACGGCAACGTCTCTCGTAAGAGCACCATAACGTGTCTATACAAGGCAAGCAGAAAAAGAACCCCACTGGAATCTCCTTATAGCAGCGCAACATTTTGGAACCGTGTTATAACAAGCGGTTGCGTTCTAAATCAAAATATAGTGTTCCAAAAGAGTCATAGTGATGCACTTCATAAGGAGGCTCGAGTGAAATGCAATGGTGCTCTGGTCGCTGAACAAAAATGGCTTGTGTTATTTAGCTGTGCTGCTCAATCATGCAAAAGCATCATTTACAGAGGCAGGTCGTTCAGCTGGTCTTCTGTGATGCCTCGTTCATGCAAGTGCGCACGCAACAGTTCATTCTCCTGCTTCAATTCTTCACAGCTCCGCTGCAGCAGTTCAACTTCGCTTTTAACACGTTCGGCATCCTTCAGTCGTTCAGCCATTTCCTTCTGAGCAGTCTGCAGTTCGCTTATGTAATCACAGGCCTTGGAAAGGATAACACTTTTACTCTACAACAACAAGAGAAATTCTGCATCAGTCCACGTTTCATCGTTCGTCTAATTTGTATTTTGCAGGGTAACATAATGCAACTGTTCGCTTTGTATGTGTCTTTAGGGACCGGGTTCAGTAATAGTAAGCATACGTGTAAGTACACCGGAAACTCGTTCAATTTTGTCTTTGGGAGCCATATGAGCAACCACTTTATAACAAGGCTGTGCTATAGTTGAACTAATTTTTGAATCCATGTCCCTGACCATGTTATATCAGAACTCGTGTTATGATGAAGCATGTTATGATGAAGCGTGTTGTAATGAGTCTCCAGTGTATGTATGCATCTGTGCATGTAAGCATAAAAGTATGTAGGTGGATATGTATGTGAGTGTATGTAATGTAAGTAGCACCATAAAAACATCTTAAAGTTCATGTCTATCAGAGCTTGAAAAAGTGCCTCGTAACAACACACATATTACTTACATACTTATAGACGTACATACATACATACATAAACAAACCCCTAAAAAATAAAATTTTTAAGTTATCCTGCTGAATGGTTTAAGCAGGCCTATATAAGTAAAATTATTTGTAATCACTGGCTTAATTCTTTGAACTTACATCGCCCTGCTTTGCCTGGTCGGCTGTTGTGAATTCTGGCACAAGTTTTCCCAGCTGTAAGATCCAACAGTTGATCTTGTCTCTTCGACGTCTTTCAACTGATAAAAGTTTTAAAAAATTAATTTCACTACAAAACAAGGACTGAAAAGCTGAGACAGTCAACATAAAAAGGATTACAAGTTAAAACAACTAAACCCACAGTACCTGCTGATTGTGTGACCAGCGTGTGATTTAAGGCAGCAGCGGAAAGAAAGACCTACAGACAGAATCCATATTCATAGGGATTAAGAATCTTGAATTGAGGTTGGTCTAAAACAGTGCGGAAGAACGTTTCCCCTTCCACCTACAAATCACATCCTTTGTGTGGTATGCAGCACACAGCGAAAAACAAATATGTGACCTTCAGATTCAATCGGTCATGGAGACTGGAGTCCACGGTGGGTAAAGAGGAAGTGTGAGCGTAAAACGTGAACGACAAACGAACTAACAGAGCGACTAAACAGAAATAGGCAGCAAATTCCAAAAGCTTCAGATCAGATCTGAGAAATCTCAAGAGCCCAATACTGTCCAGCTGAGAAGCCAAAATGTCATATGCTTGAACCAAAGTTACCAGATCAACCAAGACTACTGGCTGTCAACTGACCCTCGTTATGCGTAGCTCTCCTGCGGTCGTCTCGTGAAGCACGTCCCTCTCCTTCGGCCTTGGATGGTGTTGCGAGCCGCGGCATTATCACACGTTGCTGTGTAGTCTGAAGAACCTCAGTTGGAGCCATCATCACGTAGAAAGGACCTACATCAAGACCAAGTAAGGCATAACTTTTTCGATCTCAGTCGTGTTATGGCGCTATATAAATTGTCTTATTATTATTATTAACACAGTTTAACACAAGATAACTTGGCATTCATGCAGCACATTCAGAATATGCTTAAAGGGCGCAGTGTTAATACTTCAAGACATAAATATAACCAACACCAAGGAGCTCTACCTTTCTTGTTGCAGTCCGAAGGAACAATGGTTGTAGCACAAATGAACCAAACACTTTGACAGGCTCTAGTTATTTTACACCATTTACACCTCTCCCCACCAATGACATCTTTTGCAGCACACATTCATTCTATCCTGGCCACACTTCAACTTTGGAAGGAGTATTGGTTTGGTGAACTTTCTTCTTCGTTTATGGTACTGGGCTGAAGCAACAAATGTGAAATTGTAGCCTTCCAGTAATCATGGCTGCTTCAGCTCACTTAGCACAAAATAAATTAAGCATCAATGAGACTTGGTTTCTTCTGGTTTTTTGGATTGCATTGGGAATATTAACAGAAACTAATGGAAAACTTAGAAAAACTTCTTACCTGATGAAGGGCTGATGGAACTGGAAGAAACGACTGTTTCTAGGCCCTGTCGTGTTTCAAGGCCGGCAACGGCTGGAATATATGCAAGACGAGCCTCGCCAAGGGACGTTTCTTCTGTCAAACGGTCACCATTTGTCATTCCATGAAGAATTGCCTTAAACAGAAACACACGACTGATTAGTTCCAACAGTTAGGACTTAGACAATAACCGACAGATGAAGACAATCTATCAGTCGGTATGTATCATGTGCATATATCATCTGAACATTTATCATATGTATCATCTGCATATATCATCTGAACATTTATATAGCACATTTAGGAAGTGCACAGAGCTGCCAAGAATTTCACAAAGGTTCTCCAACTGATTTTCTTGACAAGAACTGACCTGGATGAAATCTATCCTGGCTAATTCTGACCCCTACACCTTTTGACTCAACTAGCATTTTGACTCAACTAGCTAGCACCTGTGAACAAGCTGTTCCCCACGATGTGGCTTTCGTTGGGCGCTGTAGAAATCTCAGAATTACGATTACAATATCCAGAAGGACAGTAACTGCAGTGGACTGACTATGTACTATAGCTCAACTACGATTTAGAAACAGGTCAGCATACTGACAAATCATCACTGGCAAATTAAATTAGATGAAGAACTCACCTGGTTAGATGACAGTCCTCCTATCAGTGCTTGACCGTCATCATCTTGCGTGACCTGAACCACTCTGTAAGTTACAGCACCTGCACAAGGATATCCATCGATACAGATTTATGTATTTATTTATTTATTTATTTATTTATCCATCGATACAGATTTATGTATTTATTTATTTATTTATTTATTTATCCATCGATACAGATTTATGTATTTATTTATTTATTTATTTATTTATCCATCGATACAGATTTATGTATTTATTTATCCATCGATACAGATTTATGTATTTATTTATTTATTTATCCATCGATACAGATTTATGTATTTATTTATTTATTTATTTATCCATCGATACAAATTTATGTATTTATTTATTTATTTATTTATTTATCCATCGATACAGATTTATGTATTTATTTATTTATTTATTTATCCATCGATACAGATTTATGTATTTATTTATTTATCCATCGATACAGATTTATGCATTTATTTATTTATTTATCCATCGATACAGATTTATGTATTTATTTATTTATTTATCCATCGATACAGATTTATGCATTTATTTATTTATTTATCCATCGATACAGATTTATGTATTTATTTATTTATTTATCCATCGATACAGATTTATGTATTTATTTATTTATTTATTTATCCATCGATACAAATTTATGTATTTATTTATTTATTTATTTATCCATCGATACAAATTTATGTATGTATTTATTTATTTATTTATTTATCCATCGATACAGATTTATGTATTTATTTATTTATTCTGGGAGCCACTTATCAACAGGAAAAGCCCCCGATATGTAGAAATTTTGCACTAAGCTCTGTCTGATAGGGAAGGCCAATGTCCCTGATCAGTGAACATCTACCACCTCATGGGTCTGGACGTCCTGCTTGGTAAGACTAAGAACTCAATGAAGCAAGCCACACAGCAAAACTGATACAAATGGTAAAAATTGTACACACAATTGCAAAGCGTAAATTACAAAATAGAAAAGACACTAATAACCAATGAGTGATTTTGACGTTAAGGTGATGCCATTGGTGACAAAATATGGTAAGTTTTGTTGGTTTTGTTCTACTACACACCTGGACCATTATCAGCTCTGAACTGATACTGTCCATTGACATCCAACGTCAAAGAAAGTGCTTCTGGCTCCTCCGCTGAAACAACACAAAACTTATTATGAAAGTCAAATAAATTGTACACAAATGTAAAATGCAAATGCTTAAAAACAGCAGTATATACTCTGGTGCATTAATGTATAAAGATGGTGGGTTTAGCTTCTGGACAGGCTAACCAAAAACATTTCCTAAGTTAAAATCATTGCATCTCTTAGGCTGGTTGCATACTGGAATCTTATTACGTCTTAAAATAGATTGAGAAAATGATGATATAAATGGTGAATAAGACTAGATACCAGTAACCATTTTAAACCTATAGCAACTGAACATGAAAAGAAACAACATCAGTCCATTTTAGATCAAGGACCAACAAAGAAGACAAAAGGACTCTACCTAACGGGGAATGGACACATAGGCAACTGAGCCAAAAGGGAATTGAGTCAAGCAGAACTGAATCAAAGGAGAAAAAAACAATGAAGAATGCACACAATGGGTACATGAACCAAAGAGGAATGGCTGCAAACAGTAAAGGCATCAAACAGGAATGAAATGTTGATTAAATTATCGATACTCACCTTCCATCATCAACTGTACATCATCTGAAGCTGTAGAATCATCTGCCTTTTCCCTAAAATTAATTCACACACAATTTATCCCAGTATTCATAAATCAGGCATCATGTTCATACTTGCAAGATAAGATAAACAGATGAAGATAACATCAATGATTAAAATGCAAATAAATATGTATGTTTAACTACCAAAATCCAAGCAAAGGCAATGCTTTAAAAGCTATAACATTCTTAAACCCTGATAGTAGTAGTTTTGGTAGTTAGGCTTTTCAGGCCTAAATTCAGCATCAGTGGCTGAATATTTCAGCTGTTCTTGACCCCAGGGTCCAATAAGAACTTAAAGTACAGCATGTCAAGATAAGCACCAAACTTCATTTTACTCAGGTGTACAAAGGGTACAATACACAGTTACACTTACTCTCAGCTTGCCATTTTACATTAAGATTTATGCTGACCTATGCTGGAAATTGACACGGTTGAGTCACAATCCTGTAGCCTCCTTAAATCCGCACCCTCCACAGTTCAGATAATAATAATTATAAGTCATATGACTCTGCTTGCTAGACTTCATTCCATTAAACATACAAGGTCACAACGTTTTTCCACTGTTTTTAATCTGGTAAAGATCTGAGACTGTCACAACACAATGTTAAAATACATCAGTTTGACATACAGTTACCAGGGTACATGCGTTTTAAGAATAAAAGCACCCAAAAGTAGCTATTCAAAAACAAGCAACCACGTAAGCGCTGCATTCTTCATTCTGCATCAAACATGGATTCATCAAATACAAGCTTGGTGTAACGAAAAAAGATTTTATTTATTTTAATCATAATTTTTCAAATTCAGATTCTCAAAATTATGGTTGTCAATATCGCTACTTCCACCATAATGATTAATCTGCGTCCGAATCTTTATTAGTTGCACCAGTACTACCGTTAAAGTCCATGATCTAGTACGGAAGTATTAAAGCACCCTGGTTGGTACACGAGGATATTAAGAGCACCACGCAACGAATGTATTTTATGGTCAAGTACGTGGAGCACCATTATTAACGTTCTCGTAGGGGAAGGTCTGCATAACACGCAGTTAATCGACGAGAATCCCATTCGAAGCGATCGGATTTCGACTACCGGGTTACACTCACCCTCTGTCCTGCCTGTCCAGAACATCGGCGAATACATCCATCGGATTTTAAACTTCGGCAAAAATAACAAGAAGTTTGATCACGGGGTACACTGACAACGGTCATGTGGACAGTCGTCCAAGCTTATTAGCATAAAATATTTCAGCTCATTATCATACACTATTTCTTATTATCATACATTTTACTCCGCGCTCATTAGCATAGACTCTCCCTATTTTTTGTACTCTATTTAAATATGTTTTAAATTAGTAAAGTTGCACATTTATAACCTCATCTTATTCTAGACTTTATTGACTGCATTATTAAGATAGTATGTAGCAATTTATAAGTTTTAAACTAGATACAATTTTAAAACTATGTTTTACGCGCAGGACGACAGCATATGCGCCAGAGGTAGTGTATTAATAATACAATTCGGTCAGAAATCTGATTTATTTGATGTAATAAGTAAGGTGAAGAATAATCTGAATTTTGAAAGGGTTACATTGTAACCCTTGATCTTTGCTTGTTTAGTGGAAACCAACTGAACACTTTCTGTATGAAAATGCGGAGGCTACAGGCTAAACAGTTAATGATGTATGAAAGCAGCAAACATAAGGATGCGCAGAGGTGACGCATCCTACTTTTGTGGACCGGGTAGTTACTTGACCACTTAGGCTTACAGTCAGTCGGCTACGGTGTAAATAAAATGTAAATGTGCACGTTTTTCTATAACGACCTACGGTGAACGGTGTTTGAAATTGAACGGGAAAGTGAGATAATTGGGAAGAGGAAGAATCGGGATAGAATCAGTTTTGAGTGAAAGACCTGTGCAGAAAAACCATATAGGGTCCCTAAACTAAAAAAACAAGGCATAGGATTGAGCTCATTGCCAGATCAGGCACTCACTATTGTAAAACATGTTAGAACTATATCCTGTTAAATCTAAGCCGATATTAAGAAAATTGTAGCCATACTTTGCATGGACTTTATGCCAACCACACACTCGCAAACCCGTGCGACGCTGAAGTCACGAGAAACTATTACTGAACCTACATTTTGCCACTGTACCACAACCGCCAAATCCAGTGCATTACTTTACTGAAAATTAAGCTCATCCCAATACTGCATCAGTACTTACCATTAGCGTCACCTATTTGGGTTTATGGCATACATTCTAGTTTTGCAGCAGTATAATAATAATAATTAGTAACTTATAATGCGCTGGTGAATAATGCACAGGGCATCAAACGATGGCGCACCAAAGCCAAGCCACAACTAGGTCAATATCCAGAAGGTCAGATAATAATACTATATCGCAATCGTAATCGTAATCTCGAGATTTCTACAGCGCTCAACGAAAGCTAAGTCGCGGGAACCAGCTTATTCACAGGCGCATAACTTCAAATGAAAATGTAAGAAATTAAAATGTAACTTTTATGCTCTAATTTACTTTTTGCAGCGTGTCTGTAACGAAATAAACTTTTAAAAACTGTACAACTGTTACGTTACATTACACGCAGAGTAGTGCATTATAAATGTCAATATAAAATGGCGGATGTTGGTGGTGTTGTGAGAAGGAATCGTCCTGGCACAAAAGCTGAGGTTTGTAAAATATTCTAATTTTGATGAGTGGAAAGTGTTAAAATTGTGTTTAACACGCGTCATTCAGTCAGAGTCTTGCTCAACTCAGTGGCACAATTAACTGGCGTTTGTGCTTACTTCCCCTTATCATTCTTGCTTCAATTTCAAGCACCATCTCCGTAGCCTTCCGGTGGTCACCCTGCCCGACTCCTGGATCTTGACCTGGAACCGAACCCCTTTGCCTATCGATTTTGTTTTGTCTGAGCGCCTGTGAATAAGCTGGTTCCCGCGAGTTAACTTTCGTTGGGCGCTGTAGAAATCTTGAGCTTACAATTGCAGCGCGATATATGTATCTATCCCAGAATCTGGAAATAGGTACGAAAATTTCGGCGCAGGTTAGAGAAACTGTTGATTCGTCCGTAGTATAACTGCAACATTCATTTGATGTTAATTTGTTGAGCAGTTTTACGTCAGTATCGTACCGGCTTATTGCTGGTCTATTAAAAGGCTTCTTTAGCACTATCGTTATAATAGTTAGGGATTGGGTAATAGATGCTATGCAGTTATAACTGGAAATTTAAACTTATTAGTGTGATTATTAGGAGTGAAGCACAAAATTTAACATCACCATTTCCGTATATATCACTAAGTTTTTCTTGATAGGATTGGAGTCGCTGGCCAGATGAGTCCTTTGACGAAATGGACAGCACCTTGGCTGTGCAGCAGGTACATCCATTGAAATAGGCTTTTGATTTGTACTTTATTTATGAGCTCATGTTCACAATCATCACTTTAGTCATCTCATTTATCAGTGCTGTTATAATTATTATTCAGCTTTATAATTATCATTATAATTAACAACTTCTATAGCGCCAGTGTCTAATGCAAAAGGCATCAACCGGTGGTGCACCAAAATCAGGCCTTAGTCAGGACAATACCCAAGACAGTCACTGAGACAGAGAGGCAGCCTATTGTGGATTAGACAAAAGGTAAGTTTTGAATTGTGACAGAAATTACTTAACAGACTGAGCAGAATGAACAGATGCAGGAAGAGATTTCAAATATTTAGGTCCAGCAGCCAAAATAGGTCATTCACCATTGTCCACCATTGTTAACCATTGTTGCTTATGCAGATGTCATATTATTAAGTGTTTAGCTGATTCATCATGGGATGTTCAGTTAACAGTTTGTTATGTTCTTTTACCAGCTGGATGAAGGTGATGATTCTGATTCTTAAAATTATCATGTCGTTAACCTTATTTACAGTATCATAATTTTGCCATATTAGCATGTTCAGCTTGCTTATATCTTATCACAGTGCCTCTGAAGATGCCAGTTTGCATACCTATCATGGCTTATTTTAGAGATTTGAATCCTAGGCATGGAGACCTTAAATCACATGACACTCATTCAGACAAGCAGCGGAAGTAAAGAATCTTGCCCAATAAAGTAGTTGAAAAATGAGCAGGGTGAAGGCCATATGGTTGCTGTAGAAAATATGTACATTTACATTCAATGACAGTAACTCCTGCTGACTTGTTTGAAGACAGCTGTGGTCTTTTTTATCAATATTTTTGCAGTTTATACAACAGGCGATACGACGAGACTTTAGCAACATAGATGAGATACTTTTGCCACCAGAGGGCCAAGATGAGGGTGTTTGGAAGTACGAGCACCTCCGGTGAGGCAAATTTATCTATGTTACTATATTTAGGGGTTGCACAAGTCGATCAGACATGAAGTGAATACTTCCAGATGGAATTCTGCCAAAGAAAGATGATTACTAATTCCATGAGTTCTTTGAAATTATGGACTTGAAGCTTTGCCGCTGTAAACACAATAACTCGATCCTTGAATTTGATAGTCTTTGCTAGGGCTGCCATTCACTGAATATTCTCCAATTTACATCAAATTAAGTGTTATTTATTATTTTACATAGTGGGCTTATTTGACACCTTCCAGTATTCCAAAACTGAAACTTTTATTTTTTATAAATACATGTGTGGACCACCCAAATGTACATTGTATGAGTATTATGCAAATGTAATTAGTTTCCATTTCATAGGTTCATGCAGACATATTATTTTCATAGATACAAAAGCATGCATATTATTTTCATTTATTTTTGTAATACACAAATTCAAGGCTACATTATGTGAAGGATTTTCAAACTGTGTCTCTGTATTCCTCAGACAATTCTGCATGGAGCTGAATGGTCTTGCTGTCAAACTTCAGGTTAGTGTCAGGAATTTGTTGTTGAAGTAAGGTCATCTGACTTTCATGAATTTGAAGTCTTTTTGACTTAGGCTCTGTAATTGTATATTAATCTGACTTTGTGGAAAATTTGCTTCTACTCTTTGTTTTTTTTTGCAATCTTCTGAATGAACAACTGCCTCCCTCTGTCTGTGGTTTAGCGTGATTATCTTCAATTTGTTTTCTGACTGCTAATGTTGCAGACATGATTTTAATTAGACCAAAATGTTGAAAGGGGCTATTCCTGTAGCTCAGTTCTAAAGTGGAATTCTCAGGTTTGTGCAGTTTTCATAAGTTTGTTGCAGAGTTTAAGATGTTCTGCTGTTCAATGGATATGTTACTGTATCCCTTGGAACTGCTGTGTGGCTTCATGGCCTTTACTCCAACAAATGTCTTCGTTCTGCCACAATTTGGTTGTTCTTGCTTTCTGAACTTCAAACGATTTTATTAAAGTAATCAGGGTTAAGGCACCAAAACCAAGTTTTCTTGAAGCTGTGGTGATGGCACACAGCTTCAGAATTGAGTATATGACTTTTGAGTTTGTGAAGTGTTCTTTTGTCTGTTTTTTGAGCTGTGATTCATTGAGCTTTTTATCTGCTCTGTAGCCGGAGTGCAATCCTGAGACCTGTACACAAATGACTGCAACGGAGCAGTGGATATTTCTGTGTGCTGCTCATAAAACTCCAAAAGAGGTTGGCTTTTATGTTGGCTTCTCTTACCGGTTACCCCTGCACGTGAATTTTGAAACGTGAATGAAAATCAAGATGTGAAGCATGATTAAATTTCTGTGAGTGCCAGAAGTTTTGGTTATTCATGATGTTGGCATTTTATGGGGTGTTAATTTTATGGGGAGTTAAAAATTGTTAATGTAGTACAGCAGTAGTCTTGATGCAAGTTTCTTTAGAGTGAAGTGTTGAATCTTGCAAAGGTAAGATACGCTTATGTGGTCTTTAGGCACCTTTTTGTGCTTTATGGATCACGTGCATGTTCATGTCTGGACATTTGTGTAACTTGTTTTGTGTTTTGCTTTGGTAAAGATTTGCTAGCTATCTAGCTTATTTAAATAAACGTTTGAGAGTTTCTTAAAGGGGATTTTAAAAATGTCCAAAGACATATATATATACACACGTACATATCATTTTTGTAAAAAACACTACATTTGCTGGAGTGCGACAAAAACCTTTAATTTTGTTCACTGTGCTTGTAGTGTCCTGCGATTGATTACACTCGTCACACACTAGATGGAGCCGCATGCTTGCTAAATAGCAACAAATATTTTCCCAGCCGGTGCGTATCTCACTCCGTAAATTTTTATGTTGGAACATGATGAATTGGCTAGTTTTTCTGTCAGTTTGCTACTGCTTATGTGAGAAAATGTGATATACAAATATCTAATAGCATTATGTACCTATGTTTATATGGTATTGAGATAGGCAATGTATGAGGTAAATGTGAATTGGTATTATGTCCGTGACTGACCAAGTGTTATGTCAGTTGGCAAATAATTATGATATCTTAAAGGGGATTTACACAGATTCTGTAAATGTATTAACGAAATATATATTTAAATATTAAGAATATTTATGTTAAAAGAATGTTACATTTTGTATAGTTACACTGGATTTATGTGATTATGGATGTAATTGGTAAGCTCAAGATTTCTACAGCACCCAACAGAAGCTAGGTCATGGGAACCAGCTTATTCACAGGTGCTCAGTCAAGACAAAATCGATAGGCAAAAAGGGTTGGTTATGATGGATGTAACAGTATGGTTATGGTGTATTTTCTGCAATTGTAGAGTTAGCATAAAGGAGTCGTCTGTGGCCAAACTGGGTTCAGTCTGTCGAAGAGTCTACAGGATTTTCTCCCATGCTTATTTCCATCACAGACCTCTGTTTGATGAGTATGAGGTAAGTTGTGACGCTGATGCATTTGTGGATAGCAATGATTTAGTGATCTTTAGACGAACACTTTTGTGAATCATACGAGATATCAGCTAAAATTATACGGTTCCCTGCTTCCATATGTGGACTTGTGTGGTATTTTTGTGCATTTTCCCATATTTTAGGAAAATGTCCCAGTTTACACAACCCTGACCTGACCCACTCTCTCAGATTCTGACCTGGCACTGAAACTGACCCGACAACCTGACTCTTGGACTGATTTTTGTAGAGCCATTGTGATCTGATCTGTCTGAAGCAGCATTTGTATGGGCTGAAAAATTTAGGGGATTTACATTACATTCCAGTATGCATTTTCAATCTACCTTAAGTCACATCTTTTCTGTGTGACAGCCGCACACCCCTTTGGAAGTTCTGTTGAGACTTTTGTTTACATCTGCTGTTTTGAGCTATAAAAAGTGCCGAATCCAGTGACTTTGTTAGCATTAAACATCTGCAGTGACAGGGCTATAATTACAAAGGGTTGTCAACTTTGTCTTCTTAGCCACTACCCACCCATGCCTGCAATTCCTCGCTAAACTGATGGACATATGGGTGTTAACAAATGCATTACTTACTTACTTGCTTGCTTAGTTTTTCTATGCACTGTTGTCATGCAATTGTAATGGGAAATAACTAATTTGGAAACAATGCATTTGAAACGGAAATAAATGGAATGTAAACGGATGTTAGAATTTGAACTGTGTGACGTTTCCTTTCAGAATGAAACTGCGCTGTGTCGTCGGTTCACGACCTTTGTGACTAAGTATAATTTGATGTCAAAGGATAACCTGATTGTTCCGATACTTGAGGAGCAGATGGAGGCAAATGAGAGTCAGGCATAGACTCATCGCCTTCTGGATTCCCAGTTTCACCACTGACTCAACTGACAACCAGTAGTAGATCATGAAATCACTTTGTTAACAGACATGCTTGTGCCAGTGAAGCCTTGTCACTGATCTTGACAAAAACCAGACTAAGCTGTGGTTCACTTGGCTTGAAATTGTGTTTAGTTGGCATCAAAGTTTAGTCTTGTTTGTATGTATGTATGTATGTTATTTATATGGCACCTCTTAGAACTGCTTATATACTGATTCATGGATAAAAGAGAAGGCAAGAAACAAATGTGTGAGATGGCATAGGAAGAAAGACTACATTTGTTATTTATTACTTTAAAGACTGTTAAGTGTCCTTCAGTGTATCTGTACTGATTTAGGCAGCAACGTATTTGCTATTTATACTGTTGCAGGTTGGGAATGGTTCAGCTGAGTGTAAAGCTTTTGTTATGTAAGTTGATTGAAACTTATATACTGTAGCAGCACGGCTATCTACCATCAAACACCAGGGAAATTCTTGTCTTGCTTATCCAGCAGTATCAATCTATTTTGAATACTGGAGGACACATTTTTCCATTCATACTCGTTAGGAGATACCATGTGGGAGATCGTTCAAATCTTCCTCGAAACTTTCATGTTCCAACTTCTTTCTTGTCCTATCTTGTGCAAATTGACACCAGTATTGGTTATTCTTGACTGTGTATTTGTTAAGAAGGATGAAGACAACATTCAGAAATAAGGGTTGTTCCAATCTAGACATTGGGGGAAATATCCCCATTGCCCCAGAAGAATTGACACCTATGTGCTTATCATAATTGTAATGCAGAGATTTCTGCAGCGCCCAACGAAAGCCATGTCACAGGGACCATCTTATTCACTGGCGCTCAGTCAAAACAAAATCGATAGGCAAAAAGATTCGGTTCCAGGTCAAGATCCACATCTGGCAAAGAGACAGAATGGCAGCTGTGGTGTGTGATGTTTGGGATTGGAGTGGAAAGAGATAAGAGGAAGAAGGGGAGTCAGGATAGGATCTGTGAAAGAGGAGTGTCTTCGGTTTTGAGTGAAAGGCCAATGCAGAAATTGCAAGCGGTTATCATTAAGTAATCCTTGATAATGTTCAAACTGAGTCCTGTCAGGAATGTGTATGCTGATTTTTTTCTGTTGATGTGGTTGTGGTCAATCTTGCCAAGATTGGCTGATGTGAAACTTAGGCCTACGTCATGTTTTCAAAGAATAAGTGTGGGCGCAGAATGAACCCATAGGATGCTGTAACTGACGAAGGCCTTCATTTCTGACGTCTATTAATTGCGCATTTGCATCTGACAATCGTAATTCCGAAATTTCTACGGCGCCCAACGAAAGCCACGTCGCGGGGACCAGCTTATTCACAGGCTCTCAGTCAAAACAAAATCGATAGGCAAAAGGGTGCAGTTCCAGATGAAGATCCAAAAGTCAGACGGAGAGCCAGCGTGGCAGCTATGGGGGATGGTGTTTGGGGTTGTACAGAGGAGAGAGAAGAGGAAGAAGGGGTGTGACTATGACTATGACTGCCATGCACAGAATGATCCTAGACATTTCAGAGAATTTCAAAAACTCCTAGTTAAGTTTAAACGATATCTTTTTCTAGGTTTTGCTTCACAGGGATGAGACTGCTGGAGGTTGCTAACGCACTTTAAAACTGCGCTTTATTTGGTATGAAGAAATATTTCACACAATTGGGGGGGGGGTTCTTTTGTTGCATGTTTCAACCAAAACACCGCCCACAGTAATAAACCCTTTGAACCTCTCCATCTCTGACTACCCGAATTGCATAATGTGTGCGACCATAATTCTACCGTCGAGTTAACCCTTCCATTCCATTTCTCTTTCCCTCGTTTTCCGTTCCCCCATTAAAGGGGGTCGTCGCTAAAGGACGTCCGCAAAAATGGCCAATGTTGTCCGTATTTTTTGCCCTCCCATTATGCCGAGTACTAAGGCTTAGATTCGGCTATCCCATACACATTAATATTCGTGATGTCTATGGGCTATATCCTCTTGAGCTTGCGTAGCTGTGTTATAGGGCAAATGTATTCTGCCGCATCCAGCAAAGGGACTCTAATTGGATCCAGCGCAATACCAGCTGTCTGTTGTCTGACTTTAGTTGGTGTTTTCGGTACTCTCTGTACTGAAATAACGATCTGTACCAAATTTAGATGCGGACGTTCGCATTGCTTTTCTTGTTTATCAAGAATCTTGGAGTGGGAGCTTGCGCTTCTGTTTAGACATGAAATTCAACGTCCGTAGTAAATGTACCTTTTCATCGTTATTATCTCACTATTTGCCTGCCAAACCACTGGATCTTGACCTGGAACCGAATCTGACCTGTCCTTACTATCAGTTTGTTTTGACTGAGCGTCTGAAAACAAGCTTTTTTCTTTGGGCGCTGTAGAAATCTCGAGTTTACTATTGCGATGACGATATCGCTTGGCGGTTCAACTGCAACACAAATATAACATTGGCCAAAATCGGGAAATTCCCACTTGTTAACATCAGAACTGAAGTCAAACTACCAACATTGTACTCATACTAATGCGAAATCATAATTATGCTAAATGACGCCCATCATTTTTGATGCGAAGGCATCGTTAAATACAATAATATCAGAAGGACACTTAGGACAGAAAGCTTTGGACAAATACTCGTGTTTCTTACTTTCTCGTGATATTTTAGTTGGATGAATCATGAATGCCACAGGTAATTATATTTCAGGGGAATAGTATATTGTGCGATCTCTGGTGTGGTCAAGTTTTATCTTTGAAGACTATTATATAGGCGCTATAGAATTTAAAAAAATAATTACAATAACAATGTTTGATGACGTCATGGAAATATGTGTTCTAAAATAACCGAGGAATATATTCTGCTTAATTTTAAAATGCCAAAATAATGCCCATTTTGCAAAGAAGCGGTTTTTGACAATGAATGCAACACATTTCTATCTCGAGACCTGTCGTTACGTATTAGAGGCTGATCTTGAGGATCCGAGTAGTTGGGTTGAAATCCAAAGGCTGTTGACTAGCACTCGTCTGACACTAACTTGCTGCGTTTGCGGCCGACTGTTGAACAGCCCAATGGGTCCAGCTCGTTCTGTTTGCCATCATCATGTTTGCAAGGATTGCTTCGGTGGAAAAATGCGCTTTATTAAACGCGGATGTGGCTGGTGCAAAAGTTTTGAAGAGTTTGTCGAAAACAGGCAGTTGGAATGTGTTGTGCGCTGCTTCCGGCAGCTGTGCCAGCATCTGCGCGGAAAAGGAGCGCGAATTTTGTCAACGCTAACCGTCGATGCGACGATAAGTAGTATTCTGTCTATTATCCAGGAAGCTACAACAGACAGAAACTCCGAAAACGCTGCAACACTGTTGACTGTCGGAGAACCAAATGTTGCAGCACAGAGAGAATCGATCACACATAGAAAATCGGCGACTCGGAGAAGAGTAAAATCAAGCAACGTTCCAGATGACCAAGACAGTGATAAAGAAATCTGTTTTAAGTACAAACTATCAAAATCTGAATCATTTGATCGGGTGAACCGTAACACTGACAGTCTTACGAATGGCAATCCATTCTGCTCATCCTTTATGACTGAGCCAGGATTCACAGGACATTTCAGCACTGGAGAAACAAGTCATAATGTGGACAGACAATTTTCTCGTAAAGGGCATCAGGCAGCTACTACTGTTGATACGTGCCATGACAGTAAGTCAGAAATAAACGCTCTCGATTCTGGTTGTGATAGTGAGAAAAAGCTCGAAAATTTTGTCCTTGCAGAACACGACTACAACAAGTGTACTGCAGATGAAATGGACGCAAGTGCTGGTCACTCGAACTGGACATCAGAAGAAGAGCAGCAGTCGCCGAAGAGAACAGCTCACATCAGAGAGCCAGCGGACGTTGGCGTATCAACAAGCAGAAGGTCAAAGTTGGCATCGGCTCGAGAGCATGCCACTGAACAGACTTTGTCCACATCAGCAGATTCAGGTGCAGCTGCTGTTGTTAATAGTACAGGCGGCGGCGGCAGCAACCGAAATGACGCAAGTGACACTTCTGGCCGCAGGTGCAAGACCAAGGGTAAAACTGGCTGTCGGTGCGCTTTGGCAACCCCAAATCCAGGAAAGCTGACCTGCTGTGGACAGCGGTGTCCATGTTATGCGGCTTTCAAAGGGTGTGACAACTGTAAATGCCGCGGTTGTCGTAACCCCAGAGGCGACCCAAGGAATATCCCAGCCTCCCTGATACGGGCCATGCCCCCTTCTCAGACGCTGGCATCAACGACACACAGCAGTCTGAACAAAATTTCTGCAACAGTGACTTGAAAAAAGCATTGCTGTTTATAGGACAATGGCACGTGGAGAAACTCTACTTAACATTTGTTTAAGTAAACAGAGCTAATTGTCTCAAACTGCTTCAGGGTCAGGAAGGAGTAGTGTGTAACAACGTGACTGAAAGAATAATTGCTTATTACTGAAGGGATTGAGTTTCCTGACTAGTATGTAATTTCTTTACCTGTATACTGGAAAGAATGTTGTTTGGAACTAGGAACTAATATGCAGCCTGATTTGCAGTTTTTGCTTAGCACCGATGAGTAATACTTTGTCATATAACAGCTCTATATAAATATAAGACAGTAAGAATGTAGAGTTTTAGAAAAGTTTTGTTTTGGTTGTTTGTCAGGAAACCTAAGTTTAGCCATTAAACTATTCTAAAACTCGGCATTATGTTTGTATGCTTGTATATATTTGAACAGTTGTATACCACCATTGAAGAACTTCTCGCAGGGGCTGTACAAATGTTCGGATACGTGCAGTGGCGCACTTTAGCAGCGTAAAAGATAAATGGAATGTGTAAGGAAAAGCAGGCTTGTCCATAAGCCACTCAGAAACTTAGCATTGCTCCTAATAACTGGATTGTAGCTCGGATTAACCACGGTTGACATGATGACCAGCATTTTGAGCGAATGCATTGTATCTTTGAATGTGCAGGTCACGTTTTAGAACCTTGAGCAAAGGTTCACTGTTGATTGCGATATAGTGACGCTGTGTAAATACATAAATGAAAATGGGTTTAGACCTTGAAACGGCCTCTTTTTCCGTTGCATAAGTGCATAGTTTTTTGTATCGACTTGTACACTGCGGGCACACTATATTATCTATACATGAGCCCGTATCGGTCGTTAGCTGTCTTTGTGTCGCTTTGATGGATTATATGTAAAATTTGCTTGATAATTCTGGCAGTATGGAGTTTTGCTGTTGCTGAATCGGCATGTCGGAATTAATTTTTCATTTTTAGCATGGATTTACAGCATTTTGGACGGTTTTTGTTGCATGTTATCGTGACCTCCAGTGACTGGAATGGTCCACCTACCGAAGGGAGACAGGATTCCAGCTGGACAATCAAGCCTCACACCTACAGACCTGTGTATGCTGTCTGTGCTGGAAAATCATGGATTTGGTGGAGGAAAGTCAACTACCTACCAACCAGCAGGCAACAAATACTTGTCCTGCACTTAAACGTCGATTTGAGGGATATCCAGATGCTACATCATCTTCCATCTACGAGGGACTGCTGGACAGTGAGATGACCGTGAGCCATCCGCGGCTGATCACTTCACCAATCGATACTATATGCTTCAGGAACTTTGACCATGCTTGTCATCTTGCAACTCAAGTTGGGAATCTGTTGGTAGGGCTCTGCATGTGTGAGCAAGCTTGCCACTGGTGACTCTTCTAGTCGTCTGAGCATTGTTTGCTAATGGATTAATGTTCTCTTCTTAACGACATTTAACATCATTAAGGCTACCGCAGAGAGCACCTCTTATTAGTTTCTCGTGAAGCGGTGCTATACAAATTTCAGATTACAGTTACTACACTACATACGCTGTACTAGTTAGCGTAGTTTTTAAGGACTAATGTTGAAAATCTCAGGAGTAGAAATATCTAAAGTTGACTTGCATTAAAAAATTTTGAACTCGGGGATATCATGGTTATCTATTTTTGTGGAGTATTTGAGAGGATTTATGTAAAAAGTATTGGAGCAGTCGTGTGCAGTGTTGTTTCAATTCACAGCAGTTTTACAAAATGTGGTTCAGACTTGTTTGTTCATTCACATCTTGGGTGACCTATAGATACGATCTCATTGGTGGGGAATACTGTTTGACTGTATTCTTGATAGCTGGCTTTTATATATAGTTCAGCAGTGCCATAAGACATGTTTGGTCATTGATCACTTGAAAAAGTATGCCATAAAAATTAAATTTGGTGGCTTTTCCAGTGAAAAGTCAATGTGTGACATGGTAGCCAGTTGATCGAGTGCTTACGCCATAATGTGGAGTTTGCCGTTTGAGCTTTTCTCACATTGTCACTTACTCGAGTGGTTATAGTGAAGGTGCTCATCATAGCTGGTTAACACCAACGTTCCCTCTTGGTCTTAATTTTTGGAACAGAAGAAAGGCAGTGATTGTGTTGAATAATTCTACTATCATGTCTTTTGTATTCATAGTCCTTTGGAGGTATACAAATGTGAAAACAAGTTTAAATGTTATGTTTTTGTGATATCCTGTAATGTATGTGCACACTGGCACAGATTATGTATATGTGTACCACATCTATGGAATTAACTTCCACCATCTTTGAGTGACCCTTTTCTTTCTCTTTTATTTCATTTCACAAACAATTTAAGACTTGTATTTTCCAGCTACCTGCACTTTTGAGGTGAATTCATAACTTAGCGTGATATAAATATCTGATTAATAATAATAATATACATATACCCATTTTGATATTTGCAGTGTCGAATTAAACAATGCTTAGATAGTTCAAGTGGCCTAGTAACATCTTTCATTTAATAGGCAGAGCAGTGTTGACTCAGAATTAATCAAATTCTCATGGATGATTTGCAAAAATCAAACAATTAGCCACTGTTGAACAAACTGAAGCGTATTTTAACGAAAATTATTGATTCATTGTTATAAATTGAATGTTGACTTTTAACTTATGAGGGGGTAGGAAAGACCAATAGTACAGGGTCGATAATGCGGTATTGCTAAGAGCCAGATAGTCTAATCAGTTACGAAATGTGTGCTGATGACCAATCAATGGTCAGTGATAACTCAAGCAAACGATTGCCGTGATTAAGGAGGGCAGAGACGATGAATCAAGGTCTGATTGAAGAGAACTGACAAATATGGGCCCCTAGCTTTCATACGATTTGAGCACATTTTTTCTCAGGCATCAGTTGACAATGAGATAAGATATTGAAGTTTTCTCAGTTCATATGAAATTGTTTCAGTGAATAGTCTCAGTTTTTAAAACAGTTTCATAAATTTCATTTTCTTCATCACATGTGATGATGATGGAAATATCTCCCAGCACTGTTGTGGTTGACTCAAGTAATCATAATTGTACACTCCTCTTTCCTCCCCCAAAAACATACCGGTATGTAGCAGGAACCAACTTAATATTACACACAGGCATTTAATTAAACAAAATTGTTGAGAGAGGCTGGGTCACGTACAGATAAGGTTTCAACATCACCAGATATCAGGAGGTAGGCAGACAGATACAGTGGGTGTGGTCTGAGTGTGTTTTACAGTGCTTTTGAAACTTAAAAGGCCATTATATAAATACAGAGATAAGATATTGAAGCAGAGCAGTCCCATAAGCTAGCTTCAAGAGGGAGCCATGGGTATAAAGTGTTAGCAACTTCATTTTTCTTTGCCTTGGCATATGAGAATGGTGGCTATCCCTTTCCCTTGCCACCTGATCTACCCACTGCCAATGTATGGTCAGTGTACTCATTATAGCTGAGTAGGTTATGGGACATAAGTAGAGCAAAATTCGAAACAAATTTCTGCTCTGGAAGGGGTTTGAACCCCAAACCTTTAGGGTTAGCATGCTAACCACTAAACAATCACACATTGACACTTTTGTTCAACGGTATTACAGATAATGACATTATTCTGTAGATTTGTACAGGCCGAGCCTATAAGCCTCACAGAGACATGCCTTGCAGGGCCTAAAGAAACGTGCTATGTGCTATATTCAACCATTCCCTATTAAACAACAATTATATATTACTTATCAGCACATTATTTACTAACAATAAACTGAATCAATGACAAAGCAGCAGTTAGACAGTTCTGTCCACTCAGTAAATAACTGAATGACTTGGGTGCATCTGATACAATCCTAAAAGAACTGATAAGACAACTTTAAATATATTTATTCAGTGGAATTTTCATTCAGTCCCTAGGAACAGTTGGCCGAATTTTTAACTGCAAAAATATTTTTTTATCTAAATGGCAGATAAAATCACGGAAGTCATCAAAAACTGGAGTTACAACAATAGCCGATCTTCAAGTGATGGCTCATTATCATACGCAACTGGCCGCTAATAAACTGAAATAATGAAGTCCAAGAGCCACTGTTTAGTACAGCAAGTTTTCTGCAGCCTTGAGACTACTGGGCAATTCAGAGGAAGCTCCTTAAATCACGTTACCTTATGAATTCTGATTTAATTTAGACGAAGACAAGGAACCCAATTTAGATTCAGCTTGGGAAACTATTCTTTATAACACCACATGCTATATACACGGCACTTGATACAGTTCCCGAAGACAGTTATGTAAGCAGGTACCGGTATGCCTGTTCTGCCTCAAGAGTCCTACAGTGTTGGCAGTCACACCCAAAAGCCTCCACCTTTGATTTTACGAACTTCCATTTCCAAAATATCTTTGCAATATAAATTCTATCACTAGTTCACAATCCTGCCATTTTACGTCCAAGTGATCAGTTTGATCAATCATCTGCATATAAGTTCTTTTCAAATGAAGATTTTCCGGAAATTGCCCAGTGCATCTATATCTTTCTGCTGCATATCAATCAATCTGACCTGCACATTTTCCCATTAGAAATGTTATTGTCTGTATTTATATACCGCCACCTCTAAAGATATTGTCCATGACAGACTAGTGCAAGGTCTTTACACAGCGACCATTTTTGGTCAGACTTGAACCCTTAATCTGTGAATTAAAAAGTGAGTACTCAGCCAGTTGGCCACCAGGTCACATGTAGCAGAAAACCAAAGAAATTCACCGAGACTCACTAATGGTCAGGTCTCTTACATGATCGACGCTATAAGCTTTGGTTTTCTTGGTAACATCAGGCAGATGATAGTAGGTGAAGGATTAACTGTGACCTTGAATTTCCTATCACGGTAACATTTCAATATCTCTGTGCCATTGGAGCCCCTACAGAACTGTACAATAAATAAAATGAGTACATTCCCCTTACACTGTCAGTGGGAAGATCAGGCGACAAGGAAGAGAGCTGGCCACTCGGCTCCACGTGCTGATGCTAAGAAAATGAAGTTGCTAACACTTCGTACCGTGGCTGCCGCTCGGAACTAGGGACTGATCATCACCATCATCATTATCATCATCACCAGAGTTTTCTCAGTTCATATGAAATTGTTTCAGTGAATAGTCTCAGTTTTTAAAACAGTTTCATAAATTTCATTTGCTTCATCACATGTGACTTCCGTTTCCAAAATATCTTCGCGCTGTGAATTCCGTCACCGGTTCGCAATCCTGCCATTTTACGTCCACATGACATCAATGTTACAAATGACATGAGCAGATTGCGGCATACTTCACAGCCATGCGTTGACTTTTCTACCTAGTTCTCATTACGTGCGCTTCTGTCACGTCTTCCTGCTGCGCATATTTTTGTCCTTGCCCATATTCTTGATCAGGCTTTGATAATTCCTCCTGAATTTATAGGCCTATGAGTAACTAGGTTAGGTCTTTCACAATGAGAAACTGTGCTTGTTGCACCAAAGAAAAATACGCAAGGCCTAAATCTTTGGCAAGAGATGGTCTTGTTGCTTCAGCCCATTTTCTCAGCAAGCAGTGTTGCTGTTGTGTTGTCAGTTCTGTGAAGCCATACTCACTCTTGTTCACCATTCTTGATGAGAAAGGCATAGATTAATTCCTACAACAGTCAGCACATAAATGACTTAAATATAAGTGACCGAATGGCCAGTTTCAAATTTAAGGGAGAGAGTTTCTAGAGAAACAGCTGCTTCTGAAGTGACCACAGAGAAATGTGACCATGCCCGAGAAAACCCCCACAAAATTGGAAAACTTAATTTGCAAGAAACATGCTCAGAAGGCAACGAAAATTGGTCAAAACGAGTTCCTTATATATTTATATTTTACGTTGTGTTAGTTATCAAACTATAAGCCGTTACCTACCTAAGTGTTTTTATTTTTTAAAATTTTATTGTGATGCCCTGCAACAGAAACTCAATTGAACAGAATGTGGCGCCCCTCTTGAAATGCCCTTGCCCCCCATGGTAGCAATCTTGGATCTGCCACTGCCAGCAACCATATCCAGATAGGTTTATTTACAGGTGACTGCTCAGGTGACCAATAAAATAGAATCCGCAAAATCCAGGTTGCCTGATCAATTTCACACCAGCTGAAACTAGGAAAGAGATCCTATAATCCAAAAACATGCTTCTTGGGACTAATAATATACAGATGCATGGTAATTCTACCCTTACCTAGCGAAAACTGTTATTTTAACGCTGGAGCTGGGCAGGGAATGCTTCTCGATGAGGCACTCGGACAGTCCATTTTATGCAAATGGCGAGCCAAATAAAAAATCAGAAATGCCTCTAACCAACAGCCTTGTTATAATATGCTGCAGCTTACCTATATAGGTGTTTCTTTGACGGCATTTATTTTTGTGCTAACCATCATATCCAAATCGAGATGGTTTTCGGTATAGGGTTCTGGGTCAGGATCACTCGTAGCCAGAGCCTGACCTAAGACAAAAACAAGTGATTGCTTTGAAACGGCTGTCCCGGCCTAAAATGCACACAGGCTGCGGTGCTTTATGACACAAAAGTCAACACATTCAGAGGACCGTAAAGGCTCTATATAAGTACTCAGATATATACATACATACAAACAAACAAACATACCTACATATGGTCTGCAATGCACCAAATTAATAACCAATGTGACTTGCTCAGTGAAAGTTTTACATTTACCTAAATGTAAATCACTGAAATTTCTTGGCTCCACACAGAAACTATGTCTTCCAGGTACAAATGGCATAATTTTAATCAATGGATCAAACAATTCTCTGGCTATACAATTATTTCAGAGATTTGAATCTCGGGCTAGCACAGTCCTTACACGGGGACCTTAAATGGTGTAGCGCTCATTCAAACGGACAGCAGTGGTGAAGGATCTCACCCAATCATTTAATTGAACAATGAACAGGGTCAAGGCCATACAGTCGTTATAGAAAAACGCGTACGTTTACATTTACAATCAAAGATAGAAAGAGTATGTAAGTAATTACATGCAGATAGAATGTTTGGTTTCGAGAGTCTAACATATTACGCAGAAAAAGTACTAGCCACCTTTTAATGCTTTTCTTCTACGTCTCCATCTTTTGAAGGATCGGACGGCAAACACACAAACAGCCAGAAGTATGAGCAGAACAAACAACCCACCGATCGCACCACCGATCATTTCGTCAGACACCCTCACACCTTCGTTCATAGGATCTGAAAGCAAAATGCCAATCTACGAAGAAAGCCCATAACTGATGAAAAACATCGCTGACTTGTGCAAAATAGAAGGCATGATTTCCCACAAATTGCTATACAATCCAACAGAAAATCATTCTCTACTACTGGGGATGTGGACCCCCTTCCTTGGGTCAGACAGTCTGGTAAAGTAATCACCAGAAACCACTGCTGCACCACCCAATCAAAATTCTCTTCTCTTATTATTTTACCTAGCTCTGCAGTGCTGCAAAAAATTCAACAATCTGTATTCAGTATTGTCTTTGGCAAGCAGATTTATAAATTAAAAATCTATCTCTAAACCACATAAAATCTATCAAGTTCTACGTAAGATATTAGTGAACAGTAGCAAAAGCAGTCATCGTCATCACTCGAGCAAAAATTGATACAACACAAATTGGTTCTAGGAAAAAATTGAAACAACATAACAGCTCGTGACAATCAGACCAACCTCCCGTATGAACTGTGATGACATCACTGGGAAGGCTTTCAAGCAGCTCATCATCTTCATCGTCATGATCTGGACCATTGCTCAGCCTCCGGTAGCTGATGACGCGGAAGTGATATGTGGCACCGCGTGACGCCGTTGTCCAGTTGAAGCTTGTCGTTCCTGTCACGCTGCTGACCAGAGGCACCCACTGACCAACTGTCCGATACTGGATAACATAACTGAGAGGATGCGTCGAGCCGTGGTCATCCTTAGGACCAATCCAACTGATCAATAGCCCATGACGGGTCTTTGTCACCGTTAAATTGTAGGGTCGCCCTGGCCTCTGTTCTATACAGTCATACACAGTGCACACACAATCATTGTCTTCAACAGAGACGTTTTGAAATTATTACCACCAATATTATTATTATTATTTCTCTGCAAGGCAAAACTATCTTATATTTCATATTGAATTTGGTTTGCACTCCACAAATTTCTGTCCTTGCTGCATGTTACAAGACATGATTATGATAGCAAATACAGCAGTTGTTATGAGTAAATATCAATTATATTTATTATTATTGTGAAGATCTGTTTAATCTTGAGACTGTGCAAACCAAATCTAGTGATATTTGTAATGTACTGTAAAAGCACGTTTCAATTTAATCATATGACTCATATCAAATTCCATTCTTTTCACGTGAAACAAAAGCAAATGAATTTTGTGTTACGCAAATTGTGTCCTATTTTATTAAATTAATGTATATTTTAAACTGAATGTTACAAAAATCTTTTGAAAGAAATGGAAATGAACGCAGGAATGCCTACCTGATGAGTGCGTGTGTTGCGGCATCGGAAGGTGGGTAAATGACGGTGAAGGTAAATATCCTGCATATGCTAGAAAATTCCAAAGACAGAATAACCATAATACTTCTCATAACTGAACACCAAAAGCAATGCACAAATTAACATCAGTGCTTAACAGCAGTGGTAAAGTTACGATAAAGTACTGGCCGACAGATTTACGTGCTTTATTATTATTTATTATCATAATATTTCAATTGTTTGACTTCTCAATTTTAGCATTGACTGGTTAATCACCCATAGGCTGCCTCTTCGCCTCAATGCACTGATCCACTGCTAATGACCTGACTATTGCTTGATCTGATATGCCATCAGTTGATGCCTAGTGCATTAGACACCAGTGCTATAGAAGTTGCTTATTAACAATAAGAGCAAAAATGATTTGGGACCCGTATTTTAGGAAGGTGGGTAAATGACGGTAAAGGTCATTTTAGGTCTCAACTCCTCAACATTCCCCAGCAGGCATCTCTCTACCATGTCATATTTCTCTGCAAGGCAAAACTATCTTACTTTCGTAATGAATCTTGCTTGCACTCCACAAATTTCTGTCCTTGTTACAAGACATGATTATGATAGCAAATACAGCAGTTCTGTTATGAGTAAATATCAAGTTATGCAATATCAGTAATCCTAATTCCAGTAATACAATTACATGCAATAACATTTAAAGATGACTTTTCTATCATTAAACAGACTGCCTCAAATTCAACTGATTTGCGACCAGGCTTCAATAAGCCACTGATTGATGGATTGTGCCCGAGACACCGGTGCTGTAGAAACCGCAAATAAGGAATTATAAGAAAGCAAATGATAAGCGAAAGAACAACGAAGAATGGAAAAGCGGTGATCTGCTGGTCATACACTCTCACAGCGAATCAACCACGGCATGCTTTATTATTTACTTATTTATTTATTTAAAGCACATTATGCGTGCAAAGTCAGTAAATCTGAACTGAGGCATGAAATGTGGATCCAATCGTACCTCTGAAACAATCTCTCAATGAAAATCTTAAATGCTCTCCATAAACAGCTCAGAAAACATTTTCAGCTTACCTTAAGCACACATTTCTAGTGTTGTCCAGTCAGTGCCCATGCACCAGCATCTTATAGAAGGGGTTCTTAAAAGTTGCAATATAAATGCTTTGATGCATGCATACATTTGCATACTACATACATACACACATTAAGGCAGTCAGTTGGCAAGCCCCTTGATTTCACTTTAAAGCAGCGCTCAGTTGATACCTGGTGCATTATTTACTGGTGCCAGAGAAGCTTTTAAACAGATATAGCTATGTGAGGTAGAAAAGTTTGATGTGGCCTGATTAAGCCTAGATTTTTCGTGCACCAATAGTTAATGCCTTGTTCATTATACACTGGCGCTATAGAAGTTGCTAATTAATAATAATAAAAAGCAGACCCTTAGTCCTGGCTGTAGTGACTTCACTGAAGAGACCATCTCCAATGCGATTGCGTGAAAGGACCATGAACTCGTAGGGAGCATCGGGTGTCAGCTGATGTACAGTTACTGAAGTTATATTGCTTGAGATTACTCGCAGCGTTGTCCACTGCGCCCGGGAAGAAGCGGAATACGAGGATAAGGAAGAGGATGCAGGAGAGACACCTCGAACCCTATACCTGGAAAACAAACAAATGCACAGAAAACATGCAATTAAATTAAACTTTCATTATAAAGATAGTAATGATGATGATGATGAAGATATGGTAATGTAAGGTGATTATTCTTCATCATAGTACCTTTGTGAGGGTTTTCAGAGGCTCTATATAAATGCTCAGATATACATACATACATACATACATACATACATATATACATATATACACATGTATATATATACATATATATATACATGTATATATATACATACATGTATAAGACACAAGAGGATATTTCATCTGACTTGCAGAAACAATAGCAGTAATCCAATTCCTGCAACACTGTGATCATCATCATCATCATTATCGTTATCATTATCAATATACAAAAGAAATCATCATAACTTGTGATCAAAATCACAAAAACTCGATATGCATTTTAATAAACGGAAACTAGTAGCTTGCCAAAAATAATAATTAAAATAGCTTCAACTTGGAACTTGGGACACACGTAACTGCAACAACATCTGCTCAAGGTCTCCTAGAATCTGAGGGAAAAACGGGTCTCAAACTGCCCTGATCGAATTTGATCGATCCAACTATCAGTCGAGGAAATAAATTTATCAACGAGATCATGGCAAAAAGAATTGAATCAAGCGCAGGGTTAGTACGGGCGAATCTTATCAGAGCTATTCGGTCACGAGATGGCACCAAAGTACTGCTTATCGGACCTACACTAGGGCTTTGCTTAGGCTTACCAGATGACATAGTGCTGCGGAAATCCCTCGTCGTATGCAGGCATCCATGATATCCGAGCGCTGTCGTGGCCCGTCTCGACGGTGACATTGTACGGAGGATGCGGAGTTGTTACTGAACAGATAAAGAAAACAGAGACAGCTTTGTAAAATTGATTTTAAATCTGCTCATTTTGGAGGGTACTACTGGAGTTATCTTCAGCATTAAGCTTACAATATGTTACATGAGTCCTTCTCAAGTGAATGAAAATTCCAAACGGCCAAAGAGCATTCACTTTAACAGATTGGCTTGAATTTAACTAAGACATAGATAAATCAAATTCAGAGGGCATGAAACAAATGCAGTGACAAAAATAAAAAAAATTTCAGTGTGATTTAGCAGTAATTTAAACTGTTTACTGTACCAGAGCTGTATACAAAAACAGAAGTTCTATAGACAAGAGGTTTGTGCAAGCATTACGTTGACACTCAGTGCCACAGTGAGGTTCTTAAAAGGTGCTATATAAGTGTTTAGATACATAAAAATACATACATACATACACACACATGCATGCATGCATATACACATACATACATACATACATAAATACATACATACTTACATAAATGCATATGTAGTTGTCAGCAGACTGCTGTAACCACTTTGTCATGCTTCACTCTATGGTGTGGGACATGGTGGTGTAGTGGTATGGTCGTAACCAGAGGGTCATGGGTTCGAATCTGCCTCAAGCTACTGCGTAGCAACCTTGGACAAGTTGCTCAAACACAGTTGTCTTTGAAGAAGGCAACGGGAAACCACCTCACTCATCTCATCTCCAGTTGGCCAATGGACCTGCCTTTGGGCAGAGAACTCATCATCATCAGACTACATATCCAAACACTGATATCGGGGAGCGTTCATCGGTTGGTCTTTCCAAGCGGAGTTGAGTGCATGGCAGTATGAACATCAGTGATGTTGATTTAGGTGATTGAAACATTAGCAATCAAGTGAATTCAGTTAACAGTCTTGGGAAATTAGGAATCAAAGTCAACAGACTTCAGTTAAGGGTAATGGGTACATAAGCAGTAGGTGTTATTGATAATAATGGAAACATTGACACTAAGAGCTCTTAGTCTCAATGTGTCAATGTTCTTAGTGTCAATGTTCTTAGTGTCAATGTGTCAATGTTCTTAGTGTCAATGTGTCAACGTTCTTAGTGTCAATGTGTCAACGTTCTTAGTGTCAATGTGTCAATGTTCTTAGTGTCAATGTGTCAACGTTCTTAGTGTCCATGTGTCAATGTTCTTAGTGTCAATGTGTCAACGTTCTTAGTGTCAATGTTCTTAGTGTCAATGTGTCATTGTTCTTAGTGTCCATGTGTCAATGTTCTTAGTGTCAATGTTCTTAGTGTCAATGTGTCAATGTTCTTAGTCTCAATGTGTCAACATTCTTAGTGTCAGTGTTTCCATTATAATCAATACATTTTAAACTCACACTCAATGATGAGCAATGTTGTCGTGACAACACTAGAGACAACATTTGAGGCAACACATTCGTAGATTCCGTGATCTTCTTTGCCAAGGTTTACGATCGTTATGTTCCCTCCTCCATAGAGAAGCTTAAATGGTGCAGGAAGATTCCCTTCAGCCTTCAAAGTTAACACCAAAACAACAACAATCATCACAGTCATCACCACTGTCACCATATGTCGCATCACCAGTCATCACCATCACTACAGGAACTCACCATCTCACTATACACACTTCATATATATATATATATATATATATATATATATATATATATATATATATATATATATATAATGATTAATTTAGTCATCATCGTCATCATGACCAACATGGATGATGGCTTTCACGATCACTTGGGACTCGGCACTTTTCAGAGCTACTAAAAGCGGTACTACATGTACATCAAATGTCCTAAAACACGTAAAGTAATGTAAATCTTTAAAATTTCTCAGCATCGAACAAAAGCCCCATCGGGGAGACTGGCTACTTCATCAGCTTTGTATTAAATCAAGGCCACAAGAGCCAGACTGGTTGGTCAGATTCGGTGCCAGGTCAGAATACCAGGTCAAGCAGAAGAAACAGCATGGTGCTACAATACGTTTGCAAATGGTGCTATGGTGCAAACTGTTGATGACAGTGATAGATACATACATACATACATACACACATACATACATACACACATACATACAAACATACATACATACACACATACATAAGTACATACATACAGACATACTTACATATACACACATACATATATACATACAAACACACGTACATACATACACACATACATAGGAGGAGGAGGAGGAGGAGGCTCTTTCTTACCAGAATAGTTTGACTAGAAAAAGCCAGTTATTAGGTCTGTTTGTTTCAAGTCAGTTCAATATAGCCAAAAATTAGCTTACTGGTGAAATCCCACTGAAGACGACACGGAAAAAGAAGAGGAAGAAGGCCTACTTTTCCATCCACTTCCCCTGGGCGATGAAGCAACACGCATCATCAGACTGAAATCATCCATTACGGGTTCCAATTTACCCCCAATCCAAAACCAAATGTAATAGCCTTGGATAATTACACGTACATGCAACAAACACCATGGGTAATTACACCAGGTGAACAAAGAGGCAAACATGTGCTTTGTCCCCAGCACTAGGCATCTTTTAAGGAATGATGATGAGTTCTGTCCAAAGGCAGGTCCACTGGCTTTACGCTGCCCGGAGATGAGATGAATGAGGTGGTTTCCCGTTGCCTTCCTCACAGACAACTGACGGTGAGCAACTTGTCCAAGGTTGCTATGCAGTGGCTTGAGGCAGACTCGAACCCGCGACCCTCCGTTTACGAGGCACAGACCATACCACTACACCACCTGCGTCCCACTTTAAAGGCAGAGACTGAATATTTTACCTCAGTGAACGGGCCAAACTGAATTGAATTTGAAATGAAACCTTATACTGAACATTAAATAGCAAAAAAGTAATACAGTTCAATAAAGCACAATATTGCCAGGCATGCAAAGGTGAGACCAGCAGAACAATATGTCATGCTAACAGGGTCACCTACTTTCCTTTAATAGATTTCAACATTGTGCGCCTCCAATTCGCATTTCAGTGTGACTTTGCGCGCGTTACAAATTTTCGTAATAATAATAACATTGCATTGTTAAAAATTACATATCACAGCTCTCTTGTTCTGGAGCGAGCGAAACATGCATGACTCGTTTCAATAGCTGGCGAAGTAATTGTGCAGCTGCGAAGTAACGTGGAAACAATCGTTAAACATAACAGGTAGCAGTTTCCGGCATGAATCAAGGTACAAGTTTCGACCCTTTTGATACATCCATAAACAACTTTGCAGTTTATTAATGAAATCTATGGCGCTATACATGGCGTGAAAACGTGGTTTGATGCTCGACTGAATTGATGACTGATGATGAACCTAATTCAATCGAATGACGACTGTTTTCTCCAATTCTTGCATATTTAATTTGAATATGCTGAAAGCCTGCGGCCACCTAAAACGACCACCAGTGGGATACCTGGCGGAGGAGCCCATGTTTCCTGACACCTCTGAGTCCACGACCATCACTCTTGAAGAAATACCCCCTCCCCTCCTATGTTTATAATTTAAGGAAAAGATAAAAATTCATAAATGCACCAAAACTTTCTTTCTGCAGTGCCACAATAAAGGTGTATAAGGTGTCAATCAATGACTGTGCTAAATCAGTCTTTATGTTATATATAGGGTCCTTATTTTTGTTTATCACATCAAAGATAATCAACAGAGGATAGCACTAACATCTCATGTGATTTGCCCGTGCACAAAATGACTTATCCAACTGAATCTGTAAAACGTGATCTGCTAAGGTTTACACACAATGCAATGTTTAGGGATATTCTGACCTAATCTAATCTAAAGACCTCCATAGTGTCGTTATTGCAATGCCCAAGGCATCAGTCACACTTCAAGTGAAATCTTTTCAATCAAAAATCAAAATCCGTTGGAAAAGCAAGGTTCCAATTCCCATAGGACAGAGAAACTGAAGCCGGCTGCGGTGGTTAAGCAAGCTGAAAGAGATGCATCTTTAGGTGAATGACATCAAAGAACTGACAGAACAAACTGAACTGGGCAGCAAATTGCAAAGCTTTGAACCATCTACCGAGAAAGCCCGAAAGCCCAACACTGTTCGGAAACGGGACACAGCACAAGATTCAGTGTCCACTGACCGAGTGCAGTATCTATTAGTGTGAGGGATGAGCAGGGAACGTAGATAGATTGGCTGATATAAATGTAATACTTTGTGAACTATAAGACAGATTTCGAAATGACTTCTTTGCTCAGTGGGGAGCCAGTGCAACTAATGTAATATGCTGGTATTTATGGGCTAATGCCGATATCTAAGGGCATATTTAACACAGAACTGTAATGGCGAATCATCCTCCACACCAGTGCACTCCTTTATTTTCACTGCACTATGTCATATATTCATAGCATATTTGTATTGGTTATTGAATGGACCATTTAAAACAATCAATGTTCACTCTACACTGGGTGCACAACCTTTGAGGAGAGCGTGTACAAATCTCATGAGCTTTCCTGCTGTTTGGAAGCTAAAATTCGTTCGTTCTTACAGCTGCTGGCATACAGAGCTGACTATGCTCATGAGGCAAAAACAAGGGCTACATGAGTCACGTGAGGAAAAAACAGCCCACCTTCGTTGTCAAGTATCCTCCCAGGTACACAGTCACACTCATCTGGCCCACATAAATACAACTGGCTAATGTCTGCGGCCATTAACAGATCCTCCGTATCCTGTTACACTAACTGTTCTATTAAGGGATTCTTGGAAAGTTTGCTGACCTCTAAAAGATTCCAGAAAAGCATAGGTCTCCGATGCTACAGTCCATGTGGTAGAACCAGTGCCAGGATTGGGGAAAAATTGCAGGGAATATTAAAATGTCTGCTGGCTTTTGACACTAAAGTCAGAACTGCACTTATGTAAGGTAACAGCAGATCTACTCAATGTCAAATAATGCTTGTGTTTTGTGAGGTACTTCGAAGACGCCATATTAAGTGCCTTGAACATACAATTGCTTCTTACATACTTAGGCCTACACAAGTTTTACAAGCTGAATGAATAAAACGCATCCTTGAAGCTACTTACAACAATCATTCTAGAACAATAATCTGATGAACAATAATGGCATTGATTGGAATCTACTGAAAAATAAGCACCATAAGCTGAAATAAAAAAAATAAATATAAAATAAAAGAAATAAAATGCATCACATATGCTTAAAGACAATATCTGGAATTATGCTGTTAAATCTGGATCGCCACTGAGGATTCTCTCTTGAAGAGACACCATACAAATTCATGATTACAATTACAATTACGTAAATTTGCAAAAGACGTTTCATGGTTCATATTGTAGCCAAGAGAGATTTCCATTAATTAATAATTACAGTCAGTGTAGTGCATTTAGGATCTTCCTAAAGTGTCATCTGCAACAATTGTAACTCAACATATGAATTTTGCCAAAGAGATTTATACCATTTCACATGAAATTATCTACATGGATTATGCTACTCTGTTTTTCACACCACGAACTCATCTCTGATCAGCACCTACACCATGACAGATGTGCATCATCATTGACTGTCTCAGTGTCCTCAGAGAATATACACTGTGTCCGGAAAAATTCCAAGGCTTTACGGTAAATATGAAAATAATTAGTAAACATTAATCGATTTTTAAAATTCCAAAAACAGTTTAATCCTGAAATATATAATTACCAACAAAATTCTTTGTAATTTATTAACGGCCCCGTTTAAAATTACGTCACAGTGACGTATTTGAATTTTATATTTTGTAAAGAAAGTTGCTAGAAAAGTGGCGTTCAGCGAGGAAGACAAAATTGTTATAAAATTTTTACGCCAAAACAACAATTATAGTGCAAATAATATTTCAGGATTAAACTGTTTTTGGAATTTTAAAAATCGATTAATGTTTACTAATTATTTTCATATTTACCGTAAAGCCTTGGAATTTTTCCGGACACAGTGTATAATTTACGAAGAAGACACTTTGAAGATCCCCTTTCCACGGCACCCGGAAAGAAGGTACATATAACTTTTGAAGTTGAAATTTTCTGTCTTGCCAGAGACAACCAAAGTGCACCAGGTCCCTGAAAATCATTAATGACCACGGGGAATCACGTCCGGAGTAACTCCTGGGTTAATATTAGGGAGTTGCACAGGCAGGCAGGCAGGCAGGCAGGCAGGCAGGCAGGCAGGCAGGCAGGCAGGCAGGCAGGCAGGCAGGCAGGCAGCCAGGCAGGCAGCCAGGCAGGCAGGCAGACAGGCAGGCAGGCAGGCAGGCAGCCAGGCAGGCAGGCAGGCAGGCAGGCAGGCAGGCAGGCAGGCAGGCAGGCAGGCAGGCAGGCAGGCAGGCAGGCATGTAACACAGTAATGATAGAGACCGAGAAAGAGATAGTAAAAACAGTATGGCATTAAGATGAATCAATGATCCCAAGGCTATACGTTGTGAAAGTATTTGCAATGACAGCACGGTCAATAACGCCACACACGGGCGTCGTCATTGATTGCGTTTTCTCTGATCTACAGCATGTCTGCAAACATGATCTGTTTCTTAAATGCCAATAATTTCTTGAAAGATATATTAGCACAAGGTGCACATCCTTCCGGAGCTGGTAAACCAGAGGATTCGCAAAACACTGCTTTCAAAAACTGCTCTCGCAGCACTAATCAAATCCTGAACCAGTGAAGAGTAACGATGATGAAGGCAGTACACCCGAACAAGCAGACAAAAAATGTGTGAAACGGAATATTATTTTGGATACTTTTCTTAGTCTTTTATCTTTTGGGCTGCAGCCTTGGGATTTCATGCATGCAGACAATTCTTGTATTATGTCCACTCAGATTCCAGTTCAGCCAAAGAAACTGTCCAGCAAACAAGATGGTTTTAAAAAATTCAAGTGTGACAAATGGACAACCAAGCCTAAGCTTACATGGGATAACATTTCATTGGCAATTACATGCATTCCTTTTTTTGGTTTATAACATGGGACACATATTTCAAACATTTTTGCTTCTCTACTGCTGTATTTCAAAGCCAAACAAATAAAAACCAGCCAAGGTTGTTGTATTTATCAAATCCCATGAAAGCTTATCTGAAATTTCATGAGTTTAAACGAAAGTTCACTCTCAAAAATCAGAGTACACTGTAGTCACAATAATTATTAGAAGTGTAGTCATTAACAGAAGTCAAAGCAGCCCTGAGGAAAGAAACTTTATTGGTGATTGGTGATTGGTATTGGTGATTGGTAATTCCCTGGGCAGTGGGACCACCCAAGTTTGCAGGTTTGTCCACTCGGGTGGTCCCACTGCCCAGGGAATTTGTAAAAGGGTCAAAGGCTCCACTGCAAAGTCCCTCTTGAGTTAACTAGTATTTAAGGCTGAAGAAAAATGGTTAATACGAACCGAATGGGAACGCAATTCAAACAATGTACCCTTCATCGTGCATCCAAACATGTAAGTCTTGTGCTTATGTATCACGTCTATTGCAAGTGACTAATAATAATGCATCACATAAGAGAAGTCACATTTATGCTGTATGTTCATTCCCTTTATTCAGTTTATTTAGCGCTCGAGGTGTTCATCCTTTTCCAGTGAGACGAGCGTATCCGCTGCTGCTGCAGAAAGACGTGATGTCGCCGAGTGTAGGCGAAGTGGCAACTCTGCGCCGCTGGGACTTTGTTGTCGATTGCTGGCGTTTCAAAGTCAATTCAAGCAGCGGACCACTTAAAATGACATCGCAGGCCAGAGTTTTCCCAGGCCTCAAGTTAAAGTCTAAATCAGTCAAAGACTTGTCTGCTCACAAGTCTGTCTGCCCATGATTACATAAGAAAGATTCAGCTTTTAAAAACCCGCTCCAGAAGGACTTGATTTTGAAGAATTTAGAGTTCAAGATAACACTAGTTAAATCCGAACACTGGGATGCTTACGTAGTGCCAGTATATATTTATGTATGAATATATATATATATTTATGTATGAATATATATATATATTTATGTATGAATATATATATATATGTATGAATATATATATATATTTATGAATATATATATATATTTATGTATGAATATATATATATATTTATGTTTGAATATATATATATATATTTATGTATGAATATATATATATATATATATATATATATATATATATATATATATATATATATAATATATATATATATATATATATATATATATATATATATATATATATCACCAGCAGTGGCGGCTTCATGATTGCCTGGAGGAAGGGCATTTCCAGGGGGCACCACATTCTGGCAGTCCATCATACAAGGGCCTGGTCTGAGGGGCGCAGGCATATAAACAAGAAGGTTGCAGGGGGCAAACCGCCTCTCACGCCTGTAACTAAATCTGCCACTTTCTCAAAGGCCCTGCACGTATGACTAACCCACTGATCAAAACAAGTGTGTTTCAAGACAGTTTTTAAAATGTTTGCTGGACAGAATTAAATGCAACAGTAAGTGCAGCGGAAGACTGTTCCAAGAAGAAGGTCCAAGGCATCAGAAGGCATTAATCAGCTTAAGTGTGTTGAAGTGCAGATGCACGGCACCTGCCTATCTCTACGTGTAGCTTCTCCGTGTATTTGGAGTTCAGAAAACATTGTTTTGTGAAGTTGGCAATTTCTCAGAAAGCCATACAAAATAATGTTTTTGCAGATGCCGTACCACAAGTATCATCCTCCACAGACGGCTACTGTGATAGCCGTATTTAATTATCTCGGAAGACACCAGCCCGGACGGCTTTAAATTGCAAACATCAAGCAAGTTTTTTACATGCAAAACCGAAGCCAAATACGCTAGAATGTCGATTCCGTTGACTCGAGTGCAAACGAAGTACCAACTTTATGATGATGAAGCTTAATGCAGTAGATGTTCAACCACTATTACATTCTAATCACAACGCATAAACTATTCATGGAATTCTACAGTAGCTCGACTTCTATCAATTAGATTAGATCAAGTTACTGGCGAGAACAAGAGACAATCTGTCATATAACGACATGTACAAGCATTATAGACCCATCCACGACTGGAGCTACAGTTAGCCACGTGAGTCACCTACGACAGAAAAAAGCAATTTGTCATAAGATGTGCCAATTACAAGTACGCGGAGATGTTATATCCGTCACATGCTCATCTGATTAAAACATGCAGCATCTGCGAAAGCCGTATGTTTAAAGCATACATCATCGCAAATCCGTGCAACAAATCAAAATCAGTAACAGAATTACGGTTAGCCGATACAATTACCGTGTAGCCGGCGCCATCTTGAATACGCGACCGGCGGCCGACTACACAAAGGAAGCCCAGACGTAAGAATAGTAGAGCGTTCGTTGTCGACTGCGGCCCTAACGCGAGGCGGTCCATTCAACCATTGCAACCTCTTGTCGCTCGGCCCCATTCACGCGTACTGATATAGGGGGCCGTCTGGGCGAGACGAAATGCGTCGCAAATCACTGCTCATAGGGAAATGAGTTAAGTAATTTCTTTGTGGCTAGATTTCGTTTGCTCCAAACGTACAGCTCGTTACAAACTGTGAAACATAAATAAAAAGTGATCAATACTTGGGCAAAAACACAGCTCTGTCTGCTGTGCCAAAATGTCAAGCCAAATGACATTTTCACATAAGGTGTTAAGGTCGTTCACATCATTTTCCTACACACAGCATCCCCGGAGTACGTATCATGATGTAGTACTGTAAAAATTTTTACTACATGACATTACGCCTTAAGTATGGTTGCCTGATGTTCCATTTTTGAACTGGACAATCCAGTATTGGGCCGTCTGTACGAGAAAACTGGAATTAATACCAGACATACATAATCTTTCGAAGCACATTTCACCATTGACATTACCATCAGGATAATGTCTGGAATTTTTTGTGATGTCCTGTGCGAGCTTTAGCTTTAGAAGAACCAAAGCAATATGATACAAGTTGCCTAAATCTGTTTTCTGAACCTTCTGCTCTTACAAGCTTACATAAGCAGTGTGTACTAAAGACTGTCTTATTGCTTCTCAATCTTGACTGTTATCTCAGAGATCTGTAATTTATTATTCTTGCACGGCGCAAACACAGGGACCCATTCAAGCAATGGTTGTGAGCGATCTCAACTGAGAAACTCGTTGAAAAATGAGAAGAGCCGAGGCAATATGGTCGTTGAAGAAAAGAACGTACATACACATGCAGCGTAGCTAAGACAATGCATCAGTGTGTCAAGGAAATTAGGAACAGCTGCCGTCTGCTACACTTGAACAGGTCTGACATAAATGCGGATAGAAAATTACAGGCATTAAAACTCCCAGCCTATACTGACTTACATGATGTAAAGTAATGCTATGCCACATCCTCTTATAGCATGAAACTTGGGGTTCATATCTGCTACTGTGTTATATTGAATACTATGCTATAAAAATTTTACATACAAAATGAATTACAGTTGTATCGTATACTAGCAGGTTTTGGCGAAGTAAAATCTCATGTGGTCCTCTTTCTGTGCAAGAAAAACATAACACAAAGACTGAATTATCTGGCCAAACATTGCTTTCATTGGTCACTTTGAATGCGTGGCACCTTCTAAGCCTTCTAAGGTAATGTTTGCCCCGGCTGTCAAACGAGTTGCCCTCAATGGTGTAAAATAGCATCTGATTCATTCTTAACAGAATGAGCTTTACGTATACAAGTATTACCAGCGATCCTATTACCATGTCTCTGTCTCTGAACCTTATTCCTTTACCTTATCCAAAAGAAATACACCTACAAGCTTTTACTGGCCATACACCTTTTTCTCCAAATCCGTGTCTAAGTCCAAAACTCATCGGAATCACTTGTTGTTAGTTCACCTTCTATTGCTTCTTTCTGTCGGTAATGAGCTAAACCCTGGTCTTTGCTGCCTTAATACTATTAACTACTGTCACCTTAATATCCATTATATTTGGGATAAATTATATCTTGAATAATCTGGCAGATATACTTCTTGCTCTCAACAAAACTTGGCTTCAAACACATGACTTACCTTCCTTCATGTCTTGATATATTTCATCCATCCTTTTCTCTCCTAAATCCTAAATGAACCTCGGCTGGATAGATTTGGCGCAGGAGTTGTTTTCTTCACAAATCGCAGCTGAAAATTGCTTGCTTCACTTTACCTATTCCTACCCTAAAGGCATTTTAAAGCCTTATTGCTGCCCTGAACTCTGTTATCAACGCCTCACCTTTGTTAATGTTTACCGTCCTCCCTCTTTTAAAGTCTCTTTCACTTTCTGACTTTTCGCTCAATTCCAATCATTGCCCGAATTCCTGGTTTCTACTCTTTCTGAACTTTTATAATAATGGGAACTTTACTACACTCGTAGATACTCGGAACTCACAAAAATTCCAGGATCTCCAATCCAGCTTTGATCTTACGCGTCACATCTCCTTTCCAACTCATGACATGGGTCATGCATCTGACCTCCTTATTACACGGTCCACTTGTTCCGCTGCTAAAAATATCTCTCCTTATGTATGAGTCATTTGACTGACCATAATACAATTACTGTGACTTTTTACTATTGTTTCACTAGAAGCATCCATTGTTTAATGCCTTGTAGATTATGATAAGGGCGCTATACAAGTCATTAGATTGCGCTATACAAGTAATTAGATTAGAATAGATTAGATCAGAATGGTTTTGATCAATACCACTCTAGGGCTTAGTGTGAAGAGTAAAGCTGTGAAAGCAAGTTTGGGCAATCATTAGAATAAAGAATATAGGCAACTGTTAGTCATTTGGACTGTTAAAAATCGAGACAGGTTGAAGGCAAAGCAGGAACAGTAGAAATCATGAGATCACGTTTTGCACGGGTTACAGTAAACATCAACATCAGGAGTCATTAAACCTATAAGAAGTGGACCTCAGGAACCATCTTGAGACTAAACCTCCAGTATTATGATTTGCTTGTGAACCCCAACTCTGTCAGCGAAATTGGATGGACAGTAAAGAGTTTGTTTTGACCCAGAGGTAAACATATTAGATTACCAGATCATAAAGAATTAATCCCAAAAGCAAACAAATGTCCCGGTTCATGCAATCTGTTTGTCAAGAACCCGAAAGGTCATTTCCGCAGCAACCTAACAAGCATGAATGACAGTGTACACATAGAGAACGAAACTGTCCAGAAAATGAATGCCACTGTACAAAGTATAAACAAGTAAAAATAATGCATCGCAATGTAGCGTAAAGAGATGGAATGCTGTGCACAAAATGAATGATACCTACATGGACCTAGAATTGAAAGATCTTAAAACTACAGCTAGGCTTAAGCCTACGTCATCATTGTCTCCACGCATACGAAGTATGTTCCTGTCAAGCATCTTGCTGTACAATATCACACAGCATCCTACAGTACACTGCAATATGTTGCAACAGCATTTCGCAGTGTCACTCATTCTCAAATGACCAGCATCAATCAATAAATCAATCAACCTCGGGAACCCGGACAGAAACAGCGTATCCGAGGCTGAGCTGCGATTGGAATTGCACCAACAGTTCTTAACTCAATATCTTTGTGGATCAGATATCACACTAAGTGTCGATTATCTTCTTAAACTGGGCCCTAAAGTATTAACAGCTAGCATTATTTAGCTATTATTATTTTATTTTTTATTATTTATATTATTTATTTTTTTATTTTTTATTATTATTTAGCATTTATTATTAAAATATTACTAATAATCCTCATTGCCATGTTTCTGGTGGTTGGAGTCTCATGCCAAAGTGCAAATGTGACAATAGAGAGACTAGTTCCATTTCATTTATTTCATTCCAAGCATTTATATAGCGCCACCTTTGAAGATATCCACTCAGAGGTGCTTCAGTTCGTCTCAATTCCTAGACTTTGCATTGCATTTGTGACGCTTTGTATGTTATGACAGTGGTCTGTGCAAGTCTCTAGATTCAATTACACATTTATTAATCGTAATCGTAATTCCGAGCCAACGAAAGTCGTGCCATGGGGACCAGCTTATTCACACGTGCTAACCCTAACCCTCTGTTGCTCTCTGTCAGAATGCCCTCTGTTGCTCTGTGTTAGAATGCCTCTGTTGCTCTCTGTTAGAATGCCCTCTGTTGCTCTTTTGCCAGATCAATCAGTCATACCCAATGTTTTCCAATGGTTTCCTTACTCACATATAAAATAAAAGCTTCACTATTGCCATTCCAGGACACTCAATTTTGTTCCTAGTTGAGTTAGTTCTTTAGGCCTTACTTGGATTTCATTTGAACTTGATAAATCTTACAACTTGGATTTGAACTCCTGACCTTTCAACTGACAGTCCAGCATTTTAACCACTAAACTATCACGCATGCACTTCCAAAATGTAAATATAAATCTACAAAAGCTGCAACAGGGAGACCAGCTTATTACTTTACTAACCTACTTAATCCTATTCCTAGTTTCCATTCCGTAGTTGATCAAACATAAAACCTCTGGCCAGCATTTGCATGCGTGCATAGAAAACGTGTACAATTACGTTTCCCATCTTGTCTGAGGTTACAAACGAGTAACGTAAGAAGTGAAAACAAACCTTACGCCAGGAAATGTTGGGCAGCGGATCACCGTGAGCCATGCAAGGCATCGTAACAGACTGTGTTGGCTGTCGCTGATATATCAGTTTTGGCCGGTATGTAAAATAAGGCGGATCTAAAATGAAAAGAAAACATGGCATTTACAGCGAATTGTTCAAGACGATGATGATGACGATAAGCTGCTATCAAATAACAGCATCTGATCTAGCACTTCCTGCTCTGAATTTCTTTATCCGATGGAATTTCTCCTCAGGAAAGTGTGACTGCACTATGGAGGAGTGGGCGACGATTGTTATTCTTCCTCTTCAGAACAACTACAAGCATTCTCTTCAGATGCAGTGTCAGCTATCAGCCGTGGAGAGCTTGCACCAGTGCAGGTGAACTTGCAGGCATGACAAATTCCAACCCTCGAGGGCAGTACTTCATTATGTACAGAAGGAACACACCAGCTGGACAGTCAGATCGTGTTGCATGTTCCACACCAGTGTTGCTGAGAGGTGCTTAACAGGCGCTACATAAATCTTAGTGTAAATGTGCACATATTTTCTACAGCGACCGTATGGCCTCGACCCTGCTCATTTTTTATGAATTAATCAGGCGAGACTCTTCACCACCGCTGCCCATTTGAATGGGCGCCATGCCATTTACGTTCCCCACATACAAGCCATGCTAGTAAATGTCCCAACACATCGAATATACATAAGATAAAAAAACTTAGCTAATTAATTATTTCATAGTACAAGTGTTTGCGTTGGTCGACATTTTGCTTAGTATTTCAGGACAGCATCAAAGAAAGCATGAAATTAGCCACACAGACAAACATCTTTCGTCACCCCGTACCGCACCTCCCCCTCCCCCCCAGTGCACAGCTAGTGATAAAATGTACCCAACAGACGAGGCTGTTAGGCAGATTACTCAAAATCAGCGGAGTTACAACATGCCAATCACAGAACACTAGTTCTTATACCAGAGCACAGTTTTATATCAGTTACATTAATTCAGCAAACATCATTCATGGGCTGCATCATGTAATGTAATGGTAAGATATTTTAAGGTAAGGAGATGCAAGGTGTGATAAGGTTCAATGAAGACTCAGACGATTAAGAGATCATTCACTGGCACCCATGACTGTGAAATGGGGTGTCAGGAAGTGATGATGATGATGATGACGATGATGACGACGACGAAGACGAAGATGAAGACGAAGAAGAAGAAGAAGCAGAAGATGCAAAAGAAGGTAAGATAAGATATAATAAGATAAGATAAGATAAGATAAGATAAAATAAGATAAGACAAGTTAAGGTTAGGCAATGGATTCTAATTATTTATCTCTACATATGTACAGTGTTCAGAGAAATCCCACCCTCAGCCACTGAATCCGCTGCCTTCCCATTTCTCTCAGCTTAAACACAACCCACCCTAACAGCTCCTTCTCCTTCTCTCACTGGTCGTCTGGCAACCGGACTTGGTCCTTGACATGGTATCTTTAGACAACCCCACTCACTTGACACAGCGCTCATGAAACAGCAGATGCCCTATATGCTTAGCTTTTAAGCAGTGGTTTAGAAATCTTGAGTTTACAATTACGATTACACACATCCAAAAGCATCCACATTGGTAGAAGACAGTAAACCAGACAACTTGCCTCTGACTAAGACTTGGACTGGCAGAGATGATTGACCCTGACCTAAAGGTGAGAAGGGCACACACGTGTAGTGGCCCTCGTCCGTAAGTATCACAGGCTTTATAACAAGCGTGCCTTCTTTGTTAGCTTTCATGTGTCGAAACTGCGTATAGTCGATTGCCTGGTTGTCCTTGCGCCAGATGATGACCGTCAGCGGAGGGTTCGACTCGACCGGACAGTCAATTCGACCCATCAGACCTTGCGGAAGATAAAGACGTGAAGGCATGTTGATTACTTTCGGAAAATCTGCAGAAAATAGAGGCATGTCTGAAAAAACGGCATCTGATATGTGTTCAGTGTGGAATATGGCATTTGAAATATGATCAACGTGGAATAAAGCATTTGAATTATGTTCAGTGTGGAATATGGCATTTGAGATATGTTCAACTTGGAATAAGGCATTTTAAATATGTGTAATGTCGAATAAGGGAAAAAGGCATTTGAAATAAGGCATTTGAAATATGTTCAACGGGGAATGAGGCATTTGAAATATGTTCAACGTGGAATAAGGCATTTGAAATATGTGTAATGTGGAATAAGGGAATAAGGCATTTGAAATAAGGCATCTGAAATATGTTCAATGTTGAGTAAGGCATTTGAAATATGGTCAACATGGAATAAGGCATCTGATATGTGTTTCTGTGTGGAATAAGGCATTTGAAATAAGGCATTTGAAATATGTTCAACGTGGAATAAGGCATTTGAAATATGTGTAATATGGAATAAGGGAATAAGGCATTTGAAATAAGGCATCTGAAATACGTTCAATGTGGAGTAAGGCATCTGAAATATGGTCAACGTGGAATAAGGCATCTGATATGTGTTTCTGTGTGGAATAAGGCATTTGAAATAAGGCATTTGAAATATGTTCAACGTGGAATAAGGCATTTGAAATATGTGTAATGTGGAATAAGGGAATAAGGCATTTGAAATAAGGCATCTGAAATATGTTCAATGTTGAGTAAGGCATTTGAAATATGGTCAACGTGGAATAAGTTATCTGATATGTGTTTCTGTGTGGAATAAGGCATTTGAAATAAGGCATTTGAAATATGTTCAACGTGGAATAAGGCATTTGAAATATGTGGAATGTGGATTAATGGAATAAGGCATTTGAAATAAGGCATTTGAAATATGTTCAATGTGGAGTAAGGCATTTGAAATATGGTCAACGTGGAATAAGGTATCTGATATGTGTTTCTGTGTGGAATAAAGCATTTGAAATATGTTGAATTTGGAATAAGGCATTTGAAATATGTTCAATGTGGAATAACGCATTTGAAATATGTTCAATGTGGAATAAGGCATTTGAAATGTGTTCAACATGGAATTTGAAATATGTGCAGCCCAGAAACACAAAACATTTTAAAGCCACACAAGTGCAACATATAAACCAGATAGGCCTGGACTTGTTTATTTAAACCTGAGATTGTTTCAGAGGACTTTCACAAAAAACTGTACTGCTAAACCAAGTTATTATTATTTTTGTTATTACAACTACAAGAATTTTTAATGCATGCAAAAGTCACACTGAAGTGCGAATCTGAGGCACAGTTAGTCAGCCACCTGGCAGTAACACAGTCACATATCCAGACATTTGAAAACCAGCAGAAATAAAGATTTTCATGCATTTCTTGAAGGAGGCAAAGGAGTTCGAGCTTTGAATGTAGCCTGGTAGTTGGTTCTATTTTTTTGTTGAATGCTAATGGTTTGGTATTTTACCTCTGCATCCACTGTTTAAATCTCGCTGCATGATGAACAATTGACAATTCCTCATTACTCCATTTAACGCATAATTATAGTCTGTCCAATTCCTAAGTCCAGGATTGCATGTATGAGAACAATTACTGCTAGAAATGAATTATAAACGACCAATTATTATACATTACTAGAAATAATATGCACGACAGAAAACAAAATGGGAAAATAATTGCCAACTAAACAAATTCAGAAGTCACAAGCAGCAGCTGGGAGTATACACGACAAGGAGACGCCCAGTTTGGACTCTGCCACTGCCTTGTTTGGGGGTAGTGCCAGTCCCAAGCCTGGATAAAGGAGGATGGCGGCGTCAATAGCAATTTGATGCCATAAGATGTCGTTAAACTGAGGAACTACTATCTATCTGCTTTCATAAAGCTTTGCTATCATAAAGATTCACACACTGTTACATCCTTACGATGCTGATTTTGGAGGGGCTCCAAAATCAGCATCGTAAGGACGTAACGTCAAGCATCATGTCACACAAGCTTAAGTAACGACAAGAACACATTTGAAAGTTGATCGAAATTTGTGAACCAAGCCAGCAAAAGACCCAGTGAAATCAGATTTCATGTTATCACATCGCATGTTGTAAGGAGATTCCAACATTTCTCCTACATTAGAATTATTGATAGCATTCTTCATCGGCAAATCATATTTAAGGCATTAGTCTGCCGAGTGATAGTGAACGAAGAGGCAACAGACGGTCAATCAATTTAATCAATAACGGCTAAAGATTCTTTGACATGCACAACACGGCTTACTGCTGCCCTCGCTTTTTGTCCCTTTACCTTAAAGCAGAAATGTCAGCACTGTTTCAGCACCTCTGAAACGCCCTTTAAAGGTGCTATATAAATGACCACATACATACATACATACATACATACATGCATGCACACACACATGCATTAATACATACATACATGCATATACATACACACATACATGCATACATACACACATACATACACACAAATATATACATATGCATATGTACATATATGCATGCAGCTTAAGAAGTCTGAATGGTTTAAATCTTCAAAGCTGGGCAACTCAACTGATGAGTTGGTAGATGCGGCTCGTAATTTGGGGGTTGTTTTTGATTCTGCCGTGTCTCTCACCAACAATGCAAATGGCATTTGTAAGTCATCAGGCATGCATATTTGTGACATATGCAGAATTGGTGCTATATCCCTAGGTCTTCAAGGATATCTCTGGCAAACACACTGGACTCCCATCGCCTTGATTACTGTAACTCACTTCTTATGGGTATCATAAAGTCAAATAATAACAATAATAACAATAATAATAACAATAATAATATTACAACAACAATATTAATAATAATAATAACAATAATAACAATAATAATAATAATAATAAATCTGGAAGCTGCTCATAATAACTGCATCACCAAATATATATTTTCATTCTAAAAACGATTTCATGCACGTAATCCAAACTAACACTGAACGTGTTTCTCCAAACATAAACACAACTGGCAAACTATATTAAATTTCCATGCAACAGTCAGAATGGTTAGACAGGGATCAGAGATTTGTAATTTTTTAATTTTTTAATTTCTTAATCTACGTCCATATCACTGCCCACAGCAAAACGCCTTCTAAAATAGCTTCAGAAATAGCTACAACACGCACAAGCGTGCAAAAGTTCGCGCGCTCATTTGCACGCACAAAAATAGTCGGAAGCCAGACACTCTGATGCAAAAAACCCAGATCATGTTTCTGTAAAGTAAGCCACACCCCTACAGCTACCATCAGTTAACCGGAAGTAAGATTTATAATGTATGACCAGATAGGCTATATTCCTCGCTCGGCTATTAGGGCGACTACAGTAGAAACTATAGTAAGGGCCTAATTATTATTGTGAAAACTGAAGGCTTAATGACATTTCATTACTGTGTTATACTTCATTGGTTATTGAATTGCTGCTGCCATGGCTACGGTTTGGCCACAAGATCTATAAACTTCATAACCCTGTCTTCAAGAAAGAAAGATGCAATTATTAATCAGACACTTATATGGAGGTCTAGCGGTTCGCTAATTTAACTTATAAACTCATCTGTCACAGAAGTACACTTATTTTACGCATTTTGGCAACATCACTGACACCTGGAGGCATAATATGTATTTATACTCTAATGGATTACAATTTTCGACTACGGTTTCAAATGCAGCGACCATTGATTGATGCCTTAAGCATTATGATAACAACGTAATAGAAGTCATTAGTTTAGCTGACAGCTTAGGTATTTAAACATTTTAGTTGAGTTAAGCGACCACATTTATTAATTAAAGTAATTTGCACCAAAGGCCAGAGACTGCACTGCAGTTTTAGTTTCGCACTTAATCTCTCACCTATGCTCAGTTTTCAGGTGAAAAATTGAGAAGTTCTCCTACATGTGCACTCTAAATATTTTCTTCAAATACAATTTTACATTACATTGTATTATGCAACATCGCCCATCGATTGAGATAGCTTTAGCATCAATGGTGCACCAAATTTAGCATTATAATAACAGCATTATAGAAGTCATTAGTTTAGCTGACAGCTTAGATATTTAAACATTTTAGTTGGGCTAAGTGACCACATTTTTATATGTTACACTACACTGCCCCTCATTCTAGAACAGGGTGGCATACAACCAGCAACATGAGCTTCTTTTTTCCTTTCTCTGCCTCAATTTCTATTAGAAGACCATTCTATTTGGTCTTGCATTATCAAGTTGGGATCGCTCTATGGAGTTTTCTTTAAAAGGATCTATATAAATGTGCACACATCTTGTATAGTAATTAAACTGCAATGTAAATATGTAACTTATATACACAAAATTACACAGAAGTACACACTGACCAACCGACCGACCTTGTATACACAAAATTACACAGATGTACACTGACCGACTGACCGACCGACTGACCAACTGAGACGGACAGTTCTACTGCGGGTGCCACAAGTACACTGGGAGGTGCTAAAACTGACCATGCAATATTCGTGCAATTATTGCGGTGTCTGCTGCAAATGAAGGGTTCGTGGCTCCATCTGTTGACGGTTGCATTAGACCAAATGACACACGCGCAGTAAGAGTCAAAGAAAGTGCACTGCACATTGACAAGACTCCAATGCGAACGAAGTCTTAATCAACAAGAAACGTCACTTAATTACAGTCAAGACTGAAGAAATACAGCTTTTGTATAAGATCTGTAATTTTTACTAAAGTTTGTTACTTTACAGTGTAATACTTGCAGCATATCTTATCAATCTAGTCCCGTCTTACCATTACTCTCAGCTTAAACACAACCCACCCTAACCTCCTCTCTATCCTCTCTCTGGTCTCCTAGAAACCGGACGTGGTTCTTGACATGGTATCTTTGGACAACCCCACTGACTTGACATAGCGCTCGTGAATAAGCTAGTGCCATGCGCTTAGCTTTTAAGTAGTGCTTTAGAAATTTCGAGTTTATGGTTACAATTATTAGACCATTAGACCCTTGGATCTTGGATGTCAACCTCAAACTGAACATGACCTTACCTGCCTACCAATTTGATTTTGACTGAGTGCGTGCAACTAAGCTGGTTCCAGTGACTTAGCTTTTATGTGTGCTGAAAAAACCTAGAGTTTACAGTTACAGTTACTGTATGACGTATGCTTGACACTAACTTTGGGCCAGCCCCTCAAATTTTTCCATAATGATCTATTCGAACAGCGGGCAGGTTCTGTGTAAGGTCGAACTGAGTAAAGAAGTTGGGGTAGAAGTTCCAGTAGAAATAATAAGGTGCTATAAAAGTCTGGATTCGGTGACTTGATACAGTGGCGTGACCTAAAGGATCCGGTTGGAACTGAAGCCTTTTAATTGCAAAATGGAAGAATTTCACAAGAACTCGCATGCACTAGAAAAAGATAATGAGTAGACTTAAGTGGGATTTTATGCTAGGATGCTCAGAAGATAATGAATCCTTAATCCAGGGGATAACCACAATATGATAATTAATCGATTCGTCAGCGAGGTTGATACGGTCATTGAGAGTCTAATTTGATTCAGACCTTAAATGCAGTCATTAATTAACATTGTGCCTAGATACCAGACAAATATTACTTCTAATCTAATCTATTCCATTTTGGAAACTTCACAGAGTGCCACTATGATAAGACACAAGGCACAAATCAATTGAGGACTGATTTGTAATCGCAATCCCAATCTTAATCTCAAAAATGTCTAAAGTCTAAAGGGAAGGAGAGAAGGGACCAGAGAAAGATCTTCTAAGTAACATCTGCATTCCACAGTCCTTTGGACAGAGCCACTCAAACCAAAGACCATAATAATAATAAAAATAATAAAAATAATAATAATAATAATAATAATAATAATAATAATAATAATAATAATAATAATAATAATAAGACAATTTATATAGCGCCGTAACACGGCCGAGGCCGAAGAAAAGGGCGCTGTACATAAGCTCAGGCGACAATAGAAAATTAACTACAGTCATACGATGCTTAGCAACTGAACAACAGAGAAATGTTCAGCCCATTAAAAAATTGAGTAAGTACAGTCTCTTAAGCGAAGCCCCAACGGCTGCCATGGGTATGAAGTGTTAGCCGCTTCATTATTCGTTTCATCGCACATGGCCAGTTTTCCCTTTCCCCCTTCGTCTCCCCACCAACAGCGTATTGTCAGTGTACTCATTACAGCCTCGTTTGCAAGGGGGCGCAAATGGACCCAAAATAACGAAACAAATCTGATTTGAACTCTTGACCTTTTGGTTGAAAGTCCAGCAGGCCAACCACTAAACTTATGCAGCCCCAAAATACAACACAACAGATTAAATATTTAAAAAATAAAAGACACCCAAAGCAGAGAAGTCCATGGAAGAGAGGTCAGCCGTTAAAATAGCTATTTGACACATACTTTTAATTATTATATTTCATGCATACTTTCAATTATTATATTTACTGAAGGTTATCCACAGGAAAATTCGTACAGAAATGGTCCTAACTAATCTAATCTAACCTCAGAACTTCTATAGCGCCATTATAATGCACCAGGCATCAATCGATGGCACTCGAAAACAGATCACAATCCGGTCGTTACCAGAGTCAGTCTGATAAGGCAGAAAGGCAGACTAAGGAGGACAAGCCATACCTTAAAACAAAAACGTTAAAATGCAGATGATCAAACCAACAAAACAAACATAAAACAAGATAAAAGAAAGAATAACTGACTGTATAAAACATGAAGAAAGTATACAAGAGATAAATAATCAGTAAAAGGTAAATACAAATATATGCCAGGTAAATCAGAAACTTGTTGTATTGCTGCCAGTATAAAAAGTCCAATAACACACCTTTACGTGCAGCCTCGTTCATTTGCGATGCGATAAAAAGTCCAATAACACACCTTTACGCGCAGCCTGGTTCATTTGCGTACAATTTCTAGTGTGTCTTTTCATGCGAGTGTTTTTAATAAGCTACATGAATAACTGTACACATACAGTGCCCTTTCTATGTTATAGGTTATGTTATAATTCACGTAATAGCATTATATTATGTTATAATCCATGTTATAGTATTATATTATGTTATAATCCATGGTATAGTATTATATTATGTTATAATCCACGTCATAGTGCTATTATGTTATAATTCATGTTATAGTTATACTATGTTATAATCTATGTTATACCGTTATATTATGTTATAATCCACTTTATTGCATTATATTATGCTATAATCCATGTTACAGCATTATATTATTTATAATCTATGCTATAAGTTACAGCATTATATTATTTATAATCTATGCTATAAGTTATGTTATAACCCATATTATAACAAATCAGAATTTATGTTATAACGAGTCATCTTATAAAAAGCACAAGACATGGACCTGAGAACAGAGACAGAACGAAATGGAGACATCTTGTTCAAACCTCATCATCGTCACACACCTGACGCAAGCGAGAAGAAAAAGAAAAATCAAAGCATGTTAAAACGAGTCTCTTGTGTATCGCTACATAGTAAGAAAAAACTCTGCAAAACTAACATGTAACGTTGAGGTAAGCTCGTGCCTCAGGAGAAACTCCGAGGTTGTTCGACGGTCGGCATTTGTACCAACCGCTGTCGTCTTTTGCGACAGAGTTGATGATGAGCGTACCATCGCTGAGAACCTGACCCTTTGATGACAACGAGGGTCGGAGGTGGAATTCGACGCCATTATGAAGCCAGTGATAGGTAATGTTGTCTGGATAGCCCTCGGCATGGCACTGTAACTTCACCCGACTGCCTTCAAGGACAGTTGTGTTTTTCGGCTGCACCGTGATGTAGACATTTCCTAAAAGTACACAGACTGTGCAATTTTTCCATAGTAAAAGCATCATTCCTCTTCTTTCCCTTATCTTTCGCCCAGATACAATTCCAAACACCACTCACCGTAGCCGTATGACTGCCTGCCTGACTTCTGGATTTCGACCTGGAACCGAACCCTTCTTGCCTATCGATTTTGTTTTGACTGAACACCTGTGAATAAGCTGGTTCTCACAGCTTGACTTTCAGTGGGTGCTGTAGAAATCACGAGTTTACGATTACGACTATAGATAAAGAAAATAAATTTAATAAAAAGGCCAATAAAAATGAATGTCATAACAACTAAATGAAAAAATATTTTAAATCCAAAGATACTGCTTCAAGTTTTCCAAATACAGGCCAAAATTTAACCTTTTAAATTCAGTTGACCACAACTGCCTAAGTAAGAATTCTCACAGTAAGAGTTTGAATAAGTGTTCATCTGTAGCTCATCCGAAAGAAATAAATTATCTTCTATGGGGCATATGGTATTATTATCATTGTTATTGTTATTATTATTATTATTATTATTATCTGCATTTATTAAGTGCCACTATCTAACGACTAATGACAAAGCATGATGGCGCTTAGGAATTGTGAAGGACTTGCTCAAGGTTCCCCCACAGTAACCACCTCGGGGAGGAGGCTCGAACCCGTACCCTCTGCATTACAAGTCGAGTGCTCTAACAAATCGGCTACAGTGTCCCAGTGATGCAACATTAAGTTCATCTTGGAAAGGCCATCATACTATACAGACAATTACAGAAGATAGGGATTTTAAGAACTGAATCCGGGGGCAAATCCGCAAAATGAACATGAAAATCTTCCGTTCTTCTCAGCCGCACAGTGACAAAGAAATCCTTTCATACACCACAAGATGGAATACCGTCCGGTCAAAAGATCGGTTTCGCGGCCATTCATTATCACCCCCACACACCCGAAATTATAACAAATGATAGTTTTCACTCCAAATCAATCATCTGGCAGGGGTAATAGGAAACTGATATGACACTAAAGCTTTTGGCCCACGGCTCTTGTTGGTTCAAAGGTCAGCCCAAATAGGTGATATGTGTATATGTGTACTGATCAATAAAATTTGTTCCTCGATTTGCAATTACACGCGCCAAGTGAATGATAGATGACGAAAACTGGTAAGGTCCGGTTTCACTTGAGGTAGGAAGGGCTGCTCATTGCAAGCATTTGTGCTTTTGCTTTGAACCAATCTAAATAGCATCAGCAAAATTATAATAATATTATTATTATTGTTATTATTAACTGTAATATTATTATAATTAGCCCCAAAACTGGGATGAGGCCTGATATTCCAGAGATCTGCTTTTCCTACATACTCCTTACCTATAATCCTACATACTACATACTCCTTACCTATTTTTATTCTTGGAGATCATTCTTAGTTCGGGTTAAAAAAATTAAAATCGTAATAATAATAATAATAATTATTATTATTATTATGTTGTCGTCGTCGTCGTCATCATCGTCATCCTCATAATCATCATCATCATCATCATCGTCATCACCACAACTTCATACAAAATAATAATGACAACATTAAAATTTTTGTTGGAGAAGAGCGACAATGCAGAGTGGCAAATAGCTGCAGAAAGATGATGATGATGATAATGAAGAGAATGATTAATAATAACAACAACAACAACAATAATAATAATAATAATAAGACAAAGATTTCCTGATGGCCATAGCATGGCTGAGGCTGAAAAAAATAAGGGCACTGTACATGAACAATTATACAGTATATGCAAACCAGTGGTCAACACTCTCCGTAGCAAACGTAGCAATCAGATAACATTTCATTTTAAAGCTACTTCAGGAAAGAAACCAAAAGCTATCGCAAATGGATCAACATCAATCCAATATCTGGTCAACAGCTCGTACGGACGCCTAAAAAAATTATACTTCCAACAACTCATTAATAACGTGATCCAAAAAAGACATTTGGTTTTCAGGAACGATCGCGACAGAAACCGCCTTTCTACAGATAGCTCACCCAACTCAATGACCAAACTGAACCAAAGTTAGAGGTCATTAAACCAGGCCAACGCACAGACTTGTGTGAATATGTGTGCCAATAACAGCCAATTTAGCCATTACCAACTGCTGACAGCTCTCTAATGGCAATAAAAGCAATAACAATACCAGCAGCAATGAAACAAGACAAAAATAATCAAATTTATTGCTTATATTGCTGCACAATGGTCGAACAAAAATAGCAGTACCTTTCGTCAAAAGAGCACCTGTTGTTTAGAACTGAATTCATGCTGTAATAATAGTAAACCTTGCAACTCCATGACACTATTCAAGTTAAGTCAAGGGAATTGCCAACAAACCAGGTAAGAAACCGGCGCTTAATTGCAGTTCAGTAAATGCAAAACCCCGAAATCAAGAATCAGCGGCATGTGAGAGTTAGTGAGAGTTTGATATTTCAGATATTATTTGATTTCTAACTGGAGATCAGCGCATCTAAAAATTTCACTAAAAACAGCCCTGTTAATCAAAGAGCGAAAATCAACGTGCAGAGCAATAACCCAACTATTCGCATGCTTCTACTGGAACATGGAAAGTAATTATTAGCTGCTCAGGAAAATTATTAAGTGTCCAGAATATTAATGAGGAATTCCAACACTGGATACATTCCCGATTTTGCGTTAGGCTGATCAATACATATCGGTGGCAAACATCATTCCACCATCTTTGAAACTGGACCCTATGCAAGGAGGAAAGAGGGGCCAAAAATAGCAAGAGCTGATTGAAGAATTGAAGGCTCTCACAGACAAACACAGTGCAATTCGAGAAAAAAATTACTGAGATTTCACGGACCAGTAATTCGTACTGATGATCAATTTGTTTAAGTAAACCTCTCTCAGCTGTCATATTACCATGATTTAACAACAGGAAATCTTCATTCAAATATTCTTCATGGAATCATCTGCATTGAGAAACTATATTCACATACAGGTGGTTTGGCGTCTCATAAAAAATAGTGTACGTACGCATGTATGTAGGTCTATGTATGAATACCGCTATATGTACTGGTAGTATGAATGTGGGTGTATGCATGTATGGTGTGTATGCACATGCATGTATATATGTATCCAGACACTTAATATGGTGCCTTTAAAGTACCTCACATACTGGACAGAAATATAGCACCTTTGATGCACACAAAAGTGCTTAAAATAAGATGAAAATGGTCTCGGGGCTTCCAAGACGACGCACTACATATACACATAAGCCATGGAAGGTTGTTCCCCAATGAATAACCAGTGTTGAGAAAAATCAAAGCATTTGGGGGGGGGGAATACTGTGCCTAATGCACAAGGCGTCACCTATGGGCAGCAGTGGCAAAGGATCTCACCCAATAAATTTATTGAAAAATAAGCAGGGTCGAGGCCATACGGTCGTTATACAAACATATGCGTACATTTACATTCACATTTTACCAAACACCTCAACAAAATGTCAGGTCAGTTTGCAGAAGGTCCGTTATTCATGTAGGCCCAATCCTTAGCATGCTATGGTAAGCTCTGATATAAATCAATTCATCTGTACTCCGGATATTTCGTGAGCAGTAGTGATTGTTCCATTAATAACGGACTACACCCAGAAGAGAGCTGCCTAAGTGCTTCTGACACAAGAAATAACTCAGGCGACCACATTGGACATCAGATACTGTTGCCTTTTCCATTATCCGTCTTAGCAATGGACGCGAATATTACAATAAATTTCTGACGCATTCCGTGTACTTTCGCTCCAAGTAATTTGAGATATCCTTAGAGTGAATGGGTACATATAATATTGCTTTTACCGTTACGGCCACAGGTAACAATGCAACTGTACAATGCTTCAAATTTCGTTCTAGATGTTTCAAGAAAGGACAAATCTTCAGGGAGGTGAATATGGCAGCAACACATTGATAATCGTAAGTCAAGGCTTCATTATGGAGACTGAAAACATTTATGCTCAGCTTTGGCGTTTGGGATCATCTAGCATAGTGAGAAGCTCTTTGCCTATGCCCAGTCTCAGATTTTCAATATCTTGGATAACCTTCTCACGAGTCGAGAAAAAATTAAAAACATCTACACTTGAATTCTGACATATGATGCTACCAGTGCTACTGAGAAGTTAATCAGGAATCTGACTCAGATGCTACTAAAACACATCACCCCAAAAAAGCCATGTACATGTAAAATGTAAACGTAAACGGTTTTCTATAGCGACCGTATGGCCTTGACCCTGCTCATTTTTCAATGAATTTATCAGGGCGAGATTCTTCAACACCACCTCCTGTTTGAATGGGTGTCATGCCATTTAAGGTCATGGACCATACTAAATTAAAATCTCTAAAATAAGCCATGATCGGGTTGCGAACCAACCATCACGCTCTGTGGCACCTAGATGTACGCTTTTACCAATGTAACTAACTAGGCCAGTGCATGTAATGTAGGTCAAGCAAGGCAAATACACATAGAGCCAGAATGTTTACACTGCAGCAAAGTGTAGAGTGCAGAATCTAAATCAAAAGCGAAAAGTGTGAACCAAAAGCAATAAGATCGTAATTATCCATTGCAATATGATAAAATGCCATCATGCTTTGTCAGAAGCAATCTGAAGTTAAGCTTCAAACGCAACAGAAGTCTTTGACGTCCTCTAGAATATTCCATCAAGCGTTATCTTTTTCACTGCTCTGCTAGTTTTCATTTTTAGACCCGATGGCTGCGTCGAAAGACCGCCGTCGCCTGTCAATCATTCTTTCACGCCTAATCATCCACAAATCTGGATGATTTTAACGCTTGCCTCAGGTTTCAACCACTCCTCCAGGGTTTCAAATGCTTCTTAGGACTTTCTTAATCTGCATCTTAAAGAAGAATTGAAAGGAGTAACACGATGGCTAATTGAGTTCTTGGTTTGCCAAAGGAAATAGGAACTATATAAGAAATTAAATAATCTGTATGAAGTACAGTATGTTAAACGTCATCCAATCAAAACAAAAAACTTAGACAATTTGGTTAATTGTAAAATATATAAAGAGTCAGGGATACTAGCTAAATATGACAAGAGCTCCTCTGTTTGCAGAGAATACAGTTTTTACATGTAAACACATGACTTCTATAGCCCCTAAATGTCCTCTGTCACAGACACATGACCCATGGGTGGCTCTGATTCCCATATTTCTCACAAACAGTTAAACTGTTTGTAAAAGAAATTCAAACGGTTACAGTGTAAAAATGAGCAAATTACCACAAAAAATGTAATGTGTAAGAACTCACCAGAGGAATTCCAGCCATTTCCTGAAACAAAGGCATACGAATCGATTTCAATTCTCAGTTAATAAAACAACCAACTAATGAAAATCAACGCACGATTAGTTCAACTTACACCCGCACAGTTGAAAATTTGCTGAAAATCATCAAACATCAGAATAGCAGAAGAGCTTAAGCTAACCCCCATGGGTATAAATATATTCTAACCAAAATTCACTGCTCTTAGCCTTAACATATGAGGATGGATGGCCACTCCTTTTCTTCGCCATCCGATTTTCCCAATGACAGTGTATGGTCAAAGTACTCATTTTAGCTGAGTTCTCTAGGGGCGCTAGTCAAGCCAAAATCACGCAACAGATTTATGCCCTGGTGGAATTTGAACCCCTGACCTTTTGATTGGCAGCCTACTAGCTTAGCACAATAACCAATAGACTATAGTGGGAAAAGATAATGAGAATGAAAAATGGTACCAGAGAAAATGAAGGACGAAGTAAGATATACCTCTGTGGTATCTTACATTGAACTTCTCCAATAATTTTGTGGCTATTTATTTCCTACATTCCAAATATCTTCAACAAAATGAGTGACCTAATCCACCAGTCTTGTCCTTTTGCTGTAAACTGGAAGCATGCATAGAGAATTCTGGGTAACTTGGGACATTTTTATAATCCGTCATTATTCACCTATGCCTTGAGAGAGGTGTAGATAAGTTTTTAATACAACTCCTAAAGCTGCCGATGTTAATTTACGTAATGACATCCTTATTTGGGGAGCAACTTCCAAAAGCAATTTTTCAATTAATTATTTTTTATATTCTTCATAAACAGAACAGAAACATTCAGCACATCATTGGTGGCAAATGCCCTCCTGGCTAATGCCTATCCACTTTGGTGCATGCATGCATAGAACACGATGGCTCCATCTATTAATGGGTAAGAAATGCATTACAACCTATGACAACTGGGCTCCATACTTAAACAGACAGCAACAACCTAAATATAGCAACATGACTCTTGTTGTATAGATGCTCCGTGGGGCAAGGTAGCCGAGTGGATACAGAACTCGGCTTGTAATGAGACGGTTACGGTGTAGGGACCCAGAGCAAGTCCTTCACGAACAACTGCTCAGCGCCATCGATTGATGCTGAGTCATCAGCCAGCGGTGCTTAATAAAGGCAATAATAATAATAATAAGAAGAAGAATAATAATAAGAATAATAATGATGATGATGATGATGATGATGATAATAATAATACATGTTCAAAGGAAACTGGGACTAGCTATCTCACAGAAAAACATTGGCCTCTTGTCCTTATGCAGTCACACCCCTTTCACTCCACCTACAAATAATTAATCTGATTCACTATACATCCGATGCAAGAATCCACACATACTGTAGGTAAATTATGCTACACTTGCATGCTCGCACACATTCACACACATATATACATAGTTACATACACACATACATACATAGTTACATACACACATACATACATAGTTACATACACACATACATACATAGTTACATACACACATACATACATAGTTACATACACACATACATACATAGTTACATACACACATACATACATAGTTACATACACACATACATACATAGTTACATACACACATACATACATAGTTACATACACACATACATACATAGTTACATACACACATACATACATAGTTACATACACACATACATACATAGTTACATACACACATACATTCACAGTTACATACACACATACATACATAGTTACATACACACATACATACATAGTTACATACACACATACATACATACACACATACATACATAGTTACATACACACATACATACACAGTTACATACACACATACATACACAGTTACATACACACATACATACACAGTTACATACACACATACACACACAGTTACATACACACATACACACACAGTTACATACACACATACATACATAGTTACATACACACATACATACATAGTTACATACACACATACATACATAGTTACATACACACATACATACATAGTTACATACACACATACATACATAGTTACATACACACATACATACATACACACATACATACATAGTTACATACACACATACATACACAGTTACATACACACATACATACACAGTTACATACACACATACATACACAGTTACATACACACATACACACACAGTTACATACACACATACACACACAGTTACATACACACATACATACATAGTTACATACACACATACATACATAGTTACATACACACATACATACATAGTTACATACACACATACATACATAGTTACATACACACATACATACACAGTTACATACACACATACATACACAGTTACACAGTTAATGCTGCATGTTGGAGTGAATGGACAATTTGAGAACTCTCATTTTAAAGATACACAAAAGACTGATATTTAAAAGTAAGGACTCTCTTGACTTTTCCCCTAGACAGTGACGTTAAAATACACACATACAAGCATTACACATGAAGTATTACAAACGTACATACATACACAAACATACATAAATATGTACATGCATACATACTGAGTACATGTATTAAAGCAGTGTTATATAAATACTCGTACTTAATTAATTAATTAGACTGATCGATTGACTGACTGACTGATTGACTGACTAATTAATTAATTAAAAATACTAGTCACAGTTCAATTTATTCCACTGGGATTAATGACTTTAAAACCTCTCTCAATTCTTCTTCAGTTAATCGGAAAATTTGCTTATTACAGAATGCTAATATTATTCTATTATATTATATTATAATATGATATAATATAATTCCTATAACACTGCAGACCTGTGTAAGACTGGCCCGTTTCAGCAAGCTTATAGTCTGTAGCTGCCTCTGTTCCTCATTAGCAAGACTTGCTGGAATTGAGCAAGTTACAGAAAGGCATTGGTGTGCCATCAACTGATGTCTTTGGCATTTTTACAACAAAGCTATAAAAGATCTGAATAGAAAATTACTGGTTTATCACATACACAAACAAAGACAGATGCACAAGGCTCGCTAATAATGACGGCAACCAATAATTCCTTCCGTTCAATCCTCCTTCGTGTTTGCATTTATGGTCTCTTTGTATTATGTTCAACATCTTTTGTACACGAAGTATTACAGCCGCTAATCAGAACCTGTCAAGGCTGTCAAAAATGCTGATTTTCATCATCCAGCCAACACTAGAAACGTCGGATGCTTTCCAGATCCGAGTATCTATCCCACGACCATTGCCAAAGCTATGACAACGGCGTTGGGATAGATACTCAGAAATCCTATATCTTCAAGAATATTACAAAAGCTCTCCATGTTATAAGTAGAAAATGAAAAATACCTCTTCCTCAATAAGATTTCTCTGGGCTCAGACTCTTACAGATATTAGATTAAGGATTTACAGCAGGTCGTACAAAGGGTTTCGACTTTAGAGTGGTTTGGAAAAATCTTTAAATATCAAAACTACCGGAATCTCAGCTCATGTTGAATAGCCACTAACAGTGCATTAACGATTGATGTGCGCTCCAATGCAACAAAAGACTATTGACGAGGAGGTTTTGAGAACTGCACCAGATGCCAGGCTGCCACAGAGACCAGAAAAAGGGTCAGTGAGGTTAAGACAACCATGGGAACATACATCCAACGAAGTCATGCTACCAAGAGCAAGACCAAGACGATGGGAAGAGGTCGTGACACCAACACGTCACAAAAAGGGTGGATTTAGCTCATTTTGCCTCAGGGACTTTTTGATCATCACGCTAATGCACAAGCCCAGAACACACTGCTTAGAAAAATGTTTTCAACTGAACGTAAGTATGCACATATATGCTTACACATATTATGTCATATAAGTCTTGTACAAATAAATATGCACGATTAGTTCACTTCTTTTAATGAATTTACATGCACACATAGATGTCACATTTGTACAAATAAATGTGTATAAGTTTATTTTACCAGAAAGTTGCATGAACAAAAAATAATAAATATGTGTCACATGTTGTGTAAATAAATGTGCACGAATAGCTAATTTTACCAGAAGTTTACATGAGTGAACACTACATGTATCTATCACATCTTCCTTCATAACTCTGAGCAAAAAGTATCATGTAATATGAGAAGATAATCAGATAACAATGCATAGAAAGTGTTGGGTGTGGTTTGTATAGGGCAAGGAGGAACCTCACCTCCATTGGTTCAGACCACCCATCAAACGTGGACGCATTTTCCAATTCACTAGTTTCTCCCGCCCAGAAGTCATCCTCCTTCCCACAACACAAATTGCACCATGCAAAAGCAGCCATGTTGCTTTAACGTTACGTAAACAAGCATAAGTGCAACCCACCAACAGTGCACTCCATAAAACACAACAAGCATCGGATGCAATGCATTACAATCATCACTGCGACGCAATTTCATCCAGCGAGTAATTCCCCGAAATCGTCTGGTGCCCAATAAATTATTCCAAAGCACAAAACGCTCCGAGGCATTCGGGAAAAAACTTCTGTTACGGATACACATCTTTCTCCGTACTCATGTCAAATGATCTGCTGTTGCGTTGCAAGCTTCAACCTTCACCAAGGCTCGATGATGACACAAAAGGGACTACTTCCTATTTTTATTGCATGCAGTTTATTTCCTTCGTAAAATGCTCGTAAATTCACCATGTAATTCAGAACGGCAATGTTGCTATCGTAATCTACGGCACAAGTTTTCATCAACCTGCATACATTATGACGTTAACCATGATCGCAGCTGTTGTGCAAGATGGCAGATTTCGATAAAACTTTAATAGCACTGTTATTTATCGGCTGCATAATGGTGCTGGCAAACAGGTTTACCTGGATATCAGCATATAAAACTTATCCCGAGCAGTTTTGTACCATAACATAAATTGCGGTGACAATTACCAGAGCTTAGAACTTTCAGAATAATGGAAATTTATGAATATAATTATAATTCTGAGTGGGAACTTGATGCATGAAGAGATAATTGGTACAACCCAAACGAAGACACAATCAAAAACAAAACACTCAATGGCAAAAGAAAAGACCAGGAACAATTTAAATAAACAAATGAATTAATTATATCAGTAAGGAAGATGGGTACTGTGGCTTTATTATTAAAAATCGGTTTCAGCTCTTAAATGTGCATATAGGGTTCAAATCCTGGTCATTCATGCAAAGCTGACAAATCACTGAAGAGTAAATGCTATGGCAATATTCTCCAGAGGTAAGATTACTGTGCTTAGGCTTAAACTTCAGCATAAAGAACACTTCTTTACCCCTGAAACTACACCTCCAGGTAGTTTGTGAATAGGGACATGTTTTAAATAACTGATATTGTTACCCTACCCTAATTTATCTCATAAGCTGAGCAGCAAACGGTCGTTCATCAAACAACTTTTGAGCAGCACTCGCAAATGAGAAAAGTATTGTTCTTGCGCTGTGCAGCCAAAATGACAGTGAAGAGCAATTTCTGTTGACTGGCATGAGATTCTCGGACCACAGACGAGCTAGACTTCCCATTTTCCTGCGTTAATCCACAGCCAGATCTGATCAGAAAATCGTGCGACCCAAAAACTGTATCAGCAACTGATACGATTTGTTTCATTAATTCCTAATTTCATACAGGATGGAAACAAGATGACCAGCCGGGGGTTGGCAGATGCCCTCACAACCCATGGCTCTTTCTTTGTCAGGAATCAGACATCAAGAAAGGAACACACACAAAGTGGATATTATAAACCGCCGTTCCAAGAAGATGGACGCAATTCCAGCAATCAGGCCGAGATGATCCAAGCGATCTGACAGTACATCGCGTCGATCTACGGCTGTCAGATGAAGATTACTGGCAGAACGCAAGGAAAGTTTACGCAAAACTCAACAAGAAAGAGAGAAGAATAAATGGCAACATGCTCTACAGGATAAGACAAAATGCATTCTGACAGCACAGCAGGGCTTCTCCGGAACTGCGCAGCAGATCATGCGTTCCATGCCGTGACTTATTACTGTCTCAGGCAAAGCGACAAAGACATCTTTAATTAATTCCTTAGATACACAACGTACGAACGGACACACAACCGCAGGTTTCAGAACCCTCTCATAATGTCACCGGGGTCAGATGACAGCCTGAGGAAAACTTTACGTTAATAGCATGCGAAACGTTTGGGTGAACGCGCTTTCAGTCACCAGTTCTTGGGTTATCAATACACCGAGCAAAGAATATGATGACCCAATCCTGACCCTAGATATTTGCTGTTCAGCGTGCTAACTACAGCAGAAGTAGTGCAAATAGAGTACTACGCTGTTGGTTCCAATGCAGCCAAGGCAAGTCATTCTATTTGGGTCTGCCAAAAATAATATATTCAGCTAAAATGCAATAAAGCAATAGCCATTATCTATGGCAACTTACAGATAGCCATAAAAATGCAGTAGACAGAAATTCAAACAAACACAATAGCAAAACTTGTGACAAAAAATTTTCTCCCAACAACTACATGTATCAACAACAACAACTACTACTACTACTAACACCACCACCACCACCACCACCACCAATACCACCACCACCACCACCACAGCAGCAGCAACAGCAGCAGCAGCAGCAACAACAACAACAACAATTAATTTACTAAAAGTAAAAGTGTGCTATAAAAGAAACGACATTCAAACAGAAGTTGCAGTAACTAACCTTGAATCACCAGCTTAATCAGGTGTGATATGGTTCCAACGGGATTCTTAAAGGCGCACACATATAATCCAGCGTCCATTTTGTTGACCGATTTGACCCTAACGCGACCTCCGAGAAAAGTTACTCGGTTGGACGGTCGCATCTCCTGACCGTCCTTAAACCAAGTCAGTGTCGGGGTGGGTGACCCACTCGCCTCACAGTACAATTCCACGTTCTCACCATCTTTTGACATCATCAGACTTGGAGAAACCTTTCCAAGAGCAGGAGACGCTGGAAGAGGAAACACTCAAACAAGTCAGAACCCGTTGCATACCATGAAACGACGACTAACTACTGATCAAGATCAAGGCAACAATTTCATTCCGCTTTATAAAAATATGAAGATCATGGCAACAATTTCATTCCGCTTTATAAAAATATGAAGATCATGACAACAGTTATCTGACTAACGAAAGACATCTGTAGAACATTAGCCCCACACTGTCCTACTGACTTAACACAGTCAAGAGCATGCATCCCAAAATTAGTTCAGCGATAGCAAATGACCTTAGTATAACATGACCTTGTTTCAGACATGACCTCATCAGTTCTTATTGTGGCTCCCAAAGATAATATTCGGGTGAAAGTGTCCACTTAATCCCTGCATGCATGCATTTACATGGACAACCTCAAGAAGAGATTCTATGGATACGAAGGCAATCATCAACTTGATACATCCTACTGGCCTAGTTAGCTACACTGATAAATGCTTGTGCCAAGAAGCCTCTATCCGTCAGGATCCCCGGTTCGTGTCCCGATCATGGCTAGTTTCACAGGTTTAAATCTCAATCCATGCATGGGGACCTTAAATGGCGTGGCGCCCATTCAAACGGGCAGCGGTGGCAAAGAATCTCATCCGATTAATTCATTGAAAAATGAGCAGGGTCGAGGCCATGCGGTCGCTGTATAAAACCTATACATTTACATACAGATGCAAACTTAGGGATCAAATGAAACAGAATTTTGAAGAAATATAAGTACAGTAATCTGCAGATGGAGAAACATGTTAAAATTTGCAGATCATAATTATGAACATTAATATTCTTCCAGCTTTCAGTGACAGCCTGTTTAAAGAAGGGATGACTATGCTAGCTAAGTTTCGTTTGAATGATGGCCAGATGCTTTGTTTACTTTTACAGTGGAAGTAAGGAGGATATCCATACATCCATCCATCCATCCATCCACCCATCCGCCCACCCACACACCCATCCCATCCAACCATCCATCCATCCACAGAGGCTCCAAATACATCACAACTCTGATGGATCCATCCATCCATCAGAGATGTGATGTATTTGGTACATTTATATTTGGTCAGACGATCTGGGTTCACATGAGGTCAAGAAGGAAGTAATAGCTGGGGATAAGCAAGGAAGTTTGGGGTCAGTGAACTTTGCAGATTGATGAGGGCAGGCAACAAGTTAGGCGTGCAGAGAAGAGACTGGTAGCCTCGCTTTGATAGTCTTGCCGAAGAACTAAGCACCCTCTGAAACAACATGGTGATACGATTGACATCTATAAGACTAGACTAACACAGCAAACAAATAGAGGAAGATGCATGGCCAAAAAAGGCAGAAATACAGAATGACCTTCGACCCCAAGGACAGACATATAAAATGGCACAGAAACACAACTGGCTGAGATCCTTAAAGCCAGTATGAAGATGTCACCAATCTCTCCAAAATTTTGGTTGACTGTGTGTGACCAAAAAATGCCCAAGCACACAGACACATAATGTCAGAAAAGAATAAGGCTCACACGTTGTCTGGATGAAGGACACACTTGATGTGGCTTATTCCCTGACAAAATCGAAATGTTTTTAAACAACGCTTCAGCATGCCATGAGCAAGCAGAGTTAATAATGTCATATAATGCAGGTAAGTAAAGTAAGGTAAGGGAAGGTAAAGTAATGTAACGTTAAATACGAAAAGATGATGTAATTAGCCCATTTATTACATAGTTCTATGACAAATTATCCTCTAAGGCAAGACCCTGCAATTAAATGGATGAAAAGCGAACATGACATCAGCAACAACAAATCTTTCCTTATAAGTTATGTGATGACAACAGATTTCCAATTTCCAAGACATGCTGGGATTTGAAAACCAGAGGCAGATACGAAAGACCAATTAATTAGCAAACAGCCAGTTTGTAATTGTAACTACTGCTTTATATAGTGCCACTTCAAGAGTGACACTTCAGAGGTGCATGTAACCAGAGCGATATTAATTAAAAGGCCAAGTGTATCCTGTGCAATACAGCGGTATTAACCGTCAGCATTAAGTGTATCTTGCATATATATATGGAAAGACTGTAGGCTTAATGACAAATATGCTAGGGAGGATCTAGTCATGCATAGATGTGCATCACCTGAATAAGCAGGCATTCCATCAAACAGACGCAGAAAAGAATGTAGTCAGGTACAATGACGAATTTCATCATCGCCATCACCACCACCACCACCACCACCACCATCATCATCATCATCAATGTTAATCAGATATTTATATTGCATCAAATTACGTATTCAACTCAAAAGTGCAGGTAGCTGGACAAAGAAAAGTCTTCAATCGCGTGTGAAAAGAGACAGGAGAAAGGGAAGGTGAGCTACACAAAGACTCCTTAAAACTTTAAGAGACAGTGCCAAGAGTTACTTTAAACACAAAAAAACCTGCAAAGACTCGGTTTAGCTTAAGCAGCATTTAAAAGAACGGAAGACACGACGAAACTCGAGCGCCATAATCCCCGTGGGGTACGTTCCGATAGCTGTATCGATTACTATTGCACGAAATCATTAAGCCTGTCTGCCGATTACTCAACAGCTCATTGATGTACGGCCTAAACAGACACCAATCAATACCTCGCACATCCTTATTGCTCCGAGCGGCTGACTCCGCCGCCACAGCAACGCATAAAATCCACAGCAGAAAACTCTCCACAGACGTAAGATGCCGGCTTTCCTCCATAACTCCGACGCCGTAACCTTCCAATCATGTCACCACAGACTACAAAACCGATGACAGCATCACCAGCAGAAGCAGCAGCAGCAGCAGCGAGGGACAACGCATCGACTTACTACAACGGATGCATTCAGCAGTACCAGCAGCACCAGCAGTAGTAGTAGCGAAGCCACGCATCTCTTCGCGAGACCTTTGCGTTGGAGGCACCGGTCACTCGTTCGTCTCGCGGGCCCCGTTAGCACAGAATCTTCAAAGCCCTTGCCGTTGCTTCGACACATGCACAGAGCCGTCTCCAAAGCGCCCTCGAAGCAGAGCGGCGTGTCTCGGACGTAATTCACTAAAGACCGCGACGGCCCATAGACCGACGGACGGACGGGGATATAATGCGTCCTGCTCCTCCCGTCTCACTCTCACGGAACCCGATGGATGTGCAAATACGTGAACGGCAGGGACATTTTAGAACCATCAGTGCCCCAAGTTAGCGGGAATATTTGATTTACTGGGTCTATTTGGCAGCCGGACGATTTATCATGATCTTTTAAGCGACAATTCTCATAAAAGCCCGCTAGACGTCTTCGCCCAGACGGTCGCCGACAAACGTAATCCCGGCTGAACAGGACATTACAATAGGCCAAAGAAGAATCCGGATTAATCACTTCCAAGTAGGAACTTAGTATCCGGCGGTCCAGAACGTTGCTGCCTGCCACCGTCGCCTCTGCATGCCGACAACGATTTCGCTCGTTCGTCGCCGCTATTCCCCTGGAGACGTGTAGCCTATTATTCTCGATTTACTTGAATGACGCAGCAAGAAATCCAAAGTTCTGCACAATACGCGAAGTAGTCGTGACTGAAATACACGAGTCGTCGACATACATGACCAGATTTTGATTGGACACGGGGCCAGAATGACATCCCCCGCTAGTGCCTTCATTTCGGCTGATGAGTCAGTCAGCTTTCATTACCAGTCTTGGGTGTTTTGAAAGCTCGGACGGACGGACGGACTTTTTTGGAGACCAAAAAGTTTCAATCAGAAGTTAAAGTGTTGAGAACTCAGCGCCTCTGATTACTATTTCTGCGTGACTGCACGCGTTAAAAATTTTCGCAGTAATAATAATAACTGTAAACCCTTAATCATGAACATGAAGATGTTTTTGCTCTGATTTTGGGCCTAAATTTTCCCAGCAGATGAGAAGTTTCGAACTCAGGATAAGACAGTAATCATTCTGAAAAATAAAACACTGAACAGCAGCACGTTTTAACACGGAGCAGTCTGCAAGAGACTGATCTTCCAGCTGAACTCAATTTTAAGCTAGATGTTGGAGCTTAAAATAAACACGGTTATCGGTCAAATAATTCAAAACAAATTGAGATAATTAAAATACAAAGAAACTACACAATGCAATACAATATAATAAGTCAAGTCAAACATTTTAATACTTATGTGTAATTGCCAGGCGGGTTGTGCTACATTTTCTCTCCTGGAGTTGTGTCTCAGAGTCCTCCATTCGTGGCCATACATCCCTTTGCTCTGCAGCACAGGGTTACCTGGTAGTTCCCTTGGCCGGAACTTCCAAGGTGGAGCACAGTGGCTGGTCCAACATTCTGAAATAGGTTGCCTAGCACCCCATGACATGAGGTCCTTGGTCTTCCTGTACCTCTATTCCACAACCACTTGAAAACCATTTTGTTTGATCCTGGCTTCCTGTTGTTAGGTCAAGAGCACCTCTGATGAGTCTCTCTTGAAAAGGCGCTATATAATTCTTCGATTACAATTACAATACCGCATTTCAAGTTCATCACCAGAAACGATCATGAGCCATAATAAACTGTATCACGGTCAAATATTACTGTAACCAAGATCAGACTATGCCACTGTTAACCCAAAAGTCACAAGTTCAAACTCTCACCAGGACAGTTTGAGATTGCTGGTCCAGCAACACCCCCCCCCCCAGCAAACTCAGCTCCAAAATGAATACATGGACTGTAAGCTGTCGGCGAGAAGATCAGGTAGCGAGGGAGAGGATTGTCTACATGACGTGGCTAGGGAAATGAAGCCAATAACATAGTGCAATTAGGAGTCCAAGCAGAGAGGGGAAAGGCCAGTTAGATAATGGCGCCCAGTCAAGCCTAAAGCTGACAACGTCTGGACAGTGCTCATCGTCAGCTTTCATGACACAGGAATCTGAGAAGAATGTTTTCAATGCAGAGTGCATTTTCTATGCATTTGCCTTGAACGTTTGTCTGCTCATCTCATTTCTTCAGTGTGTCCTGCAGTTTGATCAGCACACATGTAGTATGATGGAGGCGCATTCCAAGTTGATGTCGAGTGTACTCAGGGCATACTCCAAGTGGCTCAAATATGCTTGCCTCGGTTCCCGATTTGCAAGTAGTACTGTTGGTGTGTACTTGAGGCAGACAAGGAAAGCACCCCCATCTGAACGATTTGCATCATGCAATTGTAATCTAAAACAATCTAAAGCACTACTTAAAAGCTAAGTGCAAGGCATCAGCTTATTCATGACAGCTGCGTCAAGTCAGAGTGGTTGTCTAAAGATACGTGTTCTTTCCTCTGATCTCTGTTCGTTTCATTCTTTCAAACGCATCTGAAGCTCTTCACAATATTGGATTCGAAAGAGAAGACTGATTACACATTCTCTCCCTAGATGGACCTACATCACTGTAAATAAACTACTGTCGCCAACTGGCGAATAAAACGGCACGACTCGTTGCGCACAGCTCGGCTGCTTCTCTTCGTTTCATCGGCACGAATCCGGTTCCGTTTCTGTGATACGGGAACTCAATGATTAATCGGAAAACGCGGTCGGCGGAGTGGTTGGGTGGGGGTATCACGACTTCGTCAGGTCTGCATTCGGCCGGTCAGATCAAAGAGCAACAAGTGTTTCATGTCGGATCATCAGCGTCGCTCGAATCAGTAATCACTTGATTACGAATTACTCCGTTGATTGATCACAAGGACCAGGATTTGCGATGCAACGCTGGGATTATGTGGTCGTTCGGTTTTTCCCTGGGCGCTGCACGCATGTGGGCGAATTTTTTTTTTTGGGGGGGGGGGGGGAATGAACACATGCATTTTACTCTGTGGCGGCTCCAGGATTGCTTGCGTGGAGGGGCGAGAGAGGATTTCCAGAAGTCCGCCATACGTGGGTCCAGTCTGAGAGGCGCCGATGTATGACCAAAATGGGTGCGGGGGCCAAACGCCCCCCGTCTATAGCTAAATCCTCCACCGATTTTGCTCCTGTCGTTCAGTCTTCTCCATCGCACCCTGATCGGAAGGGAGAAGCTGGGGAAGGGAGCACAGAGTAGAAGGGAATTAGAAGTGAAAAGGTTAAATAGATGGGAGTGGAGGGGAGGGCAGAGGAGGGGAGGGAGAGGAGAGGAGAGGAGAGGAGAGGCGTGACTGTCTTTGCAACAGGGAAATATTATGAGCTCCGCGATGCCCTCTGACGAAGTTGAACGTGCTGAAGCCATCTGGCGACTGGGTCTATAGGGAAAGACGCACAATATTAATCACCTCGGCGTGATCTAAGTGCGCCTGAGTAGCAATTCTCGTTGACGAGTTCACTGATTCTGTCACACGAAGGAGCGTCCGAGCAGTCTGACTTTTGGATCTTGACCTGGAACCGAACCCTTTTGCCTATAGATTTTGTTTTGACTAAGCGCCTGTGAATAAGCTGGTCCCCGCGACGTGGCTTTCGTTGGGCGCTGTAGAAATCTCGGAATTACGATTACGAGTCTGCGGGTTCTTTGATAGTTGCATCTGCAGGCAGTGCAATCGTAAATGTAAACATGCGTGCTCTACATAAGCGACCGTATGACCTCGACCCAGCTTACTTTCAAGAATTTACGGGAAGAGATCCTTCGCCACTGCTGCACGCTTGAATGGGAGCCACGCCATTGAAGGTTCCCGCACTAGCCCGAGATTAAACTCTCTTAAATGTAGCCACTATCGGTATCCGAACCGGCCTTGACGTACGCTTTCACCAATGTAGCATCAGACATTATGTGTCTCAAGGTCCTTGAAACACATACTGTTGGTAATTTAGCACAGCAATTGTGGCCTGATAGATAGTGTGATAGACGATAGAGGTTTGAGATTGTCAATGAATCACTGGCCATAGTTGCTGCAATTTGTCACCAGACAGTTTGTGTCTCATGTACCTTTCTGACAACATTAGTTTTCGTCTGATGCAACCAGTTGTTCGTTGAAGATTGAGCTCGACCGAGTTACCCCCACGAAAATCGCCATCCGGCCTAGAAGTTTTATGACCAGGCTCCGTATGCCCTTTATGCTCCAGATGACGCTTGTCACCTATTACGACACACGGAAGAGGAGGACCGGGAGAAGAAGAAGGAAAAAATGAGCAGGAGGAGGAGGAGGAAAAGGACGAGAAGGAGGAAAAGAAGAAGGAAGAGCAGGAGCAGAAGGAGGAGGAAGAGCAGGGAGAAGAGGAAGAAGAGGAAGAAGAGGAAGAAGAGGAAGAAGAGGAAGAAGAGGAGGAAGAAGAGGAGGAAGAAGAAGAGGAAGAGGAGGAGGAAGAGGAGGGCGACGAAGAGTAGGAGAAGCAGCAGAAGGATGAGGAGCAGAAGGAAGAAGGGGAGAAGGACGAAGAGGAGAAAGATGAGGAGAAACCATAGGATGAGCTGGCGAAGGAAGAGGAAGAAAGAGGAAGAGGAGGAAAATGAGAAGAACCAGGAGGAGGTGAAGCAGGAGTATGAGGAGGAGAAGATGGAAGCGGAGGTTTGAGACCTCCAACCCATTTGAATCCTGAGACAACAGCTGGACACTGCTAATGAAAGGCCATTACTTACGAGATTTCAGTCCATAAACTTTGCAATAAATCATCACAACGTAGATGATTCCACAAAGATGATAATTATGACGACGAATTTTGGTTATATGATGCTACATCTTAACAATAATATCAGTCTGAATAAGAACACATCTAGCAGAACGACGTCAATGCACAATGGCACCTGCACAAGCTAAATCAAAGTCGGTTAATGTCAAATAGACAGATTTAATGTAGCCTCATTTAGTCACCCAACATCAGAGGCCCGGGAGCCATGGCGCCAAAGGCGCCGATGCTCACACAAGTTTTGTCTCTGTGACGCCGAGGCAGGAACATGCTCACACAGCTTTTTGGGGCAACGGAGATGTCTACTTATTCTTATAGATTATATCGGATATAATATATAATTTTATCCAACTTAGGTCTGTACTTGGCTGAGGTTGGCTCACACAACTTTTAAACGCTTCCCGGGCCACTGCCCAACATAACGCAATACTGGCAATGACCTTGACGACAATCTGAAAATAATCCTGAACGTTTTCATCCGAGGCCTTACAAAAGTCAGTATTGTCTTAGTTCTTCTAAGAAAAGGACGGATCTAGGGGTGGGGGCAATGCCCCCCGTCGTCTGCTGTTTTGGGATGGAAGACCCAATAGGGTTAGACTACAGTTCAAAAACCTCAAAACAATGCAAGGAAACTACCAGAAGTACGTACGTGGTGGTGTAGTGGTATGATCTGTGCCTCGCAACCGGAGGGTCGTGGGTTCGAATCTGCCTCAAGCCACTGCGTAGCGACCTTGGACAAGTTGCTCACACACAATTGTCTGTGAGGAAGGCAACGGGAAACCACCTCACTCATCTCATCCCCGGGTGGCATAAAGCCAATGGACCTGCCTTCGGGCAGAGAACTCATCATCATCATCACGTACCCTCGCATACACATGCCACTAGAGATAGATTTAGTAAACAGTAGTAGTGTTATTTCAGATGTAAAAAATTCAATTTAACTATGAGGCCTTTAATTCTCTTGCTGGTTTTATCTTGGTGGGTCTCCTAATTAATGTCATTATTATAGCTGATTATAAAATTTTGTGCAGCACATCGTGTATCAAGCTGCAAAATATAGACTAGAATACACTGTAAAAACCTACAAATAATGCAAGAAAATGAGGTATTTTGTACAGAAAATCAGTCAGCATTGCCTCCCTAAATCCCGACCAGAGGATTTGCCCCTGGGCCTCACTAGGGTTCTGCCCCAGACCCCCTCATCGCCACGTGGCCCCACCCCGTGACACCTATTCCGCCTCTACTTCTAAGGTCCCATGCCAAAGGTGCAAAAACTCGACTCAGGCAAGCACATGACCAGACTTCAAGAGATTTGTAATCTCATCAATCCTATAAATAATTAACCCGCTCGGATCTACGCCGAATCCTAGAAGTCCATTAATCTGTGCAAGGTTAAGATAGTTCAGCCCCGTCTCTTCCACCCGTTTGTCCACATCACACCTTCACTCGACTTTTCTATCGCAGAAGACGCCACCGCAGCGTCACATCGTGACTCTCCGTCACGCAAGCTAGCCATGCCTAACGAATGCTGTTTCTGAACTACAATATTCATTAAAACGTCACCAGCACAGACTGAAAATGGCGCAGCGTAAAGTAAATGTAGCCGACAGTAAAACACAACCGATACGCAAATTGCAAACGATTGGCGAAGATTTGACTGGTGCTATCGACGGACGGACGGACGGACAGCGGAAGGGAGGGAGTGACGGACGGACAGCGGGAGGGACGGACGGACGGACGGACAGCGGGAGGGAGGGAGGGAGGGACGGACAGCGGGAGGGACGGACGGACGGACGGACAGCGGGAGGGTGGAAGGGACGGACGGACGGACGAGAGGGAGCGCGAATATCCGCCGCATCGGATGCCAAATCAAAGGTTCGAAATGATTACAACGATCGCCGAGGTGCGATGAAAGGGCGGCCGCGGTTGTGTGATGAAAGGACGAATTTCTGTTCCTTCGCGCGTTTATAAGTAGGGAGAGCAGCCGACTATAGTTAAACATCGCCGACTGGACGGACGGACGGACGGACGGACGGTCGGTCGTCGTCTCTTTCCGCTGCCAACGACGACGCCATTCACGAAATCCATAGCTCTGTCATCATGCGTAATCAGCATTCTATGTATGCGTGTATGTATATATATATGTATTCATGCATTTATGTACTTATGTATGTATGTGTGTACGTACTTATGTATGTATGTATGTATGTACGTATGCATGTATGTACGTATGTATGTATGTATGCATGTATGTATGCATGTATGTACGTATGTATGTATGCATGTATGTATGCATGTATGTACGTATGTATGAATGTATGCATGCATGTATGTATGTATGCATGTATAATAGGATAATGAAGAACAAGAACAAGATGCTGATGCTGCTGATGATGATGATGGTTTGACATGTAAACACTATACACGCTACACAGTTGAGAAGAATACTTAGTATCCACAGTCTAACAACACGCCTACCAACGCGCACAAAGAGGGTAAGGGTAAGCCCAATACTAGTATTTATCAAAACTTTCTTCACATTTTTATTCAAATATCGACAGCCTTGCGAATAAAATCACTGGTTTATATCAAACTGTTAGCATCTAAATGGAAATTCTCCGGCAGCTTACTACACTCCTTGAACCGTAAAGACCGCATTCACCGATCCCAACTGACTACACGGAAAAGATTCTACTTAACAAGCTTTGTGTGCCAGGAGGATGAAACGCTGATATACTTAAGACTCCTCTGTGCAGTCTTTGGTCGATGATGCATGAGGGGAACTTTGTCGCCGTCGCCGCCGGCCATTACAGCGGTCACTACTGACCAGTGAGTGACCAGTCAAGTGGCCAAGGCTACTGAAACAAATCACCGCTCTGCTGTTCGAAGGCGTCGCGTTTATTCCCGGCGAAACATAACCCGAAAATGTTACAGGAGTTTGTCCTTCCACAGGCTGGAGTCGTAATCGTAATCGTAATTCCGAGATTTCTACAGCGCCCAACGAAAGCCACGTCGCGGGGACCAGCTTATTCACAGGCGCTCAGTCAAACAAAATCGATAGGCAAAAGGGTTCGGTTCCAGGTCAAGATCCAAAACTCAGACGGAGAGAGAGTGGCAACTATGGGGGTGGCGTTTGGGGTTGGTCAGGAGAGAGAGATAAGAGGAAGAAGGGGTGTCGTAATTCCGATGACTTCGGCACTGATACTCGTCCCTGTCCAACTCTCCCTCTGTCCCTCTCTCTCAGTCTGTCTGTTTCTCTCTGTATGTTCATATATGGGTGTCTCTGTTTATCCATCTGTCTTTGTCCGAACTCTTGCTGTCTGCGTCCGTCTGTCTTTATCATAATTGTAGTTCTTACTCAATCTGTCTTGTAATCGTAACCAAAAATTTATAAAGTGCCACTTCAAGGCATACTCATCAGAGGCGCTCCAGACCGACGAACCAGAAACACTGGGGAACAAGTAGGTCTTCAAGCGCTTGCGGAAGGGAGGAGCTGAAAGGCTGAGAAGGCTGTCTGTATGTGTATCTCTATCTGTCCATCTGCTTCTGTCCATCTCTTTTTCACACTTGTTGCTCTCACTCTATCTCCGTCTACCTGTCTGTTTGTGTCGGGCAGTCTCTGTCTCTGGTTCCGTCTCGGTCTTTCATTCACAGTCATCTCTCTGGCTATTTCTGTCTGTCTGTCTCTATGTTGTATATATGTCCGTCTGTCTTTCCTTTCAACACTTGTCTCTCTGTCTGTGTAGTTCTGTCTGTATGTCTCTGCTTGTCCATTTATCTTTCTGTTTCTTTATCGCGTGCGTGCACACGTGTGTGTGTTCCTGAAGTCCAGTCTACCTTGGGCCTCGGAGCCCTGCAGGCACTCTCTAACTCAGTTGACAACCTCACTGACCTCTAAAGGAGTGCTTGCCAATTGGCCTACGGCCTGGGCGTTCTGCGTTGATGAAAAAATTTGCCAGATTTTCAGTGACATTATATTAGATCGACACTTCAGCAGGCCTACGGCAAATCACCTGGATCGTCCTGCTGGCCTCAATGAATACTGATTTCGGCGATGGATCAGTTTTTATATGAAAGCATCCAGTCATTTGATTTATATTTGAAGAAGGGAACAACACCTTTGTGAGGTTCTACAAGGGTGCTATATAATAGCTATACACATACATATACATACGTACATACATACATATATACACACATACATAACATACACACATAAATTCTTACATACATATGTACATACATACATGCATACTAGAGGCCGACCGAAATTCGGTTTCGGTTTCGGCGCCGAAAGTGTCCATATGGCGACTTTCGGCATAGTTTCGGTTTCGGCCGAAAGAGAAAAGCTAACTTTCGGTTTACTTTCGGTTTCGGCCGAAAGTGATCTTGGCTTTCGGTCGGCAACCGAAAGTCTATTGTTACACACGGAAGAGTTGTCAAGTTGTTGGAATCCTATTGTTGTGTTCGGTTCCATTCTTAGATCAATCAGATGAGCATTGCTTGTTTCGATCTTGGCCGTACTACGGCGCTCTATAAATCGCCTTATTATTATTATTAATATTAATTATTATTATTAATTATTATTACTCATTATTAATTATTATTATTTATTTTATTATTATTATTATTGTCTATATATTAAGAAAAGGTTTAACATGAACTAAAATATCATCTCAGATTCAGTTTTGAAATGGCTAGTCTTCGCTGAATTAGGCACTAATATTATTTTTATTATTATCACTATCATTATTATTGTAACTACATTATTTGTATCAGTTGAACTAACACAGCCTAATAGTCGACATAGATTTCGAACAACCGCATCACATGACGTATATTTCAATTGGCTGATGTTCGCGACTGTTCCACGGGCCTTAAGTGGTTCAGGTGGAGACAATAACGACGGCGGACAGGCTCAGCATAAAAGGTAAATATGGATTCGACTAACGTCCAGACCATTTGTCGAAGCAGGAGTGGCAGCAGAGGACTCTTGAACAACTGGTCAGTCGAGATTGGAATAGGTTCTACTAGTCGACCTACTTGACACGACTTCGACAAGGTCTGATGGAAAAGCTATCGAGGGGGCGACTTTCGCTCGCCGGATCCCCCTTGGGATTGCGACTGATCCGGCTGTGTTCGTGGACCATCCGACAGTCTCACAGCTAATGGAATTGACAGGGCCGCACGTACTGTGTATCTCTGCACACCAGCTTAGCGTTATAATATCATTTACTTAAAATCTCGGCACACAATGACGCAGGCGGCTTGCGTTATCAATAAAGATATTAAAGGATGTCGGAAGTAGAATGGCTTAGAGTAATTGATTAGAACATCGATTTGAATTACTAATTATGACCTAGCCATCAATGGTTGTTATTATTTTTATTATAATTTCTTTATTTACTAAATGCCAGTGTCTAATGTGTAAGCATCAACTGGTGTAGTTGCGTGTGAAGGACTTGTTCAAGGTGCCTCCCTATACGGTAACCGTCTTCGAGGAAACTGGAACCCACACATTCCACGTAAAAAGACGAGAGCTTCAACCACTCAGCCACCAAGAGTTGTTTGGTCAAATATCTATTACACGTCTTAATCGTAATCGTAATCGTAACCGCCGCCTGAAAAGAGCCATGAATAACGACGACCCTAGCCGCCAACGTGTGTAAATGCAGATTCGCATTGTCGACTGAAGCAGTTCTCGCAAAAACCGTAAGCTCGAGATTTCTACAGTGCCAAAGAAAGCTTAGTTGTGGGAACCAGCTTATTCACAGGCGCTCAGTCAAAACAAAATCGATAGGCAGGAAAGGTTTGGTTCCAGGTCAAGATCCAAGAAGCAGGGAGGCAGACGTTCAAACGGCTGTGGTGGATTGTGTTTCGAACTGAACCGGAAAGTGAGAAAAGGGGGAAGAGGAAGAATCAGGATAGGATTTGGGGAAGAGGAGTTTTTCAATTTTGAGTGAAAGACCTTACATTGATCATCCACATATACATAATCAACCTAATGAGGAATTGGATAAATTTAGCAAAAGACACAAAGTAGCTCTGGCCAAATTGAATTTACAATTTTAAATTAAATTACTAAATTATCCTCGGGAATAAGGCTGATAAAACCATTAAACTTATGCTTTCTGCATGAATAGAACTATGCTAAAATGACCCTTTTTATGTCTATAAAACTGTAATAAAATAACCATCTTCATGTACATAAAACTTAACTAAAACGACACTCACTTAAAATATTAAGTTGATTAAATGGTGCTAAAATGACACAGCATATTATATTACAGAGATTAAACTACCCCAAAATGGCCGGTAAATGAATAATATCGTGCCAACCAAGAGTACTACACTGGCTGGCTTCCAGCAAAATGGCTTTCAGTAGGTCAGTCAATGGCGGCTAGGCTGAAGGCGATGGAATATTTTATTTATTTGCACCAAAAGAAATCGTTCATATTCTCTGTAACCACAGCCATGCAAGGCTGTCGCATTCCGCTGTGTCTGTGTGCGCGCGCGCGCGTGTATGTGTGTGCAGGATAAAACCAAACCGCAAAACCGAATGAATACTATTCCCTGAGACAGGTTCAGAGGACTGGGCAGTCGCTGGGTGGCAGAGAGATAAAGAGGGTTCCGTCTCCATGACGCCATTAAAAAGGTGGTAACACTCAATCAGATGCAACCCATCGGCTACAACTGTCACAATAATCCGGTAACAAAGACCGATGGAATAATTCACAAGCCTGCTTAAAATTTCTTCGCATGAAAGCTAAGCCACACACAGTCGGCCGCCGCCGCCTGAAAAGCGCCACCAGTAACGACGGCCCTAGCTGCTAAAGGCAGATTCGATTGAAGCAGTTCTCGCAGTTGTCGTCTCTTGCGTTATATGTAGTCCGCATGAAATGGCGGCGCGTACACTCACTTCGTCACTCGGCGTCAATAAACCACGAACAACGGAGACTTGCGTATGATGAAACAGACAGGTTTTTGTCGTATAAAAGCACTAACCGATAGTTAGAGGCCCACAGCATTCGAGAAGATGACAAAATCGATATCCGAAACGCATAAAACGTGAACGACACGTCAAATCCAGTGTTTGGGACACATTTTCAGTCTCGTAGCAACTTCCAGTATATCAGCCCGACACAGCACATACAGTGTTTGACTGAGTAGCCAATAGCGCCTTTGAGAGGACTAACCAAAACGGCTGCATGCAAATCATCGCAGAAACACAAACACGAGCAAAAAGACTACAAATCACACCATAACTGTGCGTTATGATTTCGTTTTCTGAAATAAACACAGGAAGTGGTGGGCGAGATTGGATGGGGTAGCCTTCATTCATCAGCGAACACTGCTTCCAGCATTTTAGAAACATTTTTCAAAGGCCGACATAATACAGACATTTAGAAGATATTCTATTTCGGCTTTAATATCTAAATAACACTGCAAGTGCTACTAATGTAATAAAAAAAATAACAATCTAACCCTGCCTTAACTTAGGCTACATAAATTATCTTACACTACCTTACTGAACCATATCTCATCCTACTCTACCCTACCCTATTTCATCTTGGGAGATGCTTAATCGTATTAGTGGCAAAAAGAGGTTATGAATCTGATGGTATGATGCAAATCTCGCATTTTTTTGCACATATTGGTCCAATCAGTCATAAGCTCAAGAAAATCTGTTCAGTTTGTCAGGAACTGGAACTCGGAAACATTCTGAAATGGATCAAAGGGTCAGAATATAAAGCGAAATTCGTCACTCCGTGTCACAAAATCAAGGACCATGGGGTCACACTGAGGAGACATTTTTCATGAAGTTTGACAAATGATGCTCACTAAAGCCCTAAATAAAACGACTTGAACTATAATAATCACAACAAAAGGATTTTTACTGATCAATTTCCTGGATCATTTCCCAATTCTCTTAAATATTCTGTTAACACTGCATCTTTTAACTTGTGAACCAAAGAAATACTGTACTGCATATTCTATAACTTTGAGCTTTTTATACAAAAAGATTGATTGACAGATTGATTGAATCGAAGTGCAGGGAGGGGAAGGATCAGAAGACGAGATGAATTGCACAAGAGTGAAAAAATGAAAGTAATGTGTGGTTGATAAATTATAACTGACAAATAAAAGAATGATGAATTGCTTGATGAAACAAAAGATGGAAAATATATGAATAACGGAAGCCAGCTAAATGCAGCTAGACACACATACACAGACACAAACATACACACACACACATTTTCACAGTCAGCTCGACTTCCTTCGGCTATATCCTTAATAATCCGATAGCGTAAAAATAGCAACACTGGTCAGCAGGTGTCCAAGCCTTTCAAACGCTTTTTGAACTGACACAGCACAGTTATATATATATATAACTGTTGTGTTCATGTATATATATACATATATATATACTTATATATATATATTATATATATAGGCTTTGCTGTACCTGTCCACTAGGAGAAGCCATCAAAGATAAAACTGCAGTCGACGAATCCAAGTCAGACAGAAACTGAAGTATGATAGCAATGCTGAATTGAAAGAACTACCACCGCTTCTTACAGTCGGAAATAAAAGGTGAAAAGCAGTGACGGACATCTGAAGTGTACAGCCATATAAAAGTAAGTAAGTAGGTATGTAGGTAGGTAACTAAGAAAGTAACCTTGTGATTCTGTGCGTTTTCACACACTGGTCCTCCCTCATCTGTGGAATATATATATATATATATATATATATATATATATATATATATATATAAATAAATGTATATATATATATGAATTCACCTTAAAAGTGCAGGTAACTGGAAACAAATAGGCCTAAGTCCTCAGTTATTTGTGAAATGAGGTAAACAAAAGAACAGGGTACCGCAAAGCTGGTGGTAGTGAATTCCACAGATGAGGGAGGACCAGTGTGTGAAAACGCACAGAAATCACAAATCATCTTGTGGTAAGTTAGGACAAACAGCTCACCAACGGAAGCAGATCAAGATAGTCCAATCGGGGTTCAGCCAATGGTCCAGCCTTGCCACCCGCCACTACGACCGACGTCCAGAGTATCTGCATAAATACTTGTTGCATCTCGGCGTGTAAACACACACGGCATTTCAGCGAGCTGTTCATACCTGTTGCGAGCCAACCAGGTGGACAAATGCTGTGCTCATCGGCACGTGGACTGCTTACAGTTTCACGCTCCCAGATGATGGCATGAGTATGAATATTGTCAGGACCAAGGGGTGGGCAGGTCCCACTTACTTATTAAATTTTATGGAGAAGGGGCAGGATGACAGTCTAGAGAGGGACTCGGGTGATGGCGTTTGGGGATTACACAACGAGGAGAAGAAACGCTTAAACAGTTGTGCTGATTTTTTTTCTGAACTCTGACTTTGCGACTAGCTCGCGACAAATATTAAGAGATTAACGTGCCAGACATAAAAATAATTCGAATCAGAGGCAATAGGCACATCATGCTTTCTCGTGCATGGGACCGTTTCTCAGGCACAGTGTTCCTCCAGAAATTCGAATTTTTGCTCCCTTAACAGCTCAGGAAACATTCTTGGCAAATCATTTTTAGAACTTCTGGATAGTCAGGTCATAGCGACTTTGTGAGATTCTTAAAGAGCGCTATATAAGTTCTTGGATAATAATAATAATAACAACAACAATAATAATAATAACAATTCCGCATTTATTAAGCACCACTACCTAATGTCTAATCATCAACCGACGGCACTGTGCAACTGTGAGTGAAGGACTTGCTCAAGGTCCTTACACAGTAACCATCTCAGGAGGCTCGAACCCATACTTTCCGCATTACAAGGCCCCATCCAGTCGGCTACTGTGCCCCACACATACATACATACATGTGATAAATTATTAGCCAGGGCGCCACATCACTTTGACGAAATATGGCACTTTGTGGTTGAATAAGGGATCGAAAGGAACTGGCAGTCCTTCTAAAATACGACCTGTCGCTTGCCCGACCATTAGCAAAAGTTGTTTGGGTGAATGACGGTCCAGAGGTTGTTAGCATTCTGAACTGTCAACTCAGAGGTTGGGAGGGAAAGAAGGATGCTTAGAGATTCTGCTCTGCTCCGCTTGGACCCCCACCGAACTCCTCCGTAAAAAGAATACACTGTCAGTTGTAAGATCTGACGGCTAGGGAGATGATTGTCCATTTGCCCGTACATGCCGAGATTAGCCGTAGAAGTCACCAGAGACAGAGAAATTGAGACTGGCCAAATTAAAAGCTTATTAATCTTTATCCTGCCAGAACACTTCTCTGATACTTTTCAGAATTCGGCATTCAAGGATAAAAAATCTCCTAACTACCATACATTAACGGTAACTAAAATCGAATCTAATCAAAACTCACAACTTCTACACGTATGCCGCATGTACTTAAGCACAGAAAATTCGCCATCAGGTAAATCAACCACCTTAAACCAGCGGGAGAGCCACACATACTAGGCCCTGATTAAAACCATGAACTCCTTGTTCAACTTACAGACAAGCGCAAAACCAAATTTAGCAAACGGGCATAAGTGGTGAAGGATCTCAACGGATTAATTCTTAGAAAAATGAGCAGAGTCAGGGCCTTACGGTCGCTTTAGAAAAACATTTAGCAAATTCCTGGGTGTTTTCATCAGATGGCAATCCAGTTGTCATCACCTAAGGGAGACATCATTAGTATCTCCAATTAGTAGCATCACTCGCAATCCGACCTCTAAATGGGGGTTCCTCAAGTGTCTATCCATTTATCTTTTATTCCCTTCATGTGACCTCTCACCCGGAGACAATTTTCTCTCTTTCTCACTCTTTGGTATCACTTTAGTGATCTCATTGGTAAACGTCCAACCCTTTTGGGAGCACGACAAAGGCTATTTGTTTAACACTGAATCTAGACTCTGTTGAAGTTGATGAGCATCCCTCAGAGATCAAAATCGATAAACCAACTCTGGGACTGGTCCTGCAATTGCCAGGAGCCACGTCTTCAACGTCTGAATCTTAAGGGGGCAAGGTTTTCATCCGTGGAGAAAATCTCTAATCAGTTGCGAACGATGCTTTCTTTCATTCTAATTCTATACGATATCAACAAAGGCAAAAACATCATACAAGGAATAACAGCTAGTGGCATAATTAATTCAAGAGGTATGACAAACCACAAGACTAGGCTGACAGTAGTTTTATATACAATACAATACAATAAAATACAATAAAATACAGTACAATACAATACAATAAAATACAGTACAATACAATACAATAAAATACAGTACAATACAATACAATAAAATATGTACAATACAACTACTACCGGTATATGACAATGCCCCTCTACAACAGTTCAGAAGTGCACATTTGAAGCCAAGTGACAAGAAACATTTTCAACAACAAACAGACGGAAGAGGTAAGTTTTCAGATTAGAGGAAAGAGTCGTCTCAGCAAGAATCATAAAACTGACAAGTTTAAAGGCTTTATATTACACTGGGCTTTTGTATACGGTAAAATCTCCAACGAACCGGAGGATCACACAAAGCAGGTGGTCACTAGTACTACCCCTTATGCGCTTGAAAAGGCAGGGACGAATCCTAAGTCTTGGACACGGGTAAGAACGCACTGATAACTTCCCAGCTGATGCCGGTGTGAAGTTATACTGCTTTGTGATTGAGGCATTTGTATGCAAACGGTGTGCCACAGGTCGTTAGATGGAGTTTGTTTGGTAGAATCGAATCTGCAATCACTTTACTATGGACCATGCAGTGTACCAGCTACACTACTGTATCACAAGTCTCTGGTGAAGTAATCTTGCTTTAACAAGCATCACAACACAGTGTAAAGTAAAATCTTGCAACTGTTCAGTTCCACATAAAAGCTGTATTTGGGAGACGAGCTCCAGGGTTAGATCAGTGCCAGTTAAATGTCCTGAAAGTCAAACCAGGAGAGCCACACTGCTGGAAAGGTGGAAAGGGTTATGGAGTCATTGGTGTTTGACGTCTGAAGCGACGACTGACTGATGCCTTGTTGATTACAACAACAGCCATACCAAAATCATTAGATTAGATTAGATTATGCTAGATTAGATTAGGTTGTCGAAAGAGAATAGGATTTGGTATATGCGCATTTCAATAGTTAATTCTGAATATAAAATATACACAAACAATGAAACTAATATATACACATGCATACACAGGTAAATACACACAAACACATATATACATACTTTAAGCAATATAATACAATGCAATATATTAAACTATAAAACCACTGCCAATAATAATACAAAACCTGGAAAAATTATAAAAACTATAAAAACTACTGCCAGTAACAATACAAGAAACTTACTGTTAACAGACAGGTGTATCCAAGTACCATTGATGTTTGTATCATCATTTTTGTCCAGAAATAGGACAGTGCACTCATACCACCCTTCGTCCATCGTCGTAATGTTATTGATTTCAATTGAAGCTTGTCCCACAAGTCGAATTCTACCATGATAGGATGCATCCATGCGTGGTGGATATCCATCAAAAAGAATGAAAATGGGTGCTTCCAGGCCCTGCTTGCGCCAAGTGATGATATGCCGAACATATTCGCCGCCTGGATAGTTAACGTCGCATTCCAGTACTCGGTTTCCTCCAACGTTTGAGGACTTCCGAATTGAACGACGATGTAATGTTCGATGGTCGGAACTTCCTGAAAGAGACAAAGAAAGCTCCACTTCATCAATCATATACTTTACAGCATAAAACCTTTCTACTGAATCTTCACGGCAGTTATGAAATCTTGTGTACGGCGCTACACTGCATATGTAGCCGATCTGTAGCTTTATGCAGCCCCGCTTTAGAACACTTGAAAGGCATGATATGATGGCACTGAGGGTTCCAATCGTGGTACATAATATTTGTCAGTTTTCATGTTCAACAGAGAATGTAGTCCAGCTGAAGAACCGAAGTCTGGTAATGTGTGATGAGCCAAAAAATCTTCATACTGCCTGGTAAGCTACTGAATATAAAATACTACTACATGTACTTGGTACAAAATGACTTCAATGACTTGGTACAAAATGACTTCAATGACTTGGTACAAAATGACTTCAATGACTTGGTACAAAATGACTTCAATGACTTGGTACAAAATGACTTCAATGACTTGGTACAAAATGACTTCAATGACTTGGTACAAAATGACTTCAATGACTTGGTACAAAATGACTTCAATGACCTGGTACAAAATGACTTCAATGACTTGGTACAAAATGACTTCAATGACCTGGTACAAAATGACTTCAATGACTTGGTACAAAATGACTTCAATGACCTGGTACAAAATGACTTCAATGACTTGGTACAAAATGACTTCAATGACTTGGTACAAAATGACTTCAATGACTTGGTACAAAATGACTTCAATGACTTGGTACAAAATTACCTCAATGACTTGGTACAAAATGACTTCAATGACTTGGTACAAAATGACTTCAATGACTTGGTACAAAATGACTTCAATGACTTGGTACAAATGACTTCAATGACTTGGTACAAAATGACTTCAATGTTTTCTTGTATATGCTGGTAAGATTTGCTCAGCACCTGTTGCAGAAGAGTATTCCTAAGTGCTCCCACCATGACAGCTTCATTAAACAGACACAAAACTCAAGAAGACAAACTGCCCCACAACTGCCTCACTGAGTTAACTGAGTACTTTTGGTAGACAGGAGAACGAGAGCAGTCCAAACTCTGAAAATCATATGTTGCAGATGGTAAGCCATCATAAAAAATCACAACTTTTGATATTATTATTAACATTATTATTTTTTACCTGAGGTTGAAAGGATCCCTTAGGGTTTGAAGAAAGTTTATTATGCACTGTTCTGGATTATTATTTTTATTTGCCTGAGGAACAAAAAATTATGCTAGGAGCTAATCTAATCTCATGTCATTTAAATACTTCAATAGCTGATGGTCGCTTCAAGTCAAATCGCAATCCAAAATCATAATCCATTGCAGAAGGAAGCTGGGTCGAATTATTATTAGTTTTTACCAGAAGGACAAATACAAATAAAATATACAACTTAACTTTGTATACCTGAAAGATCATTAAAGTCCTTAAATGTTGCCCCTATTCTATGCAAAAGAGGTTGATCTGGAATGACAAGTTCTCTTAAATGTTTGGTAGGATGAAAGTGCTGTGAAAAGCAGCTGCACTGGATGGCCACAGAAAGATGTTGGAACAATTTTTAGGTATTACTACTAGCACTGCTGATGCTGCTGCTGCTGCCACTATTACTGCTACTGTGCTACTACTAGTACATGTGCTACTACTACTACCACTACCACCACCACTACTACTACCATTGTTATTAATATTGTGGCAATAATAATTGCAGCAGCAACATAAATAGTAATTGCATCTACTGTACTAATGGCATTGTCATAAACTTGCAATTCCTAGAAGCCAACCCATCATCATTCGACTGAATTATGTACCGTAGTCACTGGGTTCATATGCGACAAACTCATATTCCTGCAAGCAGTTCATGACTTGCGGGATGCGGCATTAGACAGACAAGTTTCGCCGCATACTTCATAAATGCTCCATCACCTCATCAGACTCCATAACATTATGTTTGCTTGGACCCCATGCACGTTGATCAGCAGCAGACTTCTTTGCAGTACGCAGTTGAACCTGCGATGCACAGTGGCACAGAGGTCCCCCTTATAAAACGGACTAATCGTAACCGTAATCGTAATCTCGAGATTTCTACAGCGCTCAACAAAAGCTAAGTCGCTGGAACCAGCTTATTCACAGGCGCTCAGTCAAAACAAAATCGATAGGCAAAAGGGTTCGGTTCCAGGTCAAGATCCAGGAGTCAGGCACTCAGACAGTCGGACGGCTACGGTGGATGATATTTGAAATTGAAGGGAGAAGAGAGATAAGGGGAAGAGGAAGAATCAGGATAAGATTTTTGGAAAAGAAGTGTTTTCAGTCTTGAGTGAAAGACCTGTGCAGAAACTGAAAGAGGTGAAGTGTTGGTGAGTTCGTATGATTGTCGCTAATGATTGTTCGTATTGACTAGTCGCTAACATGCTGTGTTTCAGCCCAGTGCTTATCTCATAGCCTTCTGCCTTTAATAAAGTTCACGTATCCGTCCTTCTCGGAACTGGCCTGGTTACGGCTTGGTTTTGGTGTGCCATCGGTTGATGCCTTGTGCAATAGAAACCCGTGTTATCGAATTGTTAATTATAATTATTGCTTGAGTAGATAAATATGTCACACGCTGCTGCTGCGAACAATTAGATACTGTAGTCAAATTAAAAGGCGCATCAAAACTCTAATTTAAGGAAACTGTGTCAATTAACGTCAAGAAGCACTGAGCTTTAACCCTCAGCAGCACATTAGGCATAGATGATAAAATAAACAAAAGCTGCCACAAAAGACACATCCTAGGGCATTGAAGAAGCATTGATTGCAGCTGCACCCACAATGGAACTGAATGCTATGGAAGGTTCGTTGAGTGCTATGGTACCCAAAATGTCAGTTGGCATAAATTTGTCTCTTACATTGGGGTTTAAGTGCATACCCTCCTCCTCCTTCTTCTCCTTCTTCTCTTCCTCTTACTCCTCCTCCTGCTCCCTACTCCTCCTTCTTCTTCTGTGCTTGCCTTTCTCACCTTTGCCTTCACTCTGCCATTGTGTATGGACCCAAAATCATTAATTCATGAAAATACTGGGCAGGCACAAACCACGGCAAAGCATAGAATGTAAATTAATGGAACCTGGACTCAAGCTTATTTGCCTTATACAAGGTTTGATCCACAGAATGGGCAGTGGGCACTAACGCATGTATCATACTCTGCTTGCCTTGCTGTGTTAAACTATGGCTGACTGACAGGCCGTCTTGTAACACAGGGTATGCAGATTCAAGGTTCCCTTGAGATGATCACTGGTACCAATAGCAAAACTGCTGCTCTTCCTGTAAAAAATCATACTAAACGCAGGTGACTTGCTGCTCACAATTACCATAACTGCTCCGCAAAGCTTGTCAAGGCAACGGACATCCCTCAGGCCTTGTCTAAGCACCTTTGGGAGCTAACAAACTCCTCAAAAATTCATGATCGCTGTGAAGCCACATATATCCCAGATTTGTCCAACTTCTTATACAGTTACATGCACAGCTTAAATCTTCATGCAGATTTGACAATGTCTACCTGAATTTTGCCATAAACTTGGGCCTTAAGTGAGTTCTAAGCACAGAAATAATATTTCTTGAGAGGCAACGGATAACCATTGTTGTCAAATGCAGTGAAACTTTGCATAAGGTTGAGATATTAACCAAACTGAGCAAACTAAACAATAAATAAAATAATAAACAAATAAATCCCAAAATAAAAAAGGCATAAACAACACAGTACATGAATAAATAAATCAGCAAACAAATAATTCAATAAAAAATAAACAAACAAAATAGCATATCAATAAATTAACAAATATATAACCACCTCAATCAATACGAAATAATCTAGACAAATACAGATTGAAATAACACAGGAACCTGGAAATTAAACAGGCAGTATACATCAGCACCATCAATACTTAACGCATTATTACTAGCCTCCTCAGGCTTAAAGTTGCAACCTAAATTTAGCATGTTAGACCTTAACGAACTGCAGATAATTGGAAACTAAAAACACGATCTAAACACAACCTCAGCCGCACAACTCCAAGAACAGCTTAATGTTAGCCCAACATGTAAAGCACTGTACTTCTAGATCACTAACGTCCAGAAATTGGTGATACATTTGCATTATGTAGGCAGATGGCTGAAGACCATAGTCGTGCTACCGTGTTGGCATTAAACTTGTCGATAAAAAATTAATGCCAGTGCAGAAGCAAATTAATGCATCACTCACAGAAGCAAAATTCACCCTAAATAAGTAATCAAATACTATGTTTATAAATCATCTCACAAATAAGCATTTATGCCCTATTTACGTCAACACAGCTTAATGACCAGCCTGTAGCAACTGCAATGATGACAGAAATAAACTTGCATCATGGCCAGCCTCTGCAACCACGTAACAGAAGGAATCTTTTAATGGGTCGCGAAGGTACCACATAAATGTTCAGAGATATAGTTTATACGCGCTGTTTTGTTAATCCCGTAAGATCTGTGTTAACATGCCTAATGTAATTATACGCTGTGTAATACAACACGATATGTAATGCGATACAAAGTATTGCAGTGAAGTGTAATATTCAGTGGTGTGTACTCTAAAGCAATGTAATATAGTTTGACTGCTCCCCTCAAAACACAATAGATCCGAGGTAGAAGGACCAACACTGTAAAGACCTCAGAGCAATGCCGAGTTCAAAGCGCATCCAGTCATGTGGCAAGGAGCTTTGGGCCATGGGTCAGTTGTAGATCCCTAATGTTCTTTTTGGGATCTGTTATTTTAATGAAGTTTAATGTTTACACAAATAATTCCCCACAATCGGCTGGTCAGGCCCTGTATGGTCAGGGGCCAAGATTCGCTGAACCGATTTGAACCAGCTATTGTCACGCCAGTGGGTGCATCAGTGAGGGTCGTCAGCTTGCCAAGGATCCAGAGTCTGCAAGTACTTTCTCGATTGCCGGACCCACTGCGTGGAATAGCCTTCCCGACCACGTGAAGAATGCTCCATCCTTGGATAACTTTAAGAAAGGGCTTAAAACGTTTCTATTTAAATTATCGTATGACTGTAGTTAATTTTCTATTGTCGCCTGAACTTATGTACAGCGCCCTTTTCTTCGGCCTCGGCCGTGTTACGGCGCTATATAAATTGTCTTATTATTATTATTTAAGGACGGACCAAGAAAGGGCAACTAAGCTTCTGCACACCAGATCAAGATGAATTCCTGGCCATATTTGCTCAAATAAATTGTGCAGCTGAAAATCATTGTTTGAAATGTCCAATTTAATTCCAAACAAAGAAAATACAGCTGCAATTTCCTTTGTAGCAAATTAAATTAATTGTCACCATTGTATTCACCATGAAATCCAAGTTATATATTCCTAAAACAATTCTACAAAGCAGAAAAATGGTTCAAAACTACAAACAAACCAAAAGCGAAACAGAAATCCAAATTTCAAAGAAATCTTAAAGGTTTCAATTTTTAAAGGCCACAATTTTTTCATGCCATGCAAATCAAAGCAATGCAGAAGATGATAACAATGACAAGTGATCTCATTCAGCTTAACATAGCAGGACAATGTATACATCTAGACTTTCAAACAGCACCCTTTTTGGGGCAGGCTGTACAATCCAGTTCCTTACACTCAGAAAATTACAACTACATCCACCAATCAGGCTAACACATTCTCCGACAAAAGGAGGAATGATAGAAATGGCCGAACTGCTTTGCTTCTTGTCAATACCAACCCGATTGAAAAGTCACGTATCCATAATGTTTCTCCGAGATCCAATATCAAGAAACACAGCCGGGTCGAAATGGAAAAAGCAGAGGCAACCAACTTCCGGAGTCACAAAGCGGATCAGTTCTGCTGCTGCTGCTGCTGCTTTGTGCTGGAGCTTTAATTAAATTTGATGAAAATGAAACATATCTCACTTTATGCTTCTAATGACAACTCTGAAGTCGTTATTCTGATAGATTGCATGCAATTGAGTCGCTGCGGATCACGTCAGAATGAATTTCGTCAACTTTGAGTATTGTGGTTACAAATGCAGCAACTGTAACAATTCTCAGAACTATGGGCTTTTCGCACATATCCTCACAGCAAATACAGTCCGAGTAAATATACGGTCGGAACAAATATAGTCGGTCATAAGATTGTCAGAAATAACTGTAGTCACTGTAGATATTGATTGATGCCTTGGGCATGATCATAACGGTGCTATAGCAGTCATTAGAATTAATTGGATATTGCCAAGAAAATTTAGACATCATAAGTAATGCAAGAACAAATGCAGTTTGTTTTATGCCACTTGCCATTGACCTGCAGTGACCACCATGTAAGTCGTGTCAGAACTCATACGTCACACCAGCAGTGACCACCATGTAGGTCGTGTCAGAACTCATTCGTCACACCAGCAGTGACCACCATGTAGGTCGTGTCAGAACTCATATGTCACACCAGCAGTGACCACCACGTAGGTCATGTCAGAACTCATACATTACACCAGTAGTGACCACCATGTAGGTCGTGTCAGAACTCATACGTCACACCAGCAGTGACACCATGTAGATCGTGTCAGAATAAAAACATCACACCAGCAGCACTGCACCACTGATAATTTCAAATTGTACTTTGTTTTATTTAACAATTCTTTTAGTATTATTGTCATCTACTTTAAATCTTGTTGAAAATATGTTCCTCTCAGATCCTGTCACCTAATCTCTAGAATCTAATCTAATGACTTCCACAGCTTTGTTATCATAATGCCCAGTGCATCAACCGATGGTTGCTTAACGCCGTTTGAAGTCAGAACTCATACGTCACACCAACACCACTGCCTCATTGATAATTTCAAATTGTATTTCGTTTTTGTTAACAATTGTTGAAATTTTATCATCTTTTGTTAACTCTTGTGGAAAATACATTCCTCTTAAATTAAAATCCAGTTCTGTTGCAACACCAAAAACCAAAGATGTTACGAGATGTAAAGATGAAAGCACAATATTACAATAGCTATTTTTCATGTCCACTGGAGTCAGCTGACCTGAGGAACGAATACTTAATGTAATCATGTAATATCCAATATAACCAGCCTTCCATACAGCTCCACCATAAATGCATCGGATAGCCCCAGTAACAGTGTCAACAGTTAAAGTCTGCAAAGCAAAGTATGTTTATCATCATAACCAATTCCCAGCAACAACAAATTAAGGGCAAAGCTAGTACAAAATCTATGCAGATATAAATTCTTTGGAAATTCCAGATCTCGTCTGATAAATGAAGCTGCGCTCATTAATAAATGCGCAGAATGAATAATTAACTGCACGAAAGCACTTTAAACTAATTACATTGATTAACGCTCGGCCGCCGGCAACGGTGCACATTCACGTAGCTCAGCCGTTTATAGCCAGTGCGGAGTCGGTCCACAGCCGCAAAATCCGGTTATTGCTTCATTCATCCAGCCTACGGTTACAGATCCAGTTCACTGCATAGACAGACGCCATCCGCAAAAGACCGACGCGTTTCGTTCTATCGTCATAAAACGTATAACCGAAATCACAGAACTCGACGTGCAATTTACCATTTGCTGTAGGAATTCTGGACGGATTTCTCGTCGCGCAGTCACCGCTGCGAAGGCGTTTGCTACACGCCATATATGCCGGCTCCCGAATCAAACCATCCGACTTCCAATATGCCAGATATGATTGAGATGGAACGCTATTAGGCGGCGTTTTTATTCCAGCACGACGCTCATGCAGAGAACTCGCACGGAAAAGCTGTTGTCTGTAAGGTCCTATCAAACGCCAATCCTAAAAATGTAAACACGACGATCTTGGAGAGACTAAACGCAACTCAACTCATCCGCGCCACTGATTCAATGGGACCGCTTAGGAGATACTACAAAGCCCCCTAATCACTGGACACGAAAGAAAAACAGCTGAGACAAGTATTCCGCATTAGCAGACCATTGGAAAATCATTTGTCACATTTATTGCATTTGCATATATATTGAGATTTTCGCCAAATTTCGCCGCTGCTGACGCCCGTCAGAAGCCGAAGCAATGATCATCTGCAAAGAGACGGTTTCAATCGATTCAGAAAATGTATTTCGATTGATGAGACGGTTACCAATAAGCAAAACTGACAAGCAGTCAGTAGTAGTAGTAGCGCTACACAAGTAACGAACTTATAATCATGCATCTATCGAGCGGAAGTGATAATGTTTAGAATCAGGTATCTACCTGTGTTCTAGGCGAGCAGGTATTAACATGTGTGATCAGCAATAAAATCATGGAAAAAAACACAATATCATATAGGCCGATCTTGTAAATACCAGCTATTACGCCAAACTAAGAAAGCTACTAGGAACATAGCCAGCACGCAAGTGAGCCACCCAGCAATTACAGTTATTTAATGACAAAGGCTCGTAATTCACATCATATTATGGTAAATTACTCTCTCCACCTGCAGCACTGCCATCCTTTCGGAAATGACGACCAAATTGTGCTCTGCTGGCAAATAACTACGGCACTGAATACGCCAGAGTATCTAAGATGAGTGTCATTTACACGCTTTCCTGTACCAGTCATAACCCAGGTTTGAAAAGTGCTTTTTGTTTCCCTGCTGGAACCGGGCAAAAGCGTCTTCATGTGAAAAATCTGCAATGTGTATGCATCCCTATTTTAAAGAACTCCTGAGATGATTTTAATTTATAATGACACTAAAATGTCCATAATTTAAGGGTTCCTGATATATTTTTGGTACTAGAAGTAAAGTGACAATTATGAGATGGGTGTTTAATACCAAAGAAAGGTGATTACACAGTTGAAATCGGTCAGATAGAAACTTTTAGCCAAGATGACCTAATACAAAAAAGGCTATAAAATTGTCTTGCTTGCATAAGTGTAACTTCATCGCTTTACTGATTTTTGTTTATGTAGCACCATTTTTTACAATAAGGTGTCAGCTGAAGATTACACAACTGTGCACAGTGTGAAAACCTACAAAAGATCATCTGACCATCTCAGGGCAGTTTCGAAAGTGCACACTCTGTGTTAGAGAGCAGGCACTCAACACATGAGCACCTGTGTCACACCATACACGTATACTGAAATGAATATTGAAAGCAGAGAAAATGAAAACCAAAGCTTTTGACTCAAATAGATGTCATACATATATTTGATGGTGGCATAGTACACTTTGAAAAGAGGCAATTAAATCAACCTGGAAAGAAACGTCAATTTAATCGGTGCTGTTTCTATAAATATTTTGTTAAATTTTCTTGCTTTACCAGTAGTCCAGCCAAACAAAAATGCTCCAAGGTTTCATTTGTCACAAAAAAGATAAGATACGGATACCACCAATTTTTTATATTTCATGAAGTCTTTGCCAGAGAGCCTATTTATTTCATTTTCAACTGAATTTGTATTCAATGGTCATGATGATCTACATACTCATGGAAAGCAAACCCAACAATAAACTTATAGCTATAGATATGGGATAATGAGGCACATAAAAACATGTCATGATCACCACCTGCCAGCAGGTTAGACTCAGATATAATCAGGTAGACAGAAGAATCATTTCTTGCATTGAAAATATTCTGCAGGTTGTTTTCTGAGCATAACTGCCGTGGGATATTTTCTTATGGTATAGTAGTACAAAGTCTTATCCCTCACCTACAACACACTTCAATCCTCCCAACCCTCCTATCTTCGTCAATTATTTACTATCCAACCACTCCGTTCAACCCGCTCCTCATCTGTCCTAACACTTCTTCGCCCTCCCGTCACCTCATCCTTAAAATTTGGAAATCGCTCCATAGCCATAGCTGCCCCACCCCTTTGGAATAAACTCCCGCCAGAATTGCGACAGTTGTCTGGTCAATCACACGAACTCACCAACACTTCACCTCTTTCAGTTTCTGCGCAGGTCTTTCACTCAAGACTGAAAACACTTCTTTTCCAGAAATCTTATCCTGATTCTTCCTCTTCCCCTTATCTCTCTTCTCGCTTCAATTTCAAACAGCATCCACCGTAGCCGTCCGACTGTCTGAGTGCCTGACTCCTGGATCTTGACCCTTTGCCTATCGATTTTGTTTTGACTGAGCGCCTGTGAATAAGCTGGTTCCCGCGACTTAGCTTTCGTTGAGCGCTGTAGAAATCTCGAGATTACGATTACGATTACGATAGGTCTGCACGACTTGCCGAAAATGTGTTTGAAGAATTTGCTAATCCCACAAAGTGAAGGTAGGTAGACGTGTTTTCGTGCCAGGAGTAGTTTGTGCACTGGTGCACTGTCACAGATAAAACACCTCTAATGTAGTGTTCCACCAAGAGTCTAATCTTGGTCCACTGCTGCTGCTTCTTTGCATAAATGATCTTTAAAATTCATCTGACTTACCCAACTTCATTCTTTTGGCCGAATTTTAAAAAATTACAAATCAATACAGAAAGAGCCATGTTTACTGCATCTTGTATGTCTGAGTCTATGTTATTTTTAAATTTATCCATATCTGTCTTTCTGTAGCATTGCAATGGCTTGAAATTATCCAGATTATTTTGCTCCTGAAACGTGTCATCCGTATCATTGCAGGAATTTTCATACTCAGAAACCGTTCACTGACCTAAGCATTTGAAAATTGACTGCATAAACAAGCTATAGATTGGCATGTACCGTTATGTGCAAAAACAACTTCCCCTAAATTCCAGCGGTTAATTTCGGTGTTATTCTGGTTGTCACAGTTAATGTATTGGATCACTGGATCATGATTTCCACAATTGCTCTGCCTGCAATACTTAACGTTAGACAGTTTTCCATTAGCTGTGATGTTCAGATGCTGCCTAATTTAAATATGTTTAGAAGACAAATGTGTATCTCCTCAACTATATTAAATTTGTACTGATAAGTCTGTTTTATTTCAATTTAGGTGACATAGTTGTTATTTTAGTTCTCTATGTTATGGCTGAAGTTCAGCTGGGCAGATATTTGATGTTATTCATTTGTCGATGTTCCAAACCCATTAGATGTTGTTGGGCAACTCTAAAAAGCTGAAACTATGGCGCACGGATCACCGTTTGTAAGACATACAACATTTTATATGCACACTGCTATTAATTATGACATCTTTATTTGGAATATTAAATAGGCGTAGAAACAAATGAATGAATGAAGTGGTACTACATATAGATGTCTGATATCAATGACTTCATAACATCACAGAAGGTGCTACATAAATGTTCAGATACATACATACATACATACACATACATACATTGTACATACACACTACAGTATTTGTAATAGTGTGGGCACGTGATTGGGCTTTGAATTCTTACCCATGGAAGCTATAAGCCTTAACATTTACCAGACTTCAAATTAAAAACATTCACAGGTGTTTAAAAGGTCTTCTATAAATGTTCCCATACATATGTAGGGCAGTTTTGCAGTTGCTTACGTGCAAAGCTATTTATGTATGTATGTATACACAATGTATGTATGTGTGTATGGATTTATGTATGTATGTATATACAATGTATGCATGTAGCATGCATGTAAGTAAGTATATATGTATATACAATGTATATATGCATGTATGTATAAAAATATATGTATGCATGTATATACATCGTATGTATGTGTGTATGTATGAATGTATGTATGTACAGTGTGTGTATGTATGTATGTATTTATGTTACCAGTGCCAGAAAGAATACCTGACACCAATTGGATGCCACTTGCAACTGCAGCAGCTGAACCTGATGCCTAAGTTTAATTAGTGCCCTTTTGTAACACACTCCGATGAAAGTGTCAGGAAGGGAGACAATAATAGGTGATACAACGAAGATAGTCGTATACTTTCACAGCAACACACGTGACATTATTATCTAGTGGAAAGTGAACTTCATTCAGAGCACTTCTTCACATATTTGTCTGCCATTATAAGATGTTCAAGTGTAGTAGCTCAGGAGTGTTTGTGGACGTAGTAACAATAACAATTACTAATAATAATTAATAATAATTATTATTATTTATTATTATTTTTACCTGAGGTAGAAATGATCCCTCAAGATATTTTTTTAATGTTTGGAGAAAATGAAAAATATAAATATAAATAACAATAATATATCAATATAATATACAAACATATAAATAACAATAATAATAGTAATAAAAACAATAATTAGTATTATTAGCAATATTTTATATAGGTGCTTATTATTTTTACATATAAAAATACATACATACACATATTTATTATTATCATAAATTATTACCATTATTTTATATTGATGATGATGATGACGACGATGATTATTATTATTATTATTAATAATATTATTATCGCTAGTATTATCGTTGTTATCGTTGTTGTCGTCGTTGTTATTTTATACAGGCTATACGCCACTAGACAATCAGACACTAAAGCACTGTAGAGCTTTTGCCCCATAAATCTCCGCAGATCACTGCACCAGAAATTCTCGTTCTCTTAAAGTGCCGTCCTACACGAACTTCAGTCAGTTACTTGAACCATTCGCAGCACAGAGTCGATAAAACATGACAGGTAATCATCGCCAACGACAAGAACGACGACCGAATTCATCCCAAAGACCACCGCGTCCAATGTCAACCGGTTCCGGACTCCGCAGGTGTTTTCCACGTCTGCTCCGCATACGCACCGAGTGACCAGAGTACTTAACACCGGGGCTAGCGTATTTAACCACCGCTCGCTGTGTATTACGAATACTCTGGGAGCCATACCCTGCACGATGCCCGCGTATTAATCTAATCGATCAATCAAAAGAGCTACGAGAATCCGCCTTTGTGACAGGCTCCTTGGCGCAATATAAATTCACGCCATAAATTCACGTTAGGTTGGATCTTCCGCCACTGACCTTGCAGTGGCATTTAATTACAACTTGCGCAGCCATCATAAACACACAATCTGTTGTCAAGGCGGTGGAATGATGTCACAAAACCGGTCAAGAGCTCACACATTCGTCTTAATCTGACTTCGTGTAGCGCTTAGTAACGCAAAATTGGACCAATCTGGCGATTAATGACATCCACTTAATATCAATTCCGTTGGAACTAGAAAACACAACCCGGCGAAACGCCCAATGAATTCTACGACAGCAAATACAAAGGCGACTAAACGAAGACAAATGAGAAATAAGAATAAAAGTAAATGAAGGAATAACAGGCAGAACGTTAAACAAAATAAAATAAAAACAAATGAAGTTCTAAAGCTAAGGAACATAGGCATTAAATGAAGCAAAGCTATGGTGGCACCTAAAAATTCATATTCAATTCTATAAATTCTGGCCATTAGGGTCTAAAGCTTTTTGGACCATTCCTGTATTGTAACAAAAATTAATGACATGTGGTATGTTACGCATTGGAACATTCACCAATGAAGAAGGAAAAAGTGAGCCTCACTTTGGAGTTGGCTTAATGCTATGGATTATAATCTAATCCAATAACACTGAACTTAACAGTTACTCCAATAACTTCTGTAGCACCATTATAATAAGCAAAAGAAATCACGGATACCGTTAAAGAAAGGTATGATCACTAGAAAGTTTGTGAAACTGGACAAGCTCTAGGATAGGAATCACAATCAAGGCCAACAGGTGAATCAAGTGATAAGGGAAGGGAATGGACTGAAATTAAATCTCATGTGCTTATCGTAACCTTATATAACAGGCGAGCTAAGTATTTGGTTCAGAATTTCTCTTCAATGCCAAGCTTGCAAGTGTGCTAGTTTGCTCCTCGTGTGCTTCAATGGTCACTATGTAGGAACCTTGAACTTGCTTCACACCATGGATAACACCTTGACATTAGAAAGCAGAAAATTATCAGTGCTGTTCAAAGTACCAGACCAAAGTACTCGAGTAAACATAAAAGCAAATGTAACTTTTAGTACTTCAGTAAAAGTACTCATTGACAACTTTACTTAAGTAAAAGTATTCCTCCAAATTAAAGCACAAAGCAAAAAGGATCTATATATATTATAATATATATGGTGCACATATATCGGTACAGATGTGGTCTATAATAGCATACTTTGTACTTTAATGTATCATTTAAAGGAATACTCTTTGTTCAGTCATATGTACATACGTACGGACGTACGTATGTTTGTATGTATATATATATATATGTGTATGTAGATATATAGGTATGTATATATAAGTATGCATATATATATATATATATATATATATATATATATATATATATATATATATATATATATATATATATATATATATATATATATATATATATATATATATATATATATATATATATATATATATATACAGGGTGCATATCACCTCAAGATCTATTCTCTTTTATTCCAACATGAAGTTTTGTACATACAGCTCATTCCAGTTACACGAGTCATGTGAAAATTCAATTGTCACGTCTAAGGAGAGGCATGCTGTCCCACAAAAACAGTTTTCAATTTCACATGTGAGACCCTGGATTTGAAACCGGATCACACAGATCAAAAAACAAATCCACATTACAGCACAGCCTCAGTCGTGCTACGGTGCTATATAAATCACCTCATTATTAATATTAATATTTTTATTGCTGCTCTGCCTCAAAGCCAACTCTGTGGCTTCCTGAAGAGTTTACAACCAGCATCCCTCACTAGGTCCGGTCCTTCTTCAAAAGTAAGAAGAAATTTCTGATTTCGTTCTTGGCCGGTCAGTTTCTGACCAGGTCATTAGGTCAAACTGGTCAAATACTACTGTGGGCCAGATCCATGTCTGCATCTCAGGTACTCGCACCTGGAATATACTCCGCATGGTTTAAATGAGCTCGTCAATAGTTCCACAGACGCTCCAGGAACACTCAGAGTAAGCCCAGTGTACTGATAGAGGCAACCTCAACTGGCAACCCCCCAGTCGGCTGCCTGACACTCATCACCGTGATTTGTCTATGTTAAGCAGCAATTAATGCTCCAGCAGATGTGGCCATACGTGTGGCCGCCGGCTAGTTGATAATGTACTCGACTGCAACAATAATTACTGCAAGACTGGCTTGCACATTGGCAAAAATACTTTGTAACAAACATGTCATCCAAAAACAATTAACGAAATAAAAGTGGTGAGAAACAGGTAAACTATTACTTTGTTATCAGTAAATGCATCTGAACTTTTTAATACTTCTTTACAAGTGAAAGTACTAAATTTTTTATTGAAGCACATTTAAAGCATCACTTATACTTTGTTACTGTTCAACGCTGAAAATTATTTCGGATTTTGCAAGTTTGGAATGCCACTTATAAAGACACGACTCAATAACTCACTAGACACGACTCAATAACTCACCAGACATGACTCAATAGCTCACTAGACACGACTCAATAGCTCACTAGACATGACTGAATAACTGACTAGTGATACCAATTCACCGACTCCATCATCAGCCTCCTCTTGAAATTTGTAATGTAATATAATGTAATGTACTTTAATGTATGTATGTAACACAATGTAATGTAATGGAGAATGTTTATATTTGAATGTTTGTTGCATGCATACTGTATGCATCTATTTAACTTCTTTCTAAATAACCCACGTCCTTTGCACTCCTGGAACTGCAGTTAAACCTTTAAGAAAAAATACTCTATATCAACTACAGGTGCGCATGATGGACATCCTGGCACTTCGTTGATTAAATCACCTGCCGCTCCTACATAATTAATTTAGAAATCCAAGATTTAAACACTCCAGCTGATATCCAAAGACAATGACCCCGTTAAGTAACTTATTCCCATAGATTTTCAAAGAATAATTAAACTAATGTTGTGCACATAACAATTTCATTTACATACATGCGCCTCTACAAGGTTTTTCGAGAGGTTGGGACTAATTATCACCTGCTCGACTGTAAATCCGTTTCTTTCGTCAACTACATATAGCTGAATTTAACCTAGAGCGTTAAAGTAATAATGGCTACATATGTAATTATATTCTTTAAAAATCGGATAAAAAGCTTTCTCCTTAACTATTAATAACCTTTTCTAATCAAAAACTACATTATTTCTTATGATTATGTTTTCCAGCATATATTAAGTTATTAATTATACACAAAGAAAACAAAAATTCATTGCTGACTGTATTTCCACTGTTGGTGAAAATATTCTACCTTACCACTGTTGTGTAAATTTCGTAATAGTAATCGTAAGCTCGAGATTTCTACAGCACCCAACGAAAACTAAGTCGCGGGAACCAGGCGCTCTGTCAAAACAAAATCAATAGGCAGGTAGGTCAGATTTGGTTTGAGAAAATCCAAGAGTCAGGCGGGCAGACAGTCAGACAGCTATGGTGGATGGTGTTTGGCATTGAACCGGAAAGTGAGACAAAGGGAAGAGGAAGAATTTGCATAGTTCTGCCTTCTGTCACTGAAAAGATGGATCCTTTTGTCGCTGTTCCCCAATACAATGGTAATCAACAGTTACAATTTAATTCAGACCGAAAAATGCAGAACAAATTAACACATAGATTCATGCCTAAGCCTGTGGAGGAATTTTAAAAAGACTATCGCTGTTCAACTGCTGCAGAAACCTTGCAAAGACATTTATCAGAAAGATATAAGTTGTTCCTTCCTATTTCAGAGAACACGATGGAAACTCATTAAATCTTTCTTTAGCAGTGCTCAAAAACAAGGCAATCACCAAGCGATCTAGGTGGTTGTCAGAATAATCTATATTCCAGGTTGTTCTAAATGTCACAGTACCTACCTGCCACCTTCCAACGTCTATAGACCAAGTAATGACCAGTACTTTCTGAACAGTTAGCCTCTAGCCCAAGGATTCAGCCACGGGACAAAATTCATGCCTCTGACCCCTTACTATCAATGTACAAGTACAGCCATATATGGGGCACGGTAGCATATTGGATAGAGCGTTCGGCTTGTAACGCGGAGAGTACGGGTTCGAGCCTCCTCCGAGACGGTTACTGTGTAGGGACCTTGAGCAAGTTCTTAACTCACAACTGCTCGGAGCCATCGATTGATGCTAAGTCATTAGATAATGGCGCCTAATAAATGCAGAAATAATAATATACCAAGAAATTCCTTTCAAATCTTATTGCAGTCGGTCTTAGAGTACAAACGCTTATGAAGCGACTGTAGTTAATCAATGTACAAGCAAGATGGCGCAGTAATAAGTCCTAATGCAAACGCATGGGCCTTTCAACCGTGTGTTCGTGAAAGAACAGGTTTGAAAGTATGTTTCAGAAACAGTGTCAAGCAACCTGCAAGAAAACGTTGCATTGTTGATGGACTATTGTTATGTTGCAAAATCGGTGAAAAATTTGTCAATCTCAGACATGACTCAGACGACTATTATGACAGAAGTGAATTCCAAATGAGGAATTAATGTACCTTACCTAATCCTCTGACGTCATCTTCACTGGACCCACAGCTGGTCCGCCCTGGTGGCCCAGGTGGCAACTGGTGTCTGTCCAGATGTTGGTCCAATGTCGGCCCAAGGAACTGTCAAGGTTCCTGTCAGGGATACATTTTCTTATGGTGAACTTGTGGTTGTTGGGAAGACCTTTATGTAGGAACCTAATCTAATGACTGGGGAAAGGCATTCCACCGAGGAAATGTCTGAGCCAGTTGTTCTTTCTCATTCAAATCTCACTCGGTATTTTCTGTATAACTTTATTTTTCTTCCAGGATTGTAAACTAATTTTTAATAATCAGCTAAAATTCAATTTAAAGACGGAAAATCGTGTATGTCAAATAAACTATCCGTACACATAAGCTCATTGGAGTTTTCCAGACATACAGTGAACATCCACATATACAGTGAACAGTTAACCATAATTCACATGCATGAAATTAATCACACTTGTTTTGAACAAATCCTTCGAACGCTCGATAAACAGACTGGACGCAATCCAGAAATACAGCATGCTCTGTGACCCCTTCTTCCCTTTTTCTACCCTATATTTATCGCCTCCATCCCGACTAACATGATCCGAAATGCTGGGTCGGACGTTTAGCCAGACCCTATTCAACCGTCTTAGCGACCTTCCTGCCCTGCAATTTTGCCAGCCGTTATTCCCTCTCCGCCTCGACCAGCCGCTCCCAACCGGAATACAAGAAATAATCAAGCAAATGCCTGCTTCCAGCTTATTAGATTAGGAGACCCAGCTTTGTTGCTCCGTTGCATAAAGAAAATGGCCAACGATTTGTAAACCCCCAACGCAATATGTCGAGCATCTTTTAAACTGCTGTGCATAATGAAACATCTGCTAGGGGTAATTATTTCCGTTTAGATACAATTCCTTCACTTAATTTAATCACCCAAATTGCAGACGATTATAAAGTTACAAAAATCCTAATTTGCACACCATTGAAAAATTGAAGACACAGACTGTACATGTAGGCACACACCTCTGAATATATTCTCTTCATGGGAAATCTGCCTGATAAAATTAGTGTATACTGTTTATGACAATTAAATAATTAATATGACGTGTTACTGTTAAGCATAAAATTTTATTATAAAAACACACTGACTGCTGCATATTCCTTGCCAGGGTGCCAGCATTTCCGCAAGCGCTTGAAGACCTTCTTATTTCCCAGTGCTTCTGGGTTGTCAGGTTGGGAGCGCCTCTGAGGAGTTTACCTCGAAGTGGCGCTTCATAAATTTTTTATTACATTATATTACATTACAAAACGTACGGTCAGTCACTATGGAAAGACATGTCTGCCTGCATTTACATTTTTGGCAGCAGCGAGGGAGAAGACCTACAGGGATTAGCAAAATGTATGGAGAAATGTATCTTCGATGGGAGATATTATTTATTAATATTATTTCAGCATTTATTAAGCGCCTGTATCTAAAGACTAAGCATCAATTGACGGCGCTGAGCAATTTGAGTGAAGGACTTGCTCAAGGTCCCTACACAGTAACTGTCTCAGGGGAAACTCGAACCTTACTCTCAGCGTTACAAGCCGTGCGCTTTATCCAATCAGCTACTGCGCTTGCCTGACTCTTGCAGCTTAACTTGCAACCGAACCCTTACTGCCAATCGATTTTGCTTTGACTGAGCACCTGTGAATAAGCCGGTTCCCGTGACTTAGCTTTCTATATAGTCTGAATCAGTGAAAGAGGTTCCCCTTTACCATACAAATTAGTAAATTGCCATATGGTGATACATTGAGAAAAGATTCATTTAAATTACACCGGACCTAAGCCAGTGTTCAGGATCAGTAGGCAAATTAACGTAGGCAAATTAACGTAAACAGGAAGCGAGTAAGACAGGATTCCAGTCGAATTAGCTAGCAGTCAACTTAACCACCTCATCCACTCTCGAACATTCATGAACCCTCCAGGGCAAATTTTGCTCAAACCATTCGTCCACTTCACATGTACTAGATACTGATGCAGCAGAAAAGACTAAATCTAACAACAAACTATCTGCAGCATTGCTAGTATAAAAAGACTGGGAAAGACAGAAGGCAGGGAAGTCGCTTGTACAACTAAGCTGTATCAGGAACTACACATGGAATAAAAACCTTGGAAACCGTTAACAGCATCAGTGAACATCTTCACAAGACTTTAAAAGATGCTATATAAATGTCTCGTAAAAATAATAATGATTATAATATGCTCAGACGAATAGGTAAGTTTGTGCATACATGTTCAGGCATTGTGGCGTAAAAAATACGAGAACATTTTGGCAAAATTGTTTTCATGGCAGTATTTAAAGGCAGAGGAAGAGGAAGGAGGAAGAGAAGGGAGAAAAAGGAAGGGCATGGGGAGAGGAATGGTAGAGGATCAAATGGGGAGCAAAAGGGGACCTCCATAAAAGGACATTTTGCCAAACTAGCATGCAGGTGCTCTGGGCGAGATAGGCCAGTAATAACAATAAGAGATTAACGTGCCAAACATCAAACTTGAATGAGTGGCACGAACCGTTGCAAATGGAGGAAATTACGATTACATTAAATTATATTTCCTTGCATTGCACATTAAAGTGCTTTACAATGATAAAACAGATTAAAATTTCCATCTGAACACGATGTGAAGGGTAACGTAACGATCCTTCATTACGTGCCTCCTTCATCGTAAATAGAGTCCTCAGCAGTGTCTAAAAACATGTTTCTGTCTAAAAGATGACCAACACTTTTGTCATGAATCTTGCGGATTTTGCCCAAGTCTCCAAAGTTCAGCAAAAGGTCCTCCATCAGTTATGCACAGAGGGCTTGGCAGTACATAAATCACTGATCACTAAACCCAGTTTCCACTAGTAGACAAACGAAGGTCGACTAGAACATTCTGAATACAAGTTGAGGAAATTCAGCACAGCTCAGTCAGACATCATAGAGTAGGATTAAAACAAGGCAGGATATACGTTTTTTTAAATGCAACTGAACAGATCACTACACACCTTTCTTTTGGCAAATGCAGTCTCAACAGATGCCTCTCTATCTGATAATATATCAAACTCAATGCATACAAACAGAACAGCATTTCTTGAAGCCAACCCAAAGAAGCAGCCATTGGTAGGAAGTGTTATCTACGTCATTTTCTTAGCCTTGGCATATGAGGATGCGTTTCCAGTCTTCTCTCTGCAGTCTGTTCTCCTCTGACAGTATATGCGTATGTGTAAACTCGAGATTTCTACAACGCCCAATGAAAGCTAAGTAAAGGGAATCAGCTTATTTACAGGTGCTCGGTCAAAGCAAAATCGATTGGCAGTAAGGGTTCGGTTCCAGGTTAAGATCCAAGAGTCAGGCAGGCAGAAATGGTTATGGTGGAATTGTGTTTGGAAAGTGAGCTAAGGGGAAGAGGAAGAATCAGGATAGGATTTGTGGAAGAGGAGTGTTTTCAGTTTTCAGTGAAAAACCTGCATATACTGCCAATGTACTCGTTTCACACAGGCCCCATTGCAGTTGTATCTACATTCCAGTGTTGCTCGACGTGGGAGGATTTGATTATTTACAGGGCTCTTTGATTTGCAAGTTCTGAGAATCATTATCTTATAAGATGTCAAAATCTGTGAAAATTGGCCTCAAAATTGCCGATCAGCGCAGCCGATAGGAGAGTGGAACGGAATAAAAAGTGCTGGAAATGAAAAGATCAATTCCTCTGACCAAAGCAACGCAACCGTCACTGCACTTGGCACCATAGATTGAAAAAGTATTTTGGAATGTACAAATTTAGCTCTGACAGTTTGATTTTAGGTGAAAACCTATGTTTAGGTGTTTACAATGTCAAATGTCTGGTCCTACTCCACTTCTGCTTGAGTAGCAGTCTTTTGTAATTGTAAAATTTTTTTTAAAAATTGTAAATTGTACACGTTTTTCTAAAGCGACCATATGGATTCCACCCGCGCACGGGTGAGATCCTTCACCAACGCTACACGCCATTTAAGGTCACCGCGCACGGACCGTCCTAGCCCGAGATTCAAATCTCTGAAATAAGCCACGACCGGGACGCGAACCTGGGATCCTCACGCACCGAGGCTTCCTTGGCGTACGCGCTTACTGGTGTAGCTAACTAGGCCAGTAACTGTAATTGTAACTGTAAACGCTACTCTGATTGCAATCAAAGTTGCAATCATATCTGCAATATAACCCTTTATTGCACCTTTTTAAGAACCTCTGAGAAGCGGCATCTCTATGGCTACCAATCAGCTTTAAACTGATGAAAAATCAACCTTTTATGTAGAGGCAGAGGCTAGCCATGTTATAAGCAGTAATACAAATATACGGCCTACATGTGCATAAGATTGATATATATATGTATATATATAGATATATGAAAGCAATAGATTCTAAAAGGTATATAAATAAATGAACATGACAAGACAGTTCCAAGCATAAAGGTCAGAGGAATCAAAGCAGGTGTTAGCACGTGTATAATTTTTAGCCCATGAATAATTAATGGTGATTGTAATCATAAACTCGACATTTCTAGAGCATCAAGGTAAGCCAAGTCTTGTTTCTATTTGAGTTATGTTACAGGTGCAAATAGCTTAGGAAGTAATCCATCTTAACCTAACATCATGGCGGTCTAAATAACTTCAACCCCTATATATGTGTCCATGAATAAAGTTGATAAACCTACACACGGGGGTAATTATACCCCAACTAATGACCTCAGTCTCCCTAAGCTTCCTGCATTAGCCCACGATTGAGGAGGAATAGCTGAATTGCTGATCAACTAATAGCCATTGGTCCCCACAGAAACAGCGCGGGATAAATTTAGGGTAGCAAAGATTGTAATCACGGCACCCAAAGGAATCTTCAGAGAACGCAGCAGAGGCGATTGTTCCATGGTCAAACAAACAATTTCAGCTGAGATAAATTTAAATTAAATCAAATGTTCTGTAGTGGACAATTCTCCACGAGGAATCATAAAAAGAATCATAAAACCTGATTACATTTTCTTAAGTTCTTCCTCGGCTTCTTCTTCCGTGGTTTATTCTTAGGTTCTTCCTCCTTTTGCTTACTGCTTGTGCAGCCATCAACGCTGATGGCATTTTCACGACAACATGTACTGTCGAGGGCAGCAAAAATAACTTAGCGGAAATAAAAATATTCAGCTTAACATATAAAAGTCAAATGTAGGTAACAAATTGTTTCATTGGTAAAATAATTATATTTCAAAGTCAGCTATTAATTATTACATTGCCTCATCAGCTGCAGTTCTCAGCGATCTGGTCCTACAGATTACAACTTTACAATTCTTATTCTGAAAAACATGATGAAATTCAACAACAGGACGTTGTTTCCTTAAGGGTCACGTGGTCATCCTGGTAGCGTAAGGTAAATGTATCTGAAAGTGCAATTCTGAAAGTAAGTAAGTAGTCTTTATTTTTTTAAAGTAAGTACGTAAGTAGGCTTTATTTGCATCTGACAAGCGCACGTGCATTACATGATATAGAACGATTCCAGAAGCAGTTAAAACAGACTTTAACACAAGCAAATGCGATCAGTGAGCTGGCTCAACTAAATACAGTTGAAAACAGTTAACATGAAAACGTTTAACATGAAATACTGGTTAATACAAAGAGGGTGCTTAGTCCAATGGAAGAAAATGAAATACAGAAACTTGGATAACACAAAATGCTGACTTGTTTTCAACACCTGCCTCTGCTCATCTAATATGCAACGGTTGTATTTTGTTTAAAGTTGCACTTGCGTTTACAGTTGCACAGGGGCTGGTTGAGAGACGTTAATTACAGTGCCGTGACATTTTGACCTAAACCATTTATAAAATCATCAGCTCATAGGATCAACAATGACCTTTGCTTTCACCGGAATATGCTTTTAGTGTAGAACATTTATAAGTTATCCTTACTAGATGACTTTAGTTGATATATGCCACCTGTTGTGGCCATTGTCACTCCAACCTCGGCTCCAAGATACTCTTATTATATTATTTGTTATGACTTTCAAAGCTCGGAAATGTTATCAGCATAGGATTTGAACTTTTATTAACTCTGATTTTTTTTAAAGTTATCTTTCATTATTTTTTAAAGTAATTAACATGTATGGAAGAATTAAATGAATTTGTGTAGTCTTGTGTAGTTTGTTTTTGTAGTTTGTGTAGCCTTGTGTAGTTTGAATGCATGTACTCCTTCACAAGTGCTATAGCCAGTGATCATTTTGCAATACACTGCAGTTCTTGCTAACTTAAAAACTTTTTTTACTGGAATTGAAATAACGGTTAAGACGAAATTCAGTTAACGAATTGCTCACAATATTTCCAGCATTTTACGTTAAACAATTTGCACTGTATAACTAAAAATACATTGATTCACAAAACTACTTTGAACATTTTAGATGTGCCATTGCATAAATGGAACTATATGATTCACTCTCAAAGAACTATAAAGAAATATTCCCTTGCTTAGTTACTTAGCTGTGGCTATACACAATATCAGTATGTTATCGCATAACTCAGGCAGAGTTTATTGTTGTCCATATTCTTGGGGTGGCAGTCACCATTCCTGGTTCCCCACAAATAATTACATCCCTGAGCGCAGTCAGCATAATATCTGACTCAGAATCATATAAAAACAGGCAATAAACTGATAACAGACCAAAAGCAAAAAGCGAAGCCGGAAATGGAGTCCTATCCCAGGAGCCACGAAGAGAGGTGGGCGGAAGCCAGGATTCCGGAGACAGAATACACAGAAGCAAAGCCACCGGATGGCTTAAGGCAACAGTAAATTAATATTAGCCACGGCCTGTGTCATCGCCAGTAATGCTTCTGCATGAAATTCAAGGATCTTTGTTAATAATTGAATATTGCCATTATAGCCTCACCTGTAAACGTTGATGAAGAATGTTCCTTTCAGCAGTACTCAATTATGTACATGATTCTTACATTCATCAAATGATTTTATACATAATCTCCCGCTGGTCGCTAAATCTGAGATAAATTATTAATTTTACTTAAAATTAATTAGATATATAATCTCCCATTGGTCACTAAATTTGATATAAATTATTAATAAAAAGTTATCTAGCAGATGCCAAGTTTGTCAAACAAAACCCATCACCCAAAAGTACTTGTTACCCAACACGATATTCATAACTTTAATGAAAACATCTATGTTTTACAAGAAAAATAGTACAGTATTACAATTAAACACAGCAAAACTGAATAGTATTTTTTGAATGATATCATAGTAAGATTGTAACATGCCTGTTTTACTCTGTAAGTTCTTAAAGTTATTGCTAAAGGAACACGTTCCATTTTCACACGTTTTGACAATGCAAAGCTGCACCTTTTTAATGGTTGGATCATCTACCTCAAATGGCTTCCCTTTGGATCTGGATGTCCTTCTGGCCAGGGGTAAACTGCCTGGAAAAAGGTATAATGGAAGAGAGGAAGACCAAGCAGAGCATGGATTGACGACATGAAAGAATGGACTCGGATGACCTTGGAACTGGCAGCCCGTGAAACGCAGCAGAGAAGTTTATGGAGACAGATTGTCGTCCATTGTGCCGCGAACGTCCGAAATAACGAATAAGGACGAAGCTGAGTGTATTTGGGGCTAAAGTCTTAGTTCAGACTATGGGGTAAAGTCTTGTGGTGATGCACAGACCTCAGTCTCGTTGAGCATCTGAATTATACAGGCGTCTAAGGGTAATGTCTTATGCATGTAACGTTTGAAAGTGCATGCACAGATTGTCTGTTACATCATAACTCGTCCCCATCCCAAAAGAAGAAGAGCAATCCCTTGAACTAACCCCATCATGCATCAGGCAACCATGGGCATGAAGTGCTAGTGACTTCATTTTCTTAGCCTCGGCATATTAGGGTGGGTGGTCACTCCTCTCCCTAACAGTCTGATCTTCCCACCGACAGTGTACGGTCGGTGTTCTCATTTTATGGTTGAGTTCGCTAGCTGGTGCAAGTGGAGCAGAAACCTCAAAATAACTTTGAGCTGGTGAGGATTTGAACCCCAAACCTCTGGCTTGACAGTCCAGCATGCTAACCACTAAACCATCGTGCACCCCATACTTCCAACGGCAATCGCCTCAGCCAATTAAATGTCGCCGTTCATGCACAAAGAAAGAACAGGGAGGGAAGCACTGGTTGGGGAATCAGTACAGGAGGAAGACAAAAAGGCAGAGAACGAGGTAGAGAGGGAGGGTGAGAGACGGCGAGAGGGAGGTAGAGAGGGAAAGAGAATGCCGCATAGACAGAAGGAAGCAGAGCGAGAAGGACAGAAGAACGTGCTTCCACATCAAGGTTTATGACAGAATCTGGAGGAGCGATGTATCTTCTTCGGACAGCGCAAGATGCTGTCTCCAACAAAACCAGCTACAATCTGGCAATTACAAAGCCATTAGCCACCTTTTATGCACCTCTGTCTATTTTATTTCGCCGGTTCAGCATCCCGTGGACAATAAACCGATAGGCAACAGAAAATAAGGACTCGACCAAGGGCGCCCGCACCCCGGGGCAAGAAGGCACTTGCCCCGTGGAAATTAAACCTAATTATGTAACATTAAAATATTATTAATTTTAAATAATTAAAACTGGTGACGCCGACATCTGGTTTGCTTGCTTACTAAGTCGTACAAAGAATGTGTAGTCAAATGCAAGATCCATCCGTGGCACAATAGGGGACTTGTACACTTGACCCTCAATTTGGGCCAAATGCTATAACTTATAATCTGGCTAGATTTGAATGGCAACTGTGGCATGATATACACTTAACATATTAGGCCAAATTAACCACTATTATTTGTTGAGCAGCAAGACTTTTATATTGCAGCTGGAGTCGAGTGACAGGCCCGAGACACAGCAGACCAGATATGGTGGTCCTCTGAAGGAAGAACAAAGCAGTGTATGTCTGTAAAACACCTCGGGTTTCACCCTGTGACCTTTAAGTAACGCTTCCTTTGTGAAACTAATTATACTAATAGCCAATGTTAAGCCATCCGCATGGAATGGAATGGTCAATTATGAGCAACTGTGATAAATCAGGCCTTTCAAAACACAAAGTATAGGGGTAAAGTGTTAGTGTAAAGCCACAGGCCTTACTAGAGTGAAAGAGACTATTTTAATACAGGTGATAGTCGCAGTACCACAGACTCGGTACTTTTGTTTAAAAAGTATTACATGATGGTGATATTGTTGACCATAAGCTTCAGTAGAAATTGATAATATAATCTTTCAAGGCTATATCTGTGGATAGCTATGCAGACATGTTAGCTTTGTGCTATTACTGTTATATAATAATAATAATAATAATAAGACAATTTATATAGCGCCGTAGCACAGCCGAGGCCGAAGAAAAGGGAGTTGTACAAGGGTTCAAAAATCAACTGCAGTCATAAGATATCCTAAAAAGATGTGTCTTGAGTCGTGACTTGAATGTGTCCAGGGATGGGGCATTCGTCACATTCTCAGGAAGACGTTCCACGCAGTGGGTCCGGCGACATATATCTGTGATCAGCAATAGGCAAGTTATAGCAATGTACCCAGGGATGTATGAATCTGGATATTTGTATAGCACCTCTAAGAACTTCACTAAACATGGCTGTCAAACAGATCTTGTTGTTTAGATTTATTCAGAGGTAAATGTAATCCCTCAAAAACAAAGAATCACACTAGGAGCTGTTAAAGGATATCTGGATTATTGTTGTTGTTGTTTTCGTTGTTGTTGTTTTCGTTGTTGTTGTTTTTTGTTGTTGTTGTTGTTGTTTTCGTTGTTGTTGTTTTCGTTGTTGTTTTTGTTGTGTTTGTTGTTTTGTTATTACTTATTTATTCCTTCAATTATTCATTTGTTCAGAGCATTTATATAGTGCCACTACCCCTTTAAGATATCCACCTAGAGGAACTTTAATAGAAAAGCCTTTCTCAAAGGTAGCAATGAGGGATTGTGATTATTATTAGTAATGTTGTTGCTGTTAACCTAAATAACATCCTGTGAGGAAGCCAGAAGTTGTTGACGTTCAGACACCTTGATTATTTAAAGTGCATTTCCTTTATCTCTTATTGCAACATTCCTTTTAACTTCAGATGAGGCCTCTGCAATTACAGAAGCCATCCAAACAAAAATAGCCATAGGCAGATCGGGTAAAAGGAAGAAAAGGAATCACAAAAAAGAAATTGCTGCTTTTATCTACAATGCAATTTCATTTCTGTTCCAAAAACCCCCATAAGCAACAGTTTTAATCAATTTCAGAAGATTGTAGGCTGAAGCATTGAATTCATCATATTCCCTAACTCTGGAAAGACATTACTTTTCCAAAGATCTTATCCTGATTCTTCCGCTTCCCTTTATCTCTCTTCCCATCCAATTTTAAACACCATCCGCCATAGCCGTCTGACTGCCTGCCTGCCTGACTCCTGGATTTTTACCGGAAACCAAACCCTTTCTGCCTATCAATTTTGGTTTGATTGAGCATCTGTGAATAAGCTGATACCTGTGACTTGTCTTTTCCTGAATGCAGTAGAAATCTCTAAATTACAATTACAATGGATTACCCAAATGTTTGGTTGATTTCAATAAAACAACAAATCTTTGACACTGTCCTGCCAATTCTGAGACAGTTGTAAAGCTTTGGTTATCCCACCCTTCCTTAGCTGACTGGCTTCCTTTCTCAAATTCTCATAATTCATCAGCTCAGTTCAGTCACTATCAGTGACAGGTAGGAGGTAGCACAGGTATGGATCACTCAATTCAAAGACAAAAAGTCATTAAATAAGTTGTTCCGTCCAACCTTCTGGAAAAAGTTGCCCAACGACCTACTACATAAACTCCTTGGTCTATCTTTGCCTGTATTCCGTAAGCACTTCAAAACCATTCTGTTCAATCGTGATATTGCTTTGACAGGCCTACAGCACTTCTGATGAGTCTCCTTTCGATAAGCGTTACATAAGTTGTGATTACAATTGAAATTACATAGGTCTATAAGGCAAATTACCTTAAGTTTTCTTCCAGATGCCTTGTTGACTTTTCCTGGTTCTAATCCTGCCACCTGCTATCTGAAGGACCACTTTTAGCATATTATACAAACTGTAACTGTTGACAGTATAAATTCAAATGGTAAATGCTTTATATTAGCCACAAGTGAAAACACGAAATGAGGACAAGAACGAGTTATCTGGAAATGACAGAATTTCATATTTGGATCAATAATAATAACTTACAAAAGTTTAGTTTAGTTCCTTGAATACTCAGTATATCATATCCTTAAGCTATGAGTATTAGCACTACTTCCCCAACTTAATATGTCTGAATTACGCTAGTGATGTCTTTAGGCCTATTTAGACTGCCAGTCTGATAAGTAACTAGAGAAAAATATGAGAAAAAAAACATCTGCATTCTTACTGAAATTCAAATAATTTCCATTAAGTTATCCGATCTATCCATGAAGGAAATTTTGTTGCCACTTCACAGCAAACAAAAGCACTGCATTAAAGTGAAATATTGAAAGCCATAATTAAATATGACATATCTGTAATGGCTGCAGAGTTCTTTCCTACAGATTCTATTAACGAACACCCACCGAAATACCCACCGAACAAGAATTGCGGCAGACAACTGTAACCTCTAAATTCCGCTGCCCTTTAGTGATGGCTCAAAGAGATCACAGACACCAAAGGATGGCTAACTGAGTAAGAAGCTTTGTAGTGTCTTTCAGCAAATCAGTTCACACCATGCTATCAAATATGAATCAATAAACAATATGGAAACTACACTTCAAAGATAAACTACATTTCTTCAGCACCAAGTAGCTTACTTGACAAAGAGACAAAGGACTTTGGTGGAATAGACTGACTGACTCTTGCTGCCACACAGGAATCAAAAATTCATTGTCCCACTCATACCTCCAAATTTATTCATAACTCTCAAAGACAGCAAGTCTTCCATTAATTATTTAAATTACCATCATAGATAGCAAAGCGTGCAGCACTTTACATAGTACTTAAAATGTGCTATATTAAGTGTCTTTTTACATACAAATATACACACATGTACATACTATCACTGATGCCCCAGCCACAGTGTTAGAGATAATCCTACCAACTTGGCCAAAATCACACTACATCATAAACTGAGCACTTATGCGGTACCTCTAAGAAATGCTTAATATGAAGTCAGGCAAATTTGTTAGAGTGCTCAAAGAATATTAAGCAGAATGTTCGAGAGAAGTGGAAAGGTCCAGCAAACGTCTGTTGATACTGAGCCTTAGAAGCAGGAACTGACTATGAAAAGGACCATCAAGTTGTGTCCTTTGGCAGTATTGTTTTAGCATTCATTTCAATGCTACTGTTATAGAACTCTGTCTACGATATGCAGACGTGCATTGGATGCAAGCATTAAAGCGCCTCATCCATCACATTAATAGCAGCAATCCATATTCTTAATCTTGAGGCTTTCATGAGTTTGCTCGAACTGCTTCATAAAGCATGAAATGCTCAATGAATCGCACACGTGTCTGCTTGCTTCACATGCCTCAATATTCAACCAGAATTCCGCTAAAAGGTCACCGACCGTGGTCTAGAGAGATGGAACTTGACAAAGCTCCGGCAAAAATAGCAGGCAATTAGTACGTTCCGCCCGTCCTAAAAATTAATTAAAGGCATATCCAAGCACTACAGCAGTAAAACCAACCCTTAGGGCAGTATCAGGAGTTGCTTATTCAACAGAAGCCCGCTTTAGCAGCTTAGCCCACCCTTCAGCATTGACAGATGCTTACTGCATTTTTGGAAAGGCTCTTGGAAATAAAATGAATAATGTTCCCTAGGTAAAACTTGATACATTAGTGGACTCCCTTACCTGAGATTCTCTAATTTACACACCCCCACTTGGGACATTAGTGAAATAACAATTTTTATCCTGTGTCATATTTTAATTACTAACGCTGTTCTTATTCTAAAGCAGGATAATCTCAAGCGTAAGATTCAGAAGCTGGTCAGGGAGATAGACATCTCATCTGGCACGACATGTCTTTGCTGATGTCTGGCTTGGTAGAAGGAAATTGAACTGAAGCACTGAATGCCAAACAGAGGCAAATGAACATCAATGATGTCTCCACTTGTCTTCTGGCAAGATGACAAAGATAATTAATTCACAAAGGCCTGAGCCTTTGTGAATTAATTATCTTTGTCATCTTGCCAGAAGACATTATCTTTGTCATCTTGCCATCTTAGTTTGTCACATATACCAAATCAGTAAAATATCTCATCATCTTTTCAAATAATGAAAAAATAAAGAAGTGTTACATCTACACTTTCAGCCTACATTGAAATTCTGCCAAACTTATAACTCTAAATATCACATTGATTTCGTGCTTTAGTTTGATGCAAAATTCTAGTTGGATTACATCTTTGGCGTCTTTACTTTATTAGGCCTTAAGGTCACTACAAAAACATGTAAATTTGCAATTTTACATTTACTGTGTATACTTCTACGGAAGTCATGATAAGTTGTAAATTTTGTTGTAAATTTTACTTGACTTGTACAAGCGAAGAATTGAAGAATTAAGCAGAATTGAGAGTGGGTCAATATATATCACCAGTGCTACCATTCAAAAACCTAACAGATGCAATACTGCATGGTTTCTGCCTGATCAAGTCCCTGATCAAGCGATCACCATGGACAGAGCATTATTTCATTCATTCATTCATTCATTCATTCATTCATTCAAAGCATTCATTTGGCTTTCTTTCAGATAAAAGGACAGAGAAGGTCAGACTGTGATGACCTCTTCATATACATCCACAAATAAATACCATCACCTTCTAGTTACGGCCAAAAAAGGATTTTACTCTTCACTATTTTGTTCTTGATCCTCTAGCGCTCACCTTCTCTGGAAAACAATAAACCAACTCCTTCATCAGAACTCCTCCAGCCCACTTCCAAATTCTTTCCATCTTCTTCAATAGCTGACTCATTCTGTTCTTTGTATGTATGTATGTATGTATGTATGTATATATATGTATGTATGTACGTACGTATGTATGGATGTATGTACGTATGTACGTATGTATAAATCTGGATATTGCACATCCAACACTTTTTAAGATCCTCTCAAAGGTGTTGGCACAATGCTATCTAACAGATACAACAAGGTGTCTTAATTTAATTAACATCACCGGAAATGTTTATTTAGCTGGCTGAGGCATTAAGGAAAGGAAGTGCATTTCCTCAAACAGTCAACAATGGATTTTCAAAATCTGCTCCTAAGTCAGTAATTATCACCAAGTCAGGATTGTACAGCATATAAAGTCTACTGGATGAGAGAGAGAGAGAGAGAGCGTCTTAGGAGTGCAACATATCAAACTGTTTAAATTAATCCAAATTCTGTCAGAATCCCGAAAGCAGTCTCAGTGCTCGTTATCACTAGATCTTGTTGTGTTGCAGCTCTACGCATGCAGTCTCCAGCGACACAATTGTCTGCTTTTCCTTAATTTCCTACAGTTTTCTTCCGTCATTCGTTCGACATCGTCAACATTATTCACGCTATGCGGCTTTGTCTCTTTCAATGGCTACATCTGCACTCAACAGCAATTCTGTCTCCCCGTATATCTTTCTCCAAAGCACTAGCTTTGTGTCTGTTGGTGTGGGTCTGTGTGTCTGTCTGGCTGTGTATGTCTCTTTTTATCTGCCTCTTTATTCATCCAGTTCTCTTTTCACCTACCGTACTCGGTCTGCTTTTTCAGGCTGTTATTATCTCCAAGAAGCAGGTAAACACCAGAACGGTATAAGAATCGCCAACTTTAGTTTGCAACAATGGCTTCATTCTGTTTTCAGCATTTAACCCAACTGATCACCTGTAATGGACGGCATGCATTTAAGCCGATAACAAATTCAAAAAATATGGGAGAAGACAGTCTCTCTCAATACAGGTAAGGCAGCCAGCAGTTAATTCCTCTTCGTCGATCTTAAGATTACTGGATTCAAATAAGCTATTTATTTACTTAAAAAGTAAGAAATTAAATTTGTTCCTTCACTCCTTCATTTATATTTCATCCATTCATTTGTTCCACATTTTATTCATTTGTTACATTGCTTAGTCATTCTTTATTTTTTGTTCAACATCTTTATTATAATTATAACCCTAATCCAAAGTATCTGGTATCGCCAAAGGAAATTATAAAGGAGTTACTAATCCCTTCCCAGCCATCATTTAAAGGAATAAAATCTCCTATGTTAACCAGGTATAATACAGAGACTAGGTTGCATGGTCTAAATGTCCAGGAAGACCCATATTAAACCAACACGGAACTAGAATAATTCCCTCTTTGCTGTATCAATAGCCTGCCTGCCTGCCTGCCTGCCTGCCTGCCTGCCTGCCTGCCTGCCTGCCTGCCTGCCTGCCTGCCTGCCTGCCTGCCTGCCTGCCTGCCTGCCTGCCTGCCTGCCTGTTGGATCTTGACATGAAAACGAAACCTTTTTGCCTATCGATTTTGTTTTGACTGAGCTCCTGTGAATAAGCTGGTTCCTGCAACTTAGCTCTTTTGTGCCTGACTCCTGGATCTTGACCCTTTTGCCTATCGATTTTGTTTTGACTGAGCGCCTGTGAATAAGCTGGTTCCCGCGACTTAGCTTTCGTTGAGCGCTGTAGAAATCTCGAGATTACGATTACGATTTGTGTGCTGTAGAAATCTCGAGTTTACAATTACAACTACCTCGATGCTGTCCACACAGGCTTATATAAAGCCTGTAAATGTTCTTTGTTCGTCCAACATGGAACGTTTTAGGCACAATTTAAACAATTCTAAATTGTAGTCATAAACTCGAGATTTCTACAGCACCCAAAAAAGCTGAATTGCAGGAACCAGCTTATTCACAGGAGCTCAGTCAAAACAAAATCGATAGGCAGGAAGGGTCAGGTTCGGTCCCAGGTCAAGATCCAAGCAGGCAGGCAGGCAGGCTACGGTGTATGGTGTTTGGAAAGGGAGCGCAAGACAGATAAGCAGCAAAGCAGGAATCCAGAAAGGATTTGTGAAAGAGGAGTGTTTTAAGTTTTGAGTGACCTGCATAGAAATTCCAATGGGTGAACTGTTGCTGAGTTCGCAGACAGGGATACTGTATCTCCAAGTGTGCATCTGTGCCAAATGAACAGAAAAAGCTGTCTCGATAAGCAAAACCAAGATAGCTAGGAGCATGATAAGATGAATCAAATGTAGTCATACCATCTTTACACTCCACATGTTCCAAAGTACAACTTAATCAGGTACAGTCAATGACACATCACACCATCAAGTCTCAGAATTAGAATATTTCTGCTCCAAGCACCAGTGTAATGACACTAGACCTGGAATATTCTGGAAAGAATCAGCAGAATGCCAACCACTTCCAATCTTATAGGCCAATGATTCCAAAATAAATGAATTTTACAAATGAGTGACAAATGGACAAAGACGGTTTTCTGCAGAGGATGAAATTGAGGTCACAAGCTATGAATGACTTAGGTTAATGCAACTTCCAACTCCTGCAAATGGATGATGATTGGCAAATCCCAAACCTCACTGTGGCTGAGATCGAAGGTTTTAAAATGCTAATCAACACAGATCTGACACCAACGTCGATTCATCGATGTGCGTCTCTTTCTTATTTCAATGAGTCCACTGGTCCAAATGACATCATTGTCATTTAGGAACTCTCTTCATTTGTCATTTGGCCCAATGGTCAATTCTCTTCATTTAGTACAGATTTTATACAGTAGCAACAAATTAAGTCTGCACAGTGACTCTGAGGCAACACAGAATGAAGCTATGAAATATGGAAATATTTGCAATTAACAAATGCTTATGTTACAGTAATATGTATGCATCAAAGCATTTATATAGTGCCTTTAGAACCTCTTATAAGGCTGATCTAAACAGATCTGTTTGCCAGAGACTGTATGCTGAGCTGGGTCACTTGAAACAGTAGACTTCAGATGGTTCCAACAGCAAGGTCCTAAGCATGACAGAGCCTGATGTGTTAGAACTAATGTGCAGTTCGTAAGTAATTTTCATATGATGCTCTATATAAATATTGCAGTTCTTTCCCTGTTCTTGATCTTGTTCCTTTTACCTTGTTCTCGATCTAGTTCCTTTTCCTCTGTTCTTGGCATTCCTTTTCCCCTGTTCTTAATCTTATTCCGTTTCCCATGTTTTTGATCTTGTTTCTTTTCCTTGGTCTTGATCTTGTACCTTTCCCCTGTTCTTGATCTTAATCTTATTCCGTTTCCCATGTTTTTGATCTTGTTCTCTTTCCCTGTTCTTGATCTTGTTCTCTACCCTGTTCTTGATCTTGCTTCTTTTTCCCTGTTCTTGATCACGGAGATGGATCATGATGCAGTAGGTTTCAGTGAAAGATCATTCCAAGAGGAATGTCCTATTTATGACAAAGCCTGATGCGCTAGAACTGTTGTGCAGTATGTAAGTAATTTTTCAAATCATGCTCTATAAAAATTTTGCAGATATGTGACAACTTTACATGGCATCATTAACTGAAAATTCTTCATAACTGCAAGCATAAATTTGTAATCATAAATTCTGCACCTCTTCAACATGAAAACTGTCGATGGAACCAGTTTAATCTACTAATTCCTGTCTGACAGTCTCACTCCTGGATCCTGACCTGGAACCGAAACCTTCTGCCTATCGATTTTGTTTTGACTGAGCGCCTGTGAATAAGCTGGTTCCCTCGACTTAGCTTTCGTTGAGCGTTGTAGAAATCTCTAGATTACGATTACGACTACTAACAGGCTTACAATCATAGAATGAGGTGATCAAAGAGACCCCTACACAATGTTGCCTGACACGTTTTTACATCAGACACACAATGAAAATAAGACTAAGAAAATAAGACATTAGAAACATGTTTATCTGCGCTGTGCAACAGGTTGCATCCCATACAAACATTTACATAGCACTTTTTAAAACCTCTCAGCAAATGCCCACATAGTGATTACCCCACCAGGGTAATCAATCATTTATCATACACTTTACCAACGGTAATCATCAGAGGTTTAAAAAGATGAAGCACAGCCACAAAACAACAATCCGACAACTGGAACATTGTCTTTATGGCTTATTTGTGCAAGATTTGGAAACTCAATTGTAATTTGTAATTGTAATCACAGATTTACATAGCGCCTCTGAAGAGAGAATCATCAGAGGCAATCCCAATCTGACAACACAAAACTACGATGAAAAAGTTGATTTCAAGCATTTACAGTCTAAAAAAACTTTAAAAAGACCACAAAACAGGGAAAGCTGAAACATAAATGACTCGCTGCCAAACAGATAAAAATCATATGAAAATTAAGTTCTGACTTTAATTCTGTTTTATGGAAATGATTGCACACATGTTATTTTGAACTTAACTAGCGTCTAAAATGCATTAGTTTTCCGGGAAGAAAGAATACGAAAGATAATCAAATTACCATCGAGCATGTTTCGGCATGTACCAAGAAACACAACATTACTCGAGCCTTTGATTTGATTAGAACATCCCGCTAGGAGATTGTCTCGAAATATGACAAATTCATTGCGACCTTCGCTTGTAGATTTTACACAAATTGTGTTCCAGCAGAAGTGAGGTGTGATAGCAAAAGTCAAGTCAAGTCAAGAGGACAGACGTCTGGAAATGAATCATTTGTCAATGCAGTCAGTCGGACTTACCCAGACACATTCAGACAGCAAAGTGCAACCAGCGTTTTAGATAAGTACGAATAATTGGGTTTAATCAATCCATGTCATTATCCTATTGCATTTTTTGCCACTTTCAATTTTGCCCACATAATTTCTCATGAGTTAGGAGCACAATGATCATGATTGTCTTCTTAATCTGACTGATCACGATGATCCTTAAGCTCATTATAATCTACATTGCCATGAGTCACTGATGACTTCATCACTGTCATCATCCACAACGTTTTATTTATTTTCAAAACAACCATCTGTTCAAGCTGCCAAGATCAGAACTCTAGCTATCATTAAATCTGCATTTATTAAGCGCCACCATCTAATGACGAACCATTAATCAAGGCACTGAGCAATTGCGAGTGAGGGACTTGCTCAAGGTCCCTACACAGTAACCATCTATGAAAAGACATGAATCCCTACACTCCATGCCACAAGACGAGCACTCTAACCTATTGGCATCCATGCCCACAATCAGCTACCGTGCCCCATAATCGGCTACTGTGCCCCACAATCAGCTACCGTGCCCCCACTATTCATTGTTTCGTAATATCTATGCATTAGTAATTTCATGAAATAATTACAAGAATTACTCAGTCTCAAGGAAATCATTTAAAAATTGCAAATTTTCGCTTTTTAATGTTTCTAATGATTATAATCGGTTTCACTAAAAACAACAAATTATCACCAAGAACCGGCTGCAAAGAACTGCATCGCTGTCATTTTACCGTACAACTCATCATTTATTATCTGTCAAAGTTTCGTTTTTACTAGGGCTCTACAACTCCTTCACTAAAAATCAACTCACAGAAGAAATTCAAGATTTGTGCTATCAAATTCTGTACTCCTTGGCACTGATAAATGCTTTTTAATTCAATCACACGACCTAATATTCAAATCACAGTGAAAAATAAGTTCAATTTATCACATAGCCTTAAAGAATTGAAATTTTATTAATGGTTCATAAAGAAAAGTACTACATACAAACATTCATTCATATGTACATATACACATATACACACATACATACATGCATCCATGGATATGTACATACATAAACACACTTACATAAATACTTTCATACATATTTAAGTAAATTAACCATAAAAAAATAAACTGTGGAATATATGTTCTTGTTAGTTCACAAGAAGAAATAGACAAGAAAGCAAACTTGTGATCCAATCCATTCTAAATATCCATAAGTATCCACGTGCACAGCTAGTCCGCCTTCATCCTTTGAACCATGACTAAGCATCATTGTTCCTTTCACGTCCAGTACATTCCTTGATCAATGAAGCCATCAAATGGAAAGCATCAACCAAAAGAAATCTGTCACCCACAACCGTAAGAAGCCAAAGACTGATGTTTTCATTGCTGTTACATTGACAAGGATGTTGTCAATCGAAGCGTCGTTTTCCATACTGCGCCATTTAAAAAGGACGCAATTAAAACAGTCTACATATTTTGCATGCAAATTAGATAAGAGAGTTGCACGCTATTACCAAATTATTATTATTATTATCTTTATTATTATTATTATCTTTAATATTATTATTATTATGTATTATTATTATTTCTACATTTTTATTGTGCCACAATATAATGATGAAGCATCAGTCGATAGCAATAGCTTCATTGCAGTAACAATAATGTTCATTAAAGATTATTGATAAAATTGCCATATACATTTTATCATAATTTCTCTTTTATGATTCTCATATGGGTGAATAATGCTTGTAAGTTTCAATGGAACAGTCATATAATCACATTTCTTCATTATTCTACTACGACGCTAGTAACATTGAAGATGTTTAATTTGTTTCAGCTGAAGATATTGAAACGCCTTAGCTGAAATTTTATAGCCACACAACTCATGAAGAATGTACACGTGACCATATAAATAAACACTCACGATTGTTAATGTTGGGGTTGTGATCTCACATCATTTTTGACATGAATTCTGTTCATAACACATTCACAAATGTGGAACCCAACTCACCTTTAGAATGTGACCTCTGTATAAAGAAACCTTATTACAGTCTGGTACCTGATGATGTTATAAAAAGAGCTTTGTGCTAATGTATATTTTTAGATTACCTGATCAATAATCGTATTCAAAATCTCGAGATTTCTACAGCACCCAACGAAAGCTAAGTCGTGTTAACCAGCTTATTCACAGGCACTCAGTCAAAACAAACACTCTCAAAGGCCCCCTATCATTTACTTCAAAGACAGTGATTCATTAAAATTAAAAATATTTGATAAATGACAGATGTACCAGTATGTATACATCTCCATTCAAATGGGGACACTTCTATACTGCCTTTCTAGAAAACCCTCAACTACATGACCTCATCATACCTTACATGACTTGCCTGGGAATAAGCTGAGCAGTGTATTCGTATGATCTTTGATGTCATTCAGATCTAAACTTAAGACACATCTCTTCCAACTTGCTTACCCACCGTATAGCCCGGCTTCTGGTTTCTCTGACCTATTGGAATTCGACCCGGTTTCTCCAACGGTTTGTTGTTTTTGACTTCACTTTTGACTTGAAGCAACCATCAAATGATGCCTTGGGCATAATATAACGGTGTTATAGAAAAAAGATTTTCTGATAGCCAGTTACCCGGAAATACATTTTATGTTGAAGGAAAAGATTAGTTATTCCATCGAGTCTTGGTATTTTCTTTTGAAGGCCATATTTGCTCTTTGCCCACTATATGTAGCTTGACTTTAGATTAGATTAGATCTACTTAGAAAAAGTACAGTGTCGATGACCACAACATCAAAGACCTCAAAACAGTAAGATGACATGTTGGTTCGCAGGCAAATTTAAGAAAACTAGCATTAGTGGTCACCTGCTCTATGTTCACCCCACAGCTGAGAAACATACAACTGTGCCACGAGAAAGGAAATTACCATGAAGATCACACGAAAGTCATAATCATTCATCACCTTTCTCCAAAAGTCAAACCACATATACTGGGCAAAGAACAAATATGGCCTTCAAAAAAAATACCAAGACTCGATGGAATAACTAATCTTTTCCTTCAACATAAAATGTATTTCCGGGTAACTGGCTATCAGAAAATCTTTTTTATCACTGTAACTAAAGAGTGACTGATATTACAAGCAAAGAAGAAAACTGAAATCCATAACTTGTCCAGACTCCACTTCCAAAACAGCATCAGCCCAACGCATAACATATCATCAATCAAGACAGGAAGTTAGGTATTTCCAACTACATTATTTTGACAACACAGTTTGGAATGGTAAACATCCACTTACTGGACCAAGTTCCTTTAAATGGATTGACTCGAACTACAGTCTAATTTGTCACAAGATCTATCTAACAGATTTGTAGCAATTTATTCTTACTGTAGTACAATGTACTGCTGTGCCAGTACAAAGAATTTCACAAGCAAAAAGACAAGAAAAATGAAGCCCATGAGCTTCAATGACCTGGGTTTTAGATATGGTCTGGGCCGACCATCAGTAATACATCTTACTAAAGCCTGACCTCACAGCATTAATCGTAAAACCAAAAAGCGTTTTTTTATATCTTAAAAGTCATCTCATTCAATGTGAACCATGGAAACGGAATAGAGAATGAGAGCGAAATTAAAGCCTATGTAACTGCTTTCTGGTCGTGCTTCTTTAGTTTTTAGTCTTTGGTGTTTTGTCATTATCTATTCCCCTTTTTTTAGTGAACTGCAGTATATAATCCTCTGACTATGTAACACAAAAAAAAACTGGAAAGATGAATGGACGTGTACAAGCAAAAACTGTCCTGGAGCCAGTGGCAACCAGATGTTACTGTCATAACAGACAGGAAAACAAACTGGTCTGGATAGCGCAGAGCAAAAGCTCATTTGCTTTACATGGCTTTAAATCACAGCTGCTAAGAGTCCTCTGCTTTTGATGTATTTGTCAAATCCTAAATGATGGAAATGCAGCAGCCACATAAAAATATTACAGTCCGTCAAAGCACATAACATACTCACTACATAACATGGGCCATACATAAACTGCTTTATGAATCGATAAAAAATGACCATTTTCACCGTGCTAAATGCTGAACAATAAGAGCATGAGACAGTCACAGAAAGAACCAGATTCTAAAAGCTAGCAATGTGATATTTACGATATCAGTTAAGAGTTCTTGCCAAAGTAGCAAATTCCATTTACACTGAATTTCATTATCAAATATTTTAACAAGGCAAACGACCAAAGCCCATAAAATGAGGCCAAGACCCATAATACGAGGCCAAGGGCAAATAACATTTGGCCTTGGGGCTAAGGTTAGCCTAACATTGCTAGCTTTAGAGGTGGTGCTTGAAAAATAACATAAACAGGCTTAATCCTTTAGTCTTTTCATAAGCACAACCCCAATACACCATCTTGAGCAAGAAAAATTATCAATTTAAGTGTACTTGCCAGAGAGATATTAAGGACAGCATCAGACATTAAAGACATCATACTGAGAAGCATTTAAGCATCAAGTTGGGGATAATTTTAAATGGACAACCACTGGAAGCAATATTACTAGTCTGTTCTTCGCTACACCACATTAATCCAAATAGTACTTTCAAGAGGATACTGAAGAGAGTATGTCCCCAACGACAAGAGGACACTGAAGACTGTATGTCCCCAATGACAAGAGGACACTGAAGACAGTATGTCCCCAATGACAAGAGGACACTGAAGACTGTATGTCCCCAATGACAAGAGGACACTGAAGACTGTATGTCCCCAACGACAAGAGGACACTGAAGACTGTATGTCCCCAACGACAAGAGGACACTGAAGACTGTAGTCCCCAACGACAAGAGGGCACTGAAGACTGTATGTCCCCAACGACAAGAGGACACTGAAGACAGTATGTCCCCAACGACAAGAGGACACTGAAGACTGTATGTCCCCAACGACAAGAGGACACTGAAGACAGTATGTCCCCAACGACAAGAGGACACTGAAGGCAGTATGTCCCCAACGACAAGAGGACACTGAAGACTGTATGTCCCCAACGACAAGAGGACACTGAAGACTGTATGTCCCCAACGACAAGAGGACACTGAAGACTGTATGTCCCCAACGACAAGAGGACACTGAAGACTGTAGTCCCCAACGACAAGAGGACACTGAAGACTGTATGTCCCCAACGACAAGAGGACACTGAAGACTGTATGTCCCCAACGACAAGAGGACACTGAAGACAGTATGTCCCCAACGACAAGAGGACACTGAAGACAGTATGTCCCCAACGACAAGAGGACACTGAAGACTGTATGTCCCCAACGACAAGAGGACACTGAAGACAGTATGTCCCCAACGACAAGAGGACACTGAAGACAGTATGTCCCCAACGACAAGAGGACACTGAAGACAGTATGTCCCCAACGACAAGAATGCCAGACGTCGAATGCAGAAATAGAGAGATTTAGCTAAGCCAAGCCCTGACATTCATTCATTTTCCAACCCATCAATCAGTGATAGTGAAAAAAGTCGAGTAGCAACAGCCGGTCGGCACAATTCAACAATTCTGCTGCTATCACTGTCTGGCTGCCTTTCACTTCGCGACATTTATGAAATCTATCAATCAGAACTAAAGATTTTGACTTCATCTGATTCATGCACTGCTGCAGAGGCAACTGGAATGGCAAGCAGCAATTGGATAAACAGCTAAGCTGGTCAATTTTTGTTTTGAGGTGATGTGCATCGAAATCAAATTAAGATCAGAGGGGATGCATAGATCATTGGCTTTGATGCTAGTAGCTTCCAGGGAAATGCAGTTCTGTTCCTTAGCAGGCAATAATTTAGAAAGTGCACTCAATCATTTCCCAATGCAAATGAACCTCAATAAAAATACAAATTATGGTGCAACAGAAGTACTGGCAGATAACACAGTTCATTTAGCAACACTGCATTCATAACAGAAACGAGTTTAATTAGAATAGCTCTCATTAAAAGCTGGAAGATACGGTAATCACTCATGTACTGGATGCTTCTGTCAACATATAAATCTTCAGAAAGGTCAACGGACTTCTGGAATAACTGGCTTTGGTATTTGCAATCTGCACTCACATTCTTAACTATAATGCACAAAGTCATATACGAAATGGAAAGAGGAAGAAAGCTCAACTACTAATTCTTGAAAGCAAAGAATCTCCATTTGGAAGGATTAGAAACACGAGCATAATCATATTCGTTAATCGTGAAGGAATCTCCAACTGCATCTGGACTTCAAGAAGGAAAGCTTTGATGCTGTAAAATAGTTCTGACTTAAGTTTCCACACTTAAGTTATCTGTCATCCTGAATTTGCTTGTTCTGGATTAAATGCAAAAAAGTTTAAAAGAATACCGGTACACAGCAAGCATTTAGATAAATAAAGGCGCATATCAGCAATAGCACAAACTGAAACGAATCACTCTAAGTACCTACTAACTGTATCTGCAATACTGGTCACTTCTAAAACTCTACCAAATGGACAGTTTTCCATCTTCATACATGCATAAATGCCACAGTCTGGAAAATTGATCACACAGCCATGAAGGACATCAGATGAAGACGGGCAAAACTGTTGATAACACAATTACGACACAAGTTCACAAGGTTAGTCAGCACGCCCCAAGTGTCACAGACACTGCACTTGCTAGTCACGCAAACAATAATAGCTTGAATATTCAGCTGTAAAAACAAGACCATACCAGTAACCAATATTCCAGGCACAATAAAAGCTCTGCAGCAGAGTAATATTTTATTACTCTAAATAGACAGAAATTCTAATTTACAGTTCCAAAAAGTGCAGTTCAGCAAAACATCAGTGAAAATACAAGTCACCAATATTTGGTTTGTATGGGAAGCCACCACGTTTTCCTAGCATTTTCTTCACTGTTTCCTAATATACAATTCATATAAATCTCTACCTCCTTATGTTCGCGACTCCCCTACTGAGGCTGTCTTTCGCTCCAACCTTAAAACTTACCTCTTCCAGTCTGCTTATGGTTCTTAATACCTCAAATAACCCGGCTTCAAGTGCCCTTCTGAACTTTGTAAGGAGGGCATTAACAAATTTTAGTTGTATTGTATTGTATATATTTTTATCTCACTCATCAACGAGTCCTGTTGCTTTTGTCAACACAAACATATCTGGTTGCATCAAAAACCGATGAAAAAAAAGCAAATGGGTATTACGTATGTTTTGCTGATCAACTAAACAGAACAGACACAGAAATCCATGTTGTCATGAATGACAATCGAATGCATATAATGGTAATTCTGTGCAAAAGCATAGAAGTAAACATCAACAAAGTTTATGCTGTTGTATGGAATCTAGCAAAACATGAATACATCAGAGCTAAACGCAAAAGAGAATCACTCATTCTCCTGTAATATTTTGCACATTCTGAAAACTAGTGCACTAAAGTATTCACAACTGTCTTCTAACACAGCACATTTACAGTATTCATAGTGGATGACAACCAGGCACTTCTGATTATTAAATACAAATACATACACAAAACACACGCATATATATATATACACACACATATATATATACATACAAAGACCTGTGTGAGGTTTTTAAAAGCACTGTATAAATGATTACATGCATACTACATGCATACATGCAGACATACATACATACATGCACAAACAGACATACATACATATACACATACATATATACATACAAGCATGCATGCACAGAGAAAAATATACATGAATGCATTCATACTTGCATGCATGCATGGATACATACATACAAAAGCATACATACATAAATACTGTACATGCATACACACACACATATAAATACATACATACATTCAGACAGACATACATACATTCATACTATATTATTGACTCACTGTAGGCCACAATGAATACCGTAAGTAACCAGGCCAGTTCATATTTACAAGTGCCTGATCCACACTAGTAACCGACACTTGCAAACCTCTGAAATGGCAATCATCTTAAAACCCTTCATTCTAAACAAGCAATATCCAAAATTTGCAATTAGGCAATGACCGGTCAAAAACTGATACAGCGAGTTCTTAGTAAGATATAACATCGAGGACATCAACTAGATATGTAATGCAGTCTTACGCTTTACTGCCCAGAAAACCATGCAAAAATGTATATCTGATAAGAAAGTCTGTTACTACTGGCCCTATCTACTACTGGCCCTATCTCCTACTGGCCCTATACAATAAGAAAGGCAGTACTACCGGCCCTATCTACTACTGGCCCTATCTGATAAGAAAGGCTGTTATTACTGGCCCCATCTGATAACAAAGGCTGTTACACTGGCCCCATCTGATAAGAAGGGCTGTTAATACTGGCCCCATCTGATAACAAAGGCTGTTACTACTGGCCTCATCTGATAACAAAGGCTGTTAATACTGGTCCTATCTGATAAGAAAAGCTGTTACTATTGGCCCTATTTACTACTGGTCCTATCTGACAAAAAAGTCTGGTATTACTGGCCCTATCTGCTACTGGCCCTATCTGATAAGAGTCTCGTACTGCTGGCCCTATCTGACATGAAGGCCTGTTCCTACTGGCCCAGCCTGTTCCTTAGAAGTAAATTCTGCAGATGACCACACAACACGGGCGTCAAATTACCTAATAAACGCTAAGCCAAGCTTAAATAAGGTCTTCTGGGTGGATGATCCCAGAAGCTTAAATCTCAGCGTTTCTCTCGAACCCCCGTGATCATCGTTATTCGCCTTGGGTCCCGCACCCCCAAAATAAAACCTGTCCACGCTGAGATCCAACTTCAGAAACTCAATAAGAAAACACTCACCTCGAGGGCTGTTATCTACAGACGATAGGGTCATCGTTAGCGTCAACCAGACGAAAATACGAGACGACTCAGCGTAGAATCGAAAGTACATGATGACCAACCATATCCCTCTCTCCCTCGCCCGCTCCGTCTCCGACTCACGTTTCCATGGTCAGTCACTGACCGCGCTGGGCTTCCATCTCACAGGTCGCCATCAATAAACACGAGGATTATCGGCTGTCGAAAGAGCCAGTTATTCTACCGCTTCGTAGTTCGTTTCGACCAGTGGCGACCCACTTAGACGAAGAAGACGAATCCCACCAGTCAGGATCAGTCCACGCCGACGCATCCAAGCAGACGTATCATCCTAGACTCCGTCGACGATCGTGATATACTATCACGGTGATCCATTTGTCCCTCGTGCACGCACGGTTGAGGATAAAGCTCGAAAATATTTAACGCCGTCGCGCGACGGAGCGCCCCGCCGACTAAATCTGAGGAGCTACGAACAGTAAGTAGATCGACCGACCCGACCGACCGACCGTGCAAACGGACTCTCCCAATCCCCAGATAACGGGTAGTGGGAACCAGATCCCTCGGATATCGACGCTACACACGATGCCCGAGACCAGGGCATCGATCCCCGCCGTCGCTACTGGTCTGCGCGCCACCGCCCGCGCGCTTTAAGGAATCTGGCAAACTGCAGCGGGTGAGGTAAGGTTGGTCTAATTTTGAGAAGTCCGCTGAGGCGCTAAGTAAATGTTCGGAAATGTTCCTATACAAGAGTTCGCGTAACACTTACAGCCAGGGTGTGATTTGTAGACTTCTTTGAAAGACTTCTCCTTTCCTCCTTCACGGTTCAGACTATATCTCGTATTGGAGATACATTTCAACACATATTTCGCTCCTTCCCACGTGGGGTTTTTACACCCCGCTGTTACCAGCTACAAATCGTACCATTCCCATAGGATGCAACGCTACGTATTGAGTAGCGTATACTTACTTGTCAATACAGAATGCAGCGTCTTTTACCAGTGACTGATGTAGACCAAACCAATCGGCCTGGGATAAATGGAAAACATAAAATGGCGATATAGACAACAATAGATGGTCATTGTTAAATGCTGCGATCAGCTAAATCCAGCAGCTCTTGCCGTTTTATTTGCTCGTATACTTTCTGAAGTATCCGAAGCATGCGCAAGGTAAATTAATTCCAAGATTCAGGAGAGACGTATCCCTTAGCAACGCATCAAGACCCTTTTCAGCCTACCGTAGAGAGCGTGTGGTTCATCGTTCAGCTAACAGACATATGGCGCGTTGACAAATGCGTTACTTACTCACTTAAGAAAATCTTCACTCCTCAGTGGCCGATTCAGCTAATGGTTTGGGGGGCGGTTCCCCCGAGCCTCTCCTGGTTATATTCCGGCGCTCCTCAGACCTGACACACACATGGTGGACTGCTAGAATGTGGCCCCTCTAGAAATGCCCTTCCCACGCAACCAATCCTGTAACCGCCACTGTCACTCCTAGTTACCCTTGTAAATTTTGACCACAATCTGCGTTTAGGGCCTATGTTGCTTCAATGCAAAAACACGCTCGCAATTTCTAACATAAGTTTTCGGATTCCATTGTGGAAGACAACATTTTTGAACTCATGTGCAGCGCCCTTTTCTTCAGCCTCGGCTGTGCTACGGCGCTCTATGAATTGTCTTATTATTATTATTATTATTATTATTATTATTATTATTATTATTATTATTATTATTATTATTATTATTATTATTATTATTATTATTATTATTATTATTATTAAAATTTATATCAGTCTAACAGCATGTTAGCGAAATAAGTACTATGCTTCTTCCATTGCAACATCTGGACACTTTCTCGCGGAGTCCAGTCCTGCAACTGACCAAATCTACGACCGAATGGCGGCCCTAACACAGAGAAAAGCCTACTAGTGATCTCCTGATTTTCTTCCAGAATAGGCCTAGCCGATATCAAGGTTCTCCGCAGCCCCAAACCGCAATGAGAACAAATGCGAAAGTTTACGACCCTAATCAGCCGCGCTCCGCTAAGACGGAGAGGAAGCTTCGTTCACGGTCTATTAATTGTATGTATAATATATATAATAGATATATATGGACTCTCTCCCTGGCTTGCTCTCTCTGTATTTGTCTCTCTGTCTCTCTCTATATATATGTATATGTATATGTATATGTACATGTACATGTATATGTATATTTATAGCCCGCCGGTGAATAGTCCTTGAACTTCGGCATAGGCGAGGTAAAATTTCTTTGGTTTGAATTGTCTCCCACTAAAGGTGCATTTTCCAAAGGCTTTGCCCGATTCTTCCCATATGTATTAACACTGCTTGTAACAACAAATCCATGGTCGGCTATGTGAAATCTTAGTCTGGGTCGAAATTTGGATGCCAAACTACAGCAGGCACCAGTTTTCCAGATAGGAAAAAACATTAACCCTTTCTTCAGCCAGAGGATTGTAGAGCACTGGAACTGGCTGCCAGAAGAAGTAGCATCGGCACCAAGTTTGGACACTTTCAGAGAAAGACTGGATAGCTGGATGGAGAGATAGATGCACGAAAGCCAATACTGCTTACTTACCCTATTAACTGTAACTGCACAGAAGGCAGACGTTGTAAAAATGCTTTTAAACAAAAGTAGGCCCTACATGCATGTAAATGTAAATGTACACGTTTTTCTATGGCCTAGACCGTGCTCACTTTTCAATGAATTAATCGGGTGAGATCCTTCACCAGTTTGAATGGGCGTCACGCCATTTAAAGTCCCCGTGTACGGACCGTGATAGCTCGAGATTCAAATCTCCGAAGTAAGCCACGATCGGGTGCGAACCAGGGCGTCCTCATGCACAGAGGCGTCTTGACTGAAGTATGCTTTTACCGACAACTAGGGCTCGCTGGCTGTATTGCTGTAATCTCCTCTTCGGGGTCCGGGGCTCAGCCCACCCTCCAACGATTTTGTTTTGTATTCTATACGAATTTCCATCGGAGTTTGGTTTCTAAAGTTTAATTTGTGCGTAAATGATGGAGTTAGAAGAAAACTAAACACTGGGTAGCTGAACATTTGATTTGTGGGGGGTTGAACATTCTAAGAGGCCCGGCAAATCATGTTTCCCCGGCTTTAACCCCCCCTCCGAATTCTCACCTGGCACTGGAACTGACCAAGCAACCTAGCACTTGCGGACTTGATTGGTATCGGCCTAATGCCCGTCTCGTCTCTCTGACGCGGCTTTTATGTAACGCTGAGAAATTTCGGATATTTACATCTACAATACACGGATAGTTTGCAGACACGAGGCACGGTAGCACATTGGATAGAGCGCCTGGCTTGTAATGCTGAGAGTACGGGTTCGATCCTCTTCCGAGACGATTAGCCTGCTGTGTAGGGACCTTGAGCAAGCCTTTCACTCACAGTTGCTCGGCGCCATCGACTGATGCTAAGTCATTAGATAGTGGCGTCTAACAAATGCAGAAATAAATAAAAACAACAAAATAAAAACACAGAACTGCACATTATTGTAGCACGGCTAAGCTCAGCCAAACAAATAAACCGAAAAAACGTGTGTATTTGTTTCCCAACAGCCGCTTGCAGCTGTGCCAAAAGCATCAGTCGCTTAAAGGTATGCATTATTCAGTCTAGTGCGTATTTGAAGGTAATTAACTGAAAGGAACCTAGCGGGAGCGATTGCCGGAAATGGCGATTTAGAAGGAACCTCGGACCGAATGTTTTTATAACGACTACAGGCTGACTTTTGGCTTGAGGTGTCGAACTTCAAACCCTTGCACATAGGCTTATATCACATCCTGGCAGCAAGTGTGATCAGTTTGGCTTTAATGTCGTTCTTTTTGCTTTGTGACGTATGACTACTTGTCAAAAGAGCTAGGCCGGTATCGGTTTTCGCTTTTTCTCGTTATTTTTTCAAAATCGGTTCCGTTTCGATTTCGGTTTTTATAAATATCGCGATTTCGGTTTTCGGTTTTATGCTTTCTTAAGTTTGTATCCCGACTGCTGTTGGGGAGTTTAGGCCTACCCTTCGCAACGGTACATTGCATCGTGATTTGCTGTTTCACTGTACATAACTATTAAAATTGTATGTTGAAAATTAACATTCTAATTTACTTGTCCAACTAAATATGTTATCAGGTCTTAAGGTTAAAGAATGGTCAGTGAACGAAAAATAATATTTGTGACGGATAATGATATAGATACTTGCAATCTGTGTATACTGGCTGATCGGTTTTTAGTTTCGGTTTTTAGTATTTTTCGGTTTTCCGAATACCAACTTCAGTGTGGGTTTCGATATCATTGAAAATCGCATAGATAGGTTCGGTAACGGTTAAACCGACCCACCACTCTACTTGTGCTCCAGGTTTGTGTCTCCATCTTACTTTATAATTGACACTTAACCTTAGAAAAAGAATAGTTCTCGTCGAGTCAGTAGATGGCGCCGCAGGTTTAGGTGACACTAGACACTTAACGTTAGCAAGAAAATAGTTCTCGTCGATTCAGTAGAAGGCGCCGCAGGTGTCGCTCACACATGGATATTTCAGAATGCAATATGTCTCTGTTTCTTGGTGCGCAATTATTATTTATTAGAAACTTCTATAGCGTCGGTGTCTAATGCATAAGGCATCAAACGATGGCGCATCAAATTTAAGCCGCATTCAGTTGCGCAATAACATACCGTAACATGAACGACATGACATTACATAAAAAGAGTTTCGACTGGTTGAGAAGACATGTAACCTGCGTTAGAACCACTGCTAATTAGCTAGGAATGTTTAGTAGCTAATCCTTGCTAGCTTCTTCTTACAGCTTTTTGGTTGCGCACGTCCATTCATCGACAGGCCATTTTTGACAACCCCACGGACTTGACGCATCGCTCGTGAATAAGGTAGTGCCCTGGTCTTAGCTTTTAGGTAGTGCTTTAAAAATTTCGAGTGTACGATTACGATTACGAAAATGCACTGACTGGCATAGCAAATCATTTTGTTGTCCTGAAACCCATAACCTAATGATCATTTCAAAGCTATTTTCATTATGCATCTCAGCGTTGAATGAGCCACAGCGAGCAATTTATAACACACGATGATGCATTGTACAGAATTATCTAATATAATTAATTTTGTAATTAATTGCACTTTCTTGCTGCGCGAATTTCCAGCCAGTCTGTCAGAACAATGTCATGTCTTCCGTCGATTCAGAATTTTTGTTTTATTCGAATTATTTTCTCAGTGAACTTTTTTTAAATCCAAGGTTGAAATGATGCTTCACCGCATGAATGAAAAATTAAGTACTGTACGACCAAAGTAGGAAGAAAATCTCTAGAAATCAGGCTTCATGCGTAGTCTTATTGTATTCCTCAATTTTAGACTGCTGTCGGGCAACTGGTCTCGAGCCCTTTATAGAATAATCGAGGCGCTAGGCTAACAATGCTTTGAAACCATTCCACTATTATCATGACATCGGTTCAAAATTAAATAAACACCCACGCGCGCATGCGTATGACTTTTACTAGGAAAGCTCGGTTTAATGGCGAGCAGTTATACTTGGAGTCCGTGCCTGCCTGACTACTTTCTCCAATCCCTCAAGAGGTAAATGGGTTTGAAGTGATGGTGGAAACCTGCGAAATTACCTATTGCCGTTTAAAATTTCCATTATTCAGGAAATGGCGGGAAGATCTTCAGCAGAAAACTCAGAAGATCAATGTTTGCCGAGGGAGCAGGCGTCATTAATTTTATTCTGGGCTTCTTCCGAATATGAGAGCGTGCAGAAACCGCAGACTGAGATGACGGCCATCGCAGCTGCAATAATTACGACCCGTCGGGTTTTTCTCGAATGATCTCGGTATTATTGCTGGCTTTTCCGGTTCCTCGTCCGGTCTTTTCTTATCGATCGTTAGATGGCGCTCGTCATTTCGATGTAGGGCCGAAGATCAGACGCTGGATATGATTTCTAGCATATTTCATTGTTCAGTTTATCGATCGTCACTCACCTACAACCCCAAAGGTTACTGTTGGAAAATACGTCGCCCAAAGAATAACAATGGCGACTCTGTGGAAGCAATAATAAAAGCGCGTCCATTGTGGGTTAGACAATTTTTTATGCTGGCGATGCCTAGTGTCAGTTTTTTGCAACTGCCTCAGATGAAGGTCTATGGGTGTTAAACTAGTCGGTCATCTCGTGATGTACATGGCGATGATTATACACTTGGTTCTGTTATGATAATGCGAAACTCGGTGAGTAACATCAAAAACTGACGCTGAGTGTCGCCAGCGTATAAAGTGGAGCCGCTATTTTTGTAACTTTCACAGTGCCACCCTCGCCCACTGAACTACATACAAGCCACTTACTTGATTACTTACTTACTTCGACCATTTTATTTTTCCTCATGCCTCCGGATAGAGAGGTGAGATGGTACAGCATTCTCATGCCTGCCTGCCTGAAAACACTGCTGTTTCACAGATCCTATCCTGATTCCTCTTCTTCCCCTTATCAATCTTGCAGATTCGATTCCAAACCTGCCTGCCTGCCTGCCTGCCTGCCTGCCTGCCTGCCTGCCTGCCTGCCTGCCTGCCTGCCTGCCTGCCTGCCTGCCTGCCTGCCTGCCTGCCTGCCTGCCTGCCTGCCTGCCTGCCTGCCTGCCTGCCTGCCTGCCTGCCTGCCTGCCTGCCTGCCTGCCTGCCTGCCGCGCTCAAATTGACATTACATAATAATATAACATTAATATGCTTGCCTGATAGAGTGATTCCTAGGTTTGGACATGTATCCAATACATACATACACACATACATACATGCATACATACATACAATACAAATGAGGGACGACCAGCACCGGTTGGTGGACTGTGTGTGTGTATGTGTGTGGCCCGGACTACTAGTGTTCACATTGAACACGGTAGTGTTTGGTCATATCAGGCATTACTTGCAAGAGGGACATACATACATACATACATACATACATACATACATACATACATACATACATACATACATACATACACAGATGGATACATGCATATTAGTACTGGGAAACTGACGAGTTTAGAGAGATGCGTGGCGAATGACATGATGGATAAGAGAGTTGCAAACACTGTATCAGATAAACCAGGAATATATATATGCATGCATGTATGTATTTATGTATGTATGTATGTATTTATGTATTTATGTATGTATTTATGTATGTATGTATGTATTTATTTATGTATGTATGTATATATGCATGCATATAGGTATGTACTTTTGTATTTGACGGAACACGCGAAAACGTGATAAAGCACCGCATATAAGGGCATCTCACATCTACATTGAACCGAATCGCTAAAGTGGATGCTCTCATGCGTGTCAAGATTTTTTTGGATTCTGAATCCACGGCATTAAAAGCAACGCTATGACGCCATCCGGTGACAGCTGATAAGCAGTACACGCGTCCACAAATGCATCTCCTGCCGTAAATTGGAAGGATCGACATTAAATAAATCCTGTATTACCATACATTACACGTTGTGGCACAGTGGCTTTTTACTCATATGACCGAGGTTTAACTTTTATATTATTATTATTATTATTAATGTTATTATTATTATTGTATTAGCATTTTATTAGTTATAGTAGTTATATTAGTTATATATATATATATATATTAGCATTTTTGCAAATTAAAAAACATATGCGAGTCCTATGATCACTTGTGATTCTTCTTGGGTCCTTTCGTATTATCACCGCCTCTTTTTCATCACCCACTGCTGTACACAGTTTTGTATCATCTGCAAACTAGAATTTTGAATAAAATTACGTCATTTACGTCATACTGCCGAAAACATTTAGGTTCCTGTCACATCAATTATATATATATATATATATATATATATATATATATATATATATATATATATATATATATGTGTGTGTGTGTGTGTGTGTGTGTGTCTGTGTGTCTGTGTGTGTGTGTGTGTGTGTGTGTGTGTGTGTGGCGCTGTCGAACTGCGCAAAATCTCGGTAGACATGCTGTCGTCTTAAGAGAGGAGTGCCCCCATAAATCCAATGCACAAATAATGCGCCGTAGGCCTGTGGTAAATATTGGATTACCAGAACATTAGACGTGTAGGTCAGAGGCAAATAAAGGGTCAGACTGATGGATTCAATGGCAGACCATCAAGGACAAAACATTGCTGCCTTCCCGCAGCTGAACACGACTAGCTAGCCCCGTATTATTATTATCCAGTGTTTACTACATGCTGTAAAACTGTAGGTCAAATTCGATGTAGTTAATTAATTTAATTAGGCATACATTTTAAAAATAAATACATATGTGTAGTTATGAGATTTGCTTGGAGCAATTATTGGAATCGCCACAAGTATTGTTCAGAGTAGCGACTGTCTGAAAATCGATTTAATGCAGACTTGGTCAAGTTTTAAAATACAGCATCCGTAATGTAAAATGGTCAGCTGACAACCTTTGAAAAGGACTCCGCTGGTTGGGTTCTACGTGTGTGCGAGAACCTGCCAGCGGATACATTCTAAACTATTCGAGCATTATTCGCCTCAATATGGACTTGTCGTTCTTGAAGAACTTTAAGATTAATATGGCAAGTCTTCCTCTCTGTATATCTGTGTCTGTGTCTCTTTCTCTGTCTCTGTCTCTGTCTGACTCTCTCTGACTCTTTGTCTCTCTGTCTCTCACTGATATAATGTAACAAAACAGATCTCTCAAGCAACTCCCAAAAGCGTTGCTTATATAGCTATCTTATTGCTCAAACAATTAAATATATATATATGTAATTATAATACTATCATACAGTATAGTGCATGTTGTATATATATACAACATGCACTATACTGCACTATACTGTATGATAGTATTATAATTACAAATATATATATAGTTGTATATATATATAGAAGTAGCGAATATATATATATATATATATTCTTTCTTATTATGCCATCAGTGTGTATAATGTATGTTATATATTATATATATGTTTAGAAGTAGCGAAACGGAATATCCGTTGTGCGCAGAAGCCTATGGAAGTAGGCGTGTTTGTTCGAGGGAATATAAGCTCGCTGTTTGATCTCTGTGTTTGCAGTTCTAATCCAGGTACGTCAAGTGCCATTAAGCGTGACGTGTTCTTTCTTCGGTGAAACGGAAATCCAGACAAACAAGAGAAATGATTTGACGCCTACATTCAGTTTCGGGTAACACTTGTACTGAATGTAGGCGTCAAATCTATTTTCCCGAAACCAGCATCGTGTTAGAAGACGATGGACGTGAAGAAAAGAACAGGTGAAAATTATACAGACCCAGTATATAGACCCAGTAAACAGTCTTAGGCAGAGACACCGATAGACGCAGAGACAGAGACAGTGACAGAGATATAGACAGACAGAGAGAAAGACATAGGTCACAAGACTGAGGAAAAGAAACAGAGATGGAGACGAAAAACAGAGATATATATATATATATAGAGAGAGAGAGAGAAACAGATATATATATATATATAGAGAGAGAGAGAGAAACAGATATATATATATATATATATATATATATATATATATATATATATATATATATATATATAGAGAGAGAGAGAGAGAGAGAGAGAGAGAGAGAGAGAGAGAGAGACTAAGACAGAGGCAGAGACAGAGACAGAGGCAACGAGACAGACAGAGACGAAAACAGAGCGAGGCGGATAGTAACTAGTACAGAATGAAATAAATTGTCAGAAAAAAGCCTTCAGTGCCAATAACGCCAACTTATTAGGCCTACACTCCATCGTAAGCAGACAGCTCATGCCCTTCGTGTTTAATGCAGTAGGTGAAATCGTGGAATTGCCGTTGGTAGAGATGTCGTGTTTATGTAGACTGTGGTACAGAGTTCTTCCTGAATTGGACTTCCTTGAGAGAGCGAAGTCTTTCCAAACCAATGAAACTGAATCACTTCCGGCGTCTGCCCTTCTGCGGTTCCTAATCTCCGTTCTACAGCTTCCTCCGAAGAATGTGATTGCAGTCATAAATCGTTTTCAGCTTCATCGACTTTGATTAGGCAAGGTGTGACAGTCTCCCTTCTAATAATCTCATTTTAGAACACCCGAATGATTATAATAAAAATATGTCACTGGTTGTCGAAGGTCCACCCACCAGATAAGCTCTCTAACCTCACCTCATCCTTGAATCCCTCTAACCTAACCCCATCCCTGAATCCCTCTAACCTAACCCCATCCCTGAATCCCTCTAACCTCACATCTTTATGTCGTCACTTTAGAAATTTTTTCCCGCCGTTTGGTTCTTCTCTGATGGCAGATTCTAGTTTCAGAATCTGTAGGTAACTCTTACTCACGTATCGCTCCTTCAAAAGCTGGCCTCATCCCAATGAATTCTCTAGCGCCACTATAATAATGAGCAACTGAGGCGTGTTAACGAGTATCCGAGCATGGTAGGATCGATCCAAGCGAAATAGGTTGTAATTGTTGCACTCTGTTCTTGTACTCCTTTTCTACTCTTTGTGCCATCGGTTGATGCCTTGTGCATTAGACATTGCAGCATTAGAAGTCGCTAATTATTACTCCGTCGCTGTTACACTCCATTTGCGTTGTCGGAGGTCCAGAGGCAAAAATTGGTTGCTTAAACAGAGGGTTCTCTGTGTACGGACTGTGTTCGCTTCCAATTAAATTTCCGAGAAAGTCCTGCTACGCGGTCACCACACTTTCCGTGTTAGAACCGAATGTTTGTGATGATGAGTGGACAGCAGTGACCGCATTTGAAGACAACCAAGATAAGCAGACAAATGCAGGGATAGGCAAGTACAGTGCTAAAGAGGGAGGAAAAAACAGCCGGACTCATGCCAACAGACAGACATACAGACAGACATACACAGAGACACACACACACGCACACAGATAGACAGCAACTGCGAGTGGCTAGCATATATGTGTGTGTCTGTCTCTGCCTCTTTCGTTGTCTCTATATGTCTCTGTCTCTCACATTATGCTTAATCAGGAAGTTTATCACTATTGTTATTTTTTTATTTCTCTTCATCTCTCTCTCTCTCTCTCTCTCTCTCTCTCTCTCTCTCTCTCTCTCTCTCTCTCTCTCTCTCTCTCTCTCTCTCTCTCTCTCTCTATTGCCTGTATGTCGGACTGCCTGCCTGTTTGTCCGTCTGCCTGTTTGTCCGTCTGTCTGTATATCTGTCTCTTCGCCATTTTTATTCCGATGTTAGTAGTAAACGAGCGACGACCGCTAGTATTCGAGTGACGTCCTCTCCTGAGTGCAGAAAGCTTAGATAAATAAACAAGAACAATCGCACCGGCTAGCATCAGTCTCGCGACTGAGATCAAGATTTCGGTAGAACTAAAGTCCGTTTGGCAAGGCTATCAGTAATTAGCGCGCGGGAGCAAAATTCCAGACGTCAGGGGGTGCAAAACCCTGTCAAGAACGAATGGGGTAACTCAAGGCTTAGTCCCGTTGAAGTAGTTCAGCTACAAAATAATTGCATCACTTCATAGGCGCTCGCAGCTAGGGGCGAGATCCGTGGGGTCACTTGCCCCTCCTGCTATTCATATCTGAACATTTGACCCACATTAGTTCGTGTCTCCGTGATAAAGTACTCAAGTTTTCATGTTCTGCCCCCTACACAGATTTTTGTGAGCGCCGATGCATCACGGAATCATCGTTCGAGAGAGCGAAGGAGGATACTTGACCCATAGGTCCTCATATGCCGAAGCCGAGGTTAGGCTCTGCGTAGTCGCTGACTTCCTCTTTCGATTAACGCCACTCCTCGACGTTAAAAACCGGCACTACTTTGACATCCATGTTCGTTTGACAGTTGAGTTCTTAGCTGTCCACCACCTGGCAGTCGTCACTCGTATTAGGCCCTACATTGCAGGCCAGCTGTGGACCAACTCAAACGAGCGTTGCTGTCTGAGAAATCTAATCTAATCTAATCTAATGACTTCTATAGCGCAGTTATCATGATGCTCACTGCATCAATCGATGGTCGCTTCAAGTTAAAACGTTACTAAGGAACATAGTCCTTTGGAGAAGCCATGTCGAATTCCGGATCAGATAAACCAGAAGTTAAGCTACGGGGTGGTGCAAGGGAGTTGAAGCGAATGAGTCTTAAATTTAGACCAGAAGGGCATCAAAGAAGTGACAGAGCGAACTGAACTGGGCTGCGATAAGTAGAAAATGCCATCGGACAGAAATCTTACCACACCCGGGGCGGTTTGGTCGTTTGCAAGGGATCGAGAGTCACACAAAAGCAGAGAATAAATTTAATTTGGCTGTTCTTCTTTCGTACTGCACCACCACCATCACCACCATCACCACCACCACCATCACCATCACCACCACCACCACCTCCAGCAGCAGCTTCGGCTCTGATGGTGATCGATGACTCTCGCCGCGAACCAGTTTTCGCCTACGTTGTTGTTTTGCTGAAGACTGGCGCCATCTATTGCTGGGAGTGTGCAAATGTAGCGAAGTTTGCTTTTCTTGCTGCATGAGCGTCAGTTGACATGGACGCAAGCGTTCGATGTGTCAACAGGGTGACCAGCGTGAAGCACATGTGAAGATGTAAGGCACATGTGAAGATGTAAGGCACATGTGAAGATGTAAGGCACATGTGAAGATGTGTAGGGACTGAAAATGTGATGCACATGTGAAGATGTGAGGCACATGTGAAGATGTGAGGCACACGTGAAGATATGCGGCCATATGAAGATGTATGAACTGAAAATGTGATGCACATGTGAAGATGTTGGGCACATGTGAAGATGTGAGGCACACGTGAAGATATGCGGCCATATGAAGATGTGTAGGAACTGAAAATGTGATGCACATGTGAAGCTGTTAGGCACATATGAAGATGTATAGACACTTATCACACTTATGATGAAGATTATCATGTCTTGCGTCATCATCTGCCTATGTCAACGGTGGTTAGTCGTTGTCTGCCGAAAACAAGTAGGTTCCTATCACATCATTTATATCCACATGCCATGTATCATACATTGTGAACTTCTTTAGTTCGCCAAAGAAGCAAAAAGCAACAGAGAAAATTCAGCCAAAAAATGAAAGAAAACAGCATATGCCACTATTCACAAGTTCCTAGAATTTGAGCTCGCTGTGCATTATTATTCTCCATTAGTTCTGTTATTCCCCACTAGTTCTATTATTTCCCACTAGTTCTATTATTCCCCACTAGTTCTATTATTCCCCACTAGTTCTATTATTCCCACTAGTTCTATTATTCCCCACTAGTTCTATTATTCCCCACTAGTTCTATTATTCCCACTAGTTCTATTATTTCCCACTAGTTCTATTATTCCCCACTAGTTCTATTATTCCCCACTAGTTCTATTATTTCCCACTAGTTCTATTATTTCCGACTAGTTCTATTATTTCCGACTAGTTCTATTATTCCCCACTAGTTCCATTATTTCCCACTAGTTCTGGGACATAGGATTGGGAGCTCATCTGATGTGTTTTCTCTTGAAGTGGCGCTTTACAAGTTTTTGATTACAATTACAATTACAAATTACAGATTATTAAATTTGCTCTGCAACTGGCTAATGATCTCGGGTTTATTTACGAATACCGATTTAAGGCAATCATCGTTGCGGTAACAATCAATCGTCTACGTGAACAATAGATTATGTACAGCAAAAAATTGAAGAAAAGTACAAGCGGGAATAAAATTTACAGCGACGTACTTTCGACAGGAATACAGAATTTAATCTGGCGGCGAGGAAGAGGGCTGGACACCCGCCATCATATGCCGAGGTTAAGTAATAGGAAGTCGCTAAAACTTTATGCCCATGGCTGCCTCTCGAGGCTGACTTAAGGGATTGCTCTTCCTCGTTCTCCTCCTCTTCTTTTCCCTCTTCTTCTTCTTACTCTTCTTGTTTCTCTTTTGCTTTACGTCTTTCTCTTCCTCTTCTTCCTCTGCTTCCTTTTATTCTTTTTCTTCTTCTTCTTCTTCTTCTTCTTCTTCCTCTGCTTCCTCTTCTTCGTCTTCTTCTTGTTGTTGTTCTTCTTCTTGTTCTTGTTCTTCTTGTTCTTCTTGTTCTTGTTCTTCTTGTTCTTCTTGTTCTTGTTCTTCTTGTTCTTCCTCTTCTTCTTCCTCTTCCTCTTCTTCTTCCTCTTCTTTCTCTTCTTCCTCTTTGTCTTTCTCTTCTTTTAATATTTTGCCCTTCCTACGCAGCCCGAAGCACGCCGTAATCATCGTTCGAGAAGGCTTATTTCTCCTTCTCCTCCTCCTCCCCTACTCCTCCTTCCCTCCTCCCCTACTTCTCCTCCTCCTTCCCCCTCCTCCTCCTCCTCCTCTTTCTCTGTTAATAAAATCGCGTGCACGATATGTGGGACTATAGTTTAATGTTATGCGCAGCTCGGCATAATGGTTGTCCTCCATGCGCTGCTCCGTAGCTCCAACGAACGACTCAGCAGACGTTAGATCCACAGCGCAATCAAACGAGCGAACGAGAGACCGCAGGTAATGCGTCGTGAATCGCCGCTGGCACTCGATTCGATGCGCATCTTCTAATCAGAAGAACCGTCTTCATAAGTCGGATGGCGATGGAATGGTATACGCTAGGAAAACCTACAAAGGACGGTAGCTAAAGTTCCGAATCAACGTAGATGCGTGTGGTAAAGCGGTAACATTATAATTGTCGTGACACACGCAGTCTGGCTGCGCGTAGCCTAAACATTCCGTTCTATACACGTGCATGTATGCTGGAAGATATACAATAGGAATAGGTATGTACATACAGTGTATAAAAATTGTTAGTCGATTTATAGTTTAGAATTTTGCGATTATTCTTACATATAAATGTGTGGGCCTATATATACACGTGTGTGTGGGTCTGCATATATATATACATGTGTGAGCCTGTATGTATATATACATGTGTATGTGGATCTGTATATGTATATATACATGTGTATATGTGCAAGATAAATTCAGTGTTTGTGGAGGTATTCTTGTAAGTTCAGCAGATGCTGTTAAAGGCGATATTCGGCTGGATATTCGGTTGTGAGTTAGGATAATAGCGCCTCATAATCTGCACTGGGACTCTTTCTATGATACGGAAGCTGCTTTTGACACCCAAAAGCAGACGCACCCGCGATGTAAGTATGCTGCACATAGAAACTGTTTAATTTTTCTTTAAAAAAACCAAATTCTGGAAATGGTTGGCTTGGTTACAGTGTCACGTGACAACCGTTTAGGTTGCTGTGCCAACGTATCTGCAGAGGAAGCTAATATTTACACTGAGTGCATCGCAAATAAAGGACACCACACGTAATGGTTAGATATTTTAACAATGCAGTTGTAACAACATATGCGTTGGCCCCAGTGCAGGGTTATTGTACTTTTATATCAGCGGAGAGGAACAGAAGTACAGAGAGTCATACCGAAACAGTCACGTAGACGGACAACAGGAAGAATGACAGAGTTCTACAGAGAGAAAGAAAGAGACAGACAGACAGAGACAGACAGAGAGACAGAGACAGACAGAGAGGTAGAGAGAGACAGACAGAGACAGACAGACAGATAGAGACACAGACACAGACACAGAGAGAGGCAGAGAGAGAGAGAAAGAGAGCGACAGACAGATAGAGACAGAGAGACACAGATAGAGAGAGATAGAGAAAAAGAGAGCGAGTGAGAGAAAGAGAGAGAGAGAGAGAGAGAGAGAAAGAGAAAGAGAGAGAGAGAGGCTATATTTATTAGGCCGATTTATGACTAGAGCTTATGGTTCCTATTTCAGATGCTCTGGTAAATCTAAACATTATTATTAAAAACTCTACTTAGATGGACTCCAGTTATACCTACATACACATGTAACGTATACTTTTTATGCCTATGTATCGTGTATATGCGATTTACTAATTGTCCATTCACTATAGCAACTCCAAAGGAGCTATATAAAATGATGCTACATTACAAATTTAAGTGTCTTACATGTCGCTTACATTTCGCCATTGTTTACGAGAGAGATGATGATGATGATGATGATGATGATGATGACGATGATGATGATGAACTGATATGAGCAATATTGATTTAGAATAACCTATTTTAGGCATGTTATGTAGGTCTGCACTTGTTATACATGGATACTTATGTCTGCAACAAAACATATGTCACGGTGAAGTACCCACATAATATCACATAAGTATCCTCTTGATGTATCTTATATCCTTTCATAAGCATGCTTTATATTCGTGGATAGATCTGATGCAGCTCATCGTTTCTGTAATAACGACGTCGTCGATTTTGAGAGACGATAAAAGCGCTATATAAATGTCTATTTTTATTACTTTGCCGCTAAATACGGCAGTTTCCGGGTGCCCAGCTATTCAATTTATACAGAGGCTTCATGTTACCATGGAGAGAACTTGCCATTCCAATCGACATGTCTCGTGTATAAATATCAATTGGAAGTCTCTGAAAGCAATACCATGTTTTATCACTACCAGGTGGTGGGGTCATATTGACCAGCATACGACCCACACATGCTGAGTTAAACTATTACTATATATATATACCTAGTGTCATGACACTATGCTATCACTGCCTTGTGTGGGGGTAGTGCCAGTCCCAAGCCTGAATAAAGGAGGAGGGCGACGGCAACGGCCTTTAATGCCATAAGCTGTCGTTAAACTGAAGAACTACTACTATGCTATCATAATTACTATAAATGCTGCTATATTCATTCATTGATTCATTCATTGATTCATTCATTGATTCATTCATTGATTCATTCATTGATTCATTCATTGATTCATTCATTGATTCATTCATTGATTCATTCATTGATTCATTCATTGATTCATTCATTGATTCATTCATTGATTCATTCATTGATTCATTCATTGAATCATTCATTCAGAGTATTTATGTAGCGCCCTTCAAAGATGTCTATTCAGAGGCACTCCCAGCTCAATCCAGGCGAAACAGAACAGTTTGCAACGTTTATGGAAGGAGCATGCGGCGTCCCTGGTTAAAAGAACACGCACCCCTGGATGGAGACCATTCCAGGTGGAAGGCCCAACCACTGAAAAGACACGGCGTTGCACTGTTGAGGTGAAGTGCAAAGCAACCATTTCTCCTGGAGTCGCAGACGAAGATTTCTGCGGCCAGAGAAACTTGAAATGGGGCAACAAAGGCCCCGTAAGTATGCATGGGACTACTTGGTTACTAATTAACTTATTATTTTTCATTATTATTATTATCAAGGTTGCAAATGACTCCTCTTTGTCTATTGCACTCGTATACATTGCCTGATACTGATATGCCGGATGGAACGTGGCGTGCAGGCAGTACGCAATTATCCATATATAGCGAGCAATTGCGTGCAGCACTTGGCTGCACCGCTGTAAGAAGTGCATCTCCCTACTGGATAATGAGGCTGACACTGAATTGAAGGCGAATTTTGATCGATAGCGGTTTTTCGTGTCTTAATGTAGGCCTAGTTGTACGATTCCTCGCTCAGTCGATGGACATGATATTATGAGGTGTTAACGAATGAAGCATTCTTACTTACTTATTTAATTTTATGTATACACTACATAATAATAATAATTAGCAACTTCTAATGCGCCGTGTCTAATGCACAAGGCATCAACCGATGACATACCAAAACCAAGCCACAATCAGGTCGATATCCAGAAGGTCAGTCCGCACGACAGAGAGGCAGCCTATGGTGGATAAGCAATTTGAAAGAGGTAAGTTTTAAGCTGAGAACGAAATGAGAGAAGCGACTGAGCAGAACGAACAGACACGGGGAGGGAATTCCAGAATTTTGGTCCAGCAACCGAAAAACCCCGTTTACCCAGAAAAGTTCTAGCCCAAGGTATGACCAGAGAAAGACAATCAGATGACCTTGCAGAATACATTACTATTAGTATTTCTGCGTTTATTTATTTTTGCATAGGTTACACACGAACACGGCTATAAAAATTGCCGTATTGTGATACGTATGTTGCGCGAAGACACCAACGTTTTATGTTCTAAGTTACTTGTTTCAATTTCACGGGTTTTTCAAAAAGACGAATCTTATGTCTAACGCGAAGTTCCTAAGCCAGTTCGTAATCGTAAACTCCGAATTTCGTTAGCGCCCAATAGAGCTCAGTCGTTTGGACCAGTTACTTTACAGGCGTTTAGGCAAATACACAATTCATGTGGCAGATATAGGGTCAGACACGAATCTGAATTTTCCCTATTGTATGAGTTATAGCAAATCAAAAATCGTGCAAAGTATTTGGATTTTAAACTTGCCCATATGTACTTGTATGTAAGGGTGATCATTTGTTAGTTATATGTATGCATATTTGTTATGAACTGAATACTTAAACTTAAAATTCGTCATATTTCAACATTCAAGAGTCAGGTGTGTAGGTAGACAAGGCAGGTGGTGGTTGATGTTCGGAAGTCGAGCGACGAGAAAAATAAGGAGGCGTTTGTTCATGTTCCATCGTGCATTAGAAGTGTTCTACTTTGGCCGCAGGAGAGGCGTTGATGACGACAGCTCCACCGACAAATTATTTAGATGGTTCGTTGACCGTACTTCCGACTGCTGATAGAAGAGGAATGTCGTCCATGCATGCACGTAGCAGGTGCTTGTCTGTATATGCATGCCGTGTATATCTTCATCTGTGCCCTCGTAAACGCATTAGCCCATTAGCAGAATTTGCACATCGCGAGCTCATCTTTCAGCTCACTTTAATCACCCATTACCACCAACGCACTTACTCATTTACCCACAAACACACCGACAACCAAACACCCACCATCCACCCACGGACAAACACGTCTACCCGTACACCTTCCTAAGCAGTCCTAGGTCTACATACATAGACTGCGTAGATAAAGTGGGCTACTTTTAGCGTAACGAGTCTGACAAACGACGGTTGCTAATGGCTAACAGAAGCCACTTGTCAGGAAGTAACTGCGAATCATCTGCATGGATAGATCGTTTGAATAATGCTAAACGTGGCTGTTGCTGCTGCTGCTGCTGCTGCTGCTGTTGCTGCTGTTGCTGCTGCTGCTGTTGCTGCTGTTGCTGCTGCTGCTGCTACCTCACCATCATAAATCGAGCATCCTTTCGTGGCCACAAACTGAAGCTCAGCTGTTATATGATCCTGATAGAACAAACTAAGCGATATCGGTAGAGATAAGGGAAGCCTCCTAATTGCTCGCTTCCGATGAGCTTCATATTTCCAGGCAAGGGGCTTGGAGGGATTTCCTGCACTCCTAACATCATTTTTCATTATAAATTATCAACTTCGATGGCGCCGGTATCTACTGCGTAATGTATCAACCGATGATGCACCAAAATCAAGCCGTAGTCAGGTGAATACTCAGAAAGTCTGAGACTGAGACTTTCTGAAAGCCTGAGACTGAGACTGACACTGAGAGGCAGTCTGTGGCGGACAAACCAAATGAAAAAGGTAGTCTTAAGTTGAGACCGTTTTGACGCAAGAGATATCATGCATGCAGAATGAACAGAAGCAGGAAGAGAGTTCCAAAATTTAGGTCCAACAACCGCAACGTTGGTCCAGCAACACCAGACACTACTCCTACGTGGTAAGTATAAATCTGTGGGATGATGGAACGCCAGTGCGCGCTTCCAGACGAAAACTAAGCTATTCAACAAACATCTCCTTGGCGCATATAGCCACCGCCAGTCCGTTCTTTGTTTGTATAAAGTAGTGTTGTGTTTGACAGGATGTCTAAATTCTAGCTCTAATTACAACGAATGCTTTCCATCATTCCTTAGATTTATACTTACCAGCCTTCTGGTCAAACTGATGTTCAGAGTCTGTGTGCTTAATAAGTTATTGGGTGACCAGCTCTTTCAAGGCGCCTCAACAACTATACATGCATACGTGCAAGTACAGCTGTAGAATGGTGTAGGTACTATAGGCCGTATTGTCAGCTGGGAGAGGTAGGAATCATAACAATGGGCCTGTGTATGTATATATTATAAAGTATGCATATGTGTATGTATGTATGTACGCACGTACGTACGTATGTATGTAAGTATGTACGTACGTATGAATGTATTGTATGTATGTATACATATCTGAATGTATGTATGGATGTATGCATGCATGTGTGTATCAATGTGTCTTGTGAGTACCTCGTTAAAACGTTGCATGTATAAAGAAAGAGAAGAGGGTTTTATAGGGAGAAAGAAATTGATATAAAACTGTGTGATTATCTTGACACTCTGACTTATGTACTGTTCGAACTGGCACATATACACTATTGGAATTCGACCCGGATTCTCCAACGGATTATGATTTTGATTTAATTTCACTTGAAGCACGTCGACTGATGCCATGGGCATTATGATAACGGCGCCATAGAAGTCTTTAGATTAGATTAGATTAGATTAGGCAGTCGGGAAATTGTACCTCAAGAATTGTTGCGCAGGGTTTTGGATTTGTTGTTGATTTCACGATATGGCGCTATACAAACTAGCTCTTGTTTGTTTCGCTGCTTGTTTACTTAGCCAAAGAGTAAACACAACCGTATACGATGCAAACGAGGACATAACTTTTACGGCAGGCAATAAGGATCCAGCCGTAGTTTCGCGATAGTGCTTCTTGCGATTTCACAACCGGATCTACATCTCCAGTAGTTTTTGATCTTGTTTCCATGCTGGAGCGATGTCAACATGGAAATCGTGTTCTAGGATCAAGTACACCCACTATAAAGTAAACCATCTGGACCTATATATTTCAACAAGCGATCCATAAATGGGGCTTACAACCGGAAATGAGTCCAAAGTTAGTTAGCCTCTGGCGATATGTTGTATCTGTATAATTTGCGTTGCGTAATCTGTGGACACTGGGGAATACTCGAAACGATGGCTTACAACGACGCAGCGAATCGTTAAATAATGTAATGTATGTATATGTGTGTGTATATATGCATGTATGTATATATATATATATCTGTATGCATTAGTTTGTGATTGAGCTGTGTGAAGCTAACCATCTCCACAACGTATTTTGTTGGCCTAAAGTAACTCTAGTAACATTATGCCCCTGTGTGTGTCTACACCATATATACTTACATACAAATGTAAGATCATTAATGTTTAACGTCGCCCTTATGTATGTTGGTTTTGTATCTGAACATTTGTATAGCGCCTTTTAAGGATCTCTCAAATGCGCTTAAAAGTTTTAAGTCTTAAGTTCAGCTGAAAACGTTTCTTGTGCACCAGCTGGAACATTTCGGTTTTCCAGCTGAAAATGAAATGGAACGCAAATAACCGTTTGCATGAACTCATTCCAGAAACAGTGGATAGAGGTCACCATAAAATGTTCCAAGGATAACCAAGTAGAAAGTGCGTAGATGGCCTACAATCGCGCAGTCGAAATGTCTCCTTTGAGGATCAAGAACTTGAAGTAAGCTGTTTCAGTCAGAATCTCATGGCATTATATGGCGCCTCCAGTTCCGCTGCAGGATTATTGGTCCCTTGTGGTGCACCCTCAAAACAATGTCTAGGAAAACAGCCACTAATACTTATTAGCCCAGAATTCTCATAGACAATTAATTGTGACGTGTCTGAGAAAACCCTCACGACGTCGGAAAAATCAAAACTGGGGTTGATACTGCACTGAATTGGGCTGGAAATGCTGAATAATTCGGTGAAAACCACATGTTTCTATTACAAATAATAATGTAAGTAAGTAAGTATATTCTTTATTAACCAGTAGCTAATCGCACATCGGTAAAGTAGTAAACAATTTACATTTTTTAATGATGTAGGTGTCTTTGCGGCTACTTTTGAGAAATCGCGAGTTAAAGTTCACCATAACTATGACCCGGGCTAAGTCACTGTGCCTAGGGTCGTGAGTGTTTGTGAATATGGTAAATTTGAGCATATTCATAAGCCTCTGAGACGCCTTCTATTCTAATGACTTCTATAGTGCCATTAGCATAATGCTCAAAGCATCAACCGATGGTCGCTTCAAGTCAAAATCGCAGTCAATAATCACTTACCGTTGGAGAGGCCGTTGGTTCGAATTCAGAGGGGTCAGAGAAACCAGAAGCCAGGCTATGGTGGGTAAACGAGTTGAAAGAAGTATGTCAATCGCCTGCCTTCGATCACTTAAAATCACGACATCAAGAGAATACGCTAAATTAAGTATTTGTTGGGGCATCATAATAAAATTGAAAATAAAATACTTAGCGAAACTCTACAACTCATAGTTTGAAAGCTAACACAACAAGTAATATAAATATGCAGAAAACTCATTTTGCCCATTTTATGTCCACTTTCCTTCTGAGCGCATTTCTCGCCAATTAACTTTTCCGACTTTGTGAGGGTTTTCTCAGGCACAGTCACAAGTAGTCAGTATGAGTTTAGTCAAAATAGACACGGTACAAATTTTGAAGCATTGTCAAATAGGACTCATTGAAGGATTTGTCGGCGTTTAAAAAAGTCCTTGTGTGCTTGTTCTGTGATTAGATTTCATGGCTAATCTGGATGAATTGATTTTGAATCTTCACAACTTCAACGGCTCCTCTTCTTCCTCTTCCTCTTCCTCTTCTTCTTCCGGTTCCCCGACCTTTATCTCATCCAGCGCCTTCAACGCTTCGGACAACAACAAAGATTATGACTACGAATCCAGGTCAGTTTAGTCAAAAGAGATACGACAAGAGAGAAACTTGTTTTCAAAAAAGAAAACAAATGGTTTCTAAGGGTTTTCCTGTTTTAGTATATTATTTTTTCAGACGACGTAAACAGATCTATCACAGTGTATAAAATATTTAATTCTGAGTTATGACGTTACATAAAATATTTAATTCTGAGTTATGACGGTGCATAAAATATTTAATTCTGAGTTATGACGTTACATAAAATATTTAATTCTGAGTTATGACGGTGCATAAAATATTTATTTCTGAGTTATGACGGTACATAAAATATTTATTTCTGAGTTTCGGTCCCGCTGTGCACGTTGGCACAGCATCGGTCTGCTTAAACATCGTAATTATCTCGATGTTAGTTAATTGCAATTTGTTTGTTCTTGGTTGAAAAACCAAGAAAATATAGAACTAAAAATAATAATTTCTTTTTTCACATCTTCCAAAAACAAACATAATTTGAGACTTTCTTAGGTTTTTATTTCTTATTAAATCTAAAATAACACTGAGCCTAAACCCTACTTCTTGCACCATTGATACAGGTACAAGATCGATCCAGTCAACCTGGTCGGTAAGATCGGGGCGGCCGTCATATCCTTCTTCATCGTTGTCGGAGTCGTCGGTAATATCCTTGTACTGGTCGCGATCATCAAGACCCGCCGCTTGCGTCGGTCCTACAACGTACTCATCGCCTCACTCTCTGTCACGGACCTCATCTTCAACGTACTCATCATGCCTTTCTACGTCGACAGCTACATCCACCGACGCTGGCGTTTCACAGACGACCTGTGCCGCTTCGAGACGTACTTCGGTACGATGACCGTCATGACGACCGCCCTTCACATCGGTCTGATAGCAACCAACCGCTTTTTCCTCATTGTACTTCCAGGATGGTATCCCCTCGTCTCGTCCAGCCGGGCGCTTATCTTCCAGGTCACCCTCGCTTGGATGATCGCGCTGGCGGTCGTTCTGCCGGGAGCTTTCGGCTGGAACGCCGTTGTGGGATACTCAGACCAGATAGGGCGGTGTAGTTACTTGCGGTCGAAGTCGCGCCTGTCGCTGTATCTCGTCTTCAATTTCGGCTTCATCTGCCCCTGCGTCATCATGTGCGTCTGCTACCTCATGATCTGGAACGTGACGCGACAGAGCGGACGGAAGTTGGCGAACCACGCCATTCAACTGATCGACAGGGCGCCGCCCACGGTTGTCTCCCCCGACCAGGTCCTGTCGTCCGTGGGGGTCGACAGGTCGAGCACGCGTGACCTTCAGGTGCCGACGGTGGTCGACACGTCGAAGAAGAGTTTCGTCGAGGCTTCGCTGTCATCGAATGAAACGCAGGGACTGCGTTGCTATCACGATGATACGACCAACAATCCGTTGATACGTGTAGAGCTGCTAACCGAAGAAACGGGACCAACTAAGGAAGACGCTCAAGGCATAGAAGAAGAAATACTGTTGTCGGCGTTATCTCCTCCAGTTATGCTTTCCGCTGATTGTACCAACCGCTTGTTTCCGACCAAGGTTTTTCCAACTACATCGTCACCATCGCCAGCTGCTGCAGCAGGTGAAGATCATAATTCGCTGAAGACACAGCGATATAATGATTCTGTAAAGATACATTCAGCAACTGTCATCGATTCGCTTCGACCACCAGCCGCCACGGCATCATCACATGCCGCCACGACGCCTGTTCCCCGCTCCTCTCCCGCAGCAGAACCCGATCCATCACCGAAACACTCATGCGCAGCGGATCACCCATCCGTGTCCGAAACACATCTAGAACACATTAAGGGTGCGCCTTGTTTGTTGTCTAACGAAACTTTTGAATGGAATTCCATTGACGATAAACGGCTCTCAAAGAAGAAGATTTCATCTTTGGCTAAAGGCATTCAACTATTGCCAGTCGCCAAACCCTTGTGCATTATCCCGCCCCAAATCGAAGCCTTTCACTCCATTCCAGATAATCTAGAACCTCTGCTTCGTGACAGAATCACTTACTCACTAGCACATATAGAGGAACTCGAGGAGTATGAAAAAGATGAGGAGGAAGAGAGAGAAGAGTTTGACAAGGAGGAGGAGAGCGACAGCCATGATGATAAAAATGGCGCTAGAGGCGAGTCTGTTATTAAAATGGGTCAAAATAGTGCATATAAAAGAAGTACTCCTCCTATTGTGGCGCCCGTGATAGTTTGTTCAGAAGCCTCGACAACAGACTGCGAACTCGATGCGTCAAATCAGACAATGAGAGAGAATTGCTTTCAGCTGTTGGGGGAGACTGAAGTATTGGCTGAGGAGACGAGACATGCTGGGCGTCAACGCGTCCTGATCCTCTTCCGTCTCCTTCGATGCCACACCCACAGCAGGACCGGAGCAGTGACAAAGGAAGAACATTTCCAACTACATTCCCGAAACGACTCAAGAGTCTCGAATGACGGCCATTTCCAGTGCGGGTGTTGCTATTCTCGTTTTTCCGGGACGGCTTCAGGAGAGCGATGCAGAAACGATAAGATCACAGGCTCCTTGGAAAATTCGAATTTAACACTTCCATCTACGTTTGCATTGGCTTCCCATCATGCTCCATTTGCATCAGAACCTACGCCTTCATCTCCAGTTCAAGACTGGTGCCTCTTGCCGGAAATGAGAGCCAAGACAGACTGTGACACACACACTGCCAACTGTACCGTCGGCCACTTATTAACTCAACCGACAACAACGATTCCAAAGTCAGTCAGGCAGAAAGACGACCACGACAACAAGGCTTGTCGGCGAGTAACAGGAGGAAGTCAGCGATCCGTGAAGATGATTCTCGTTATCTTCGTTGCCTTCACGCTGACATATCTTCCGTTCACCATAACGAACCTGGCCGATGAGCAGAGCGTACTTGATCGGAACTGGTACATGATCACTTCGCTTGGATTCTGGGCTGGATCCTGCGTCAATCCTCTCATCTACGGAATCATGAACCGGCAATTCCGAACCGCCTACAGTTCCATCTTCTTCGGCAGCAGGAAAGCTAAACCGAGGAAGTAAGCAAGTAGGCAAGCAAGCAGAGAAGTATGTGCGCAAAAGATGAAAAGATGAAGGATGAAAGACGAAAGATATAAAAATGATAAAGATACGAAGGAAAGATCCGAAAGGTGGAGGAAAGGAAGAAAAGAGCAAAGAAACAAATCGTACTAAGGAAAGAATGACGGAAGGAAAGAAAGTATGGAAAGAGACTTTTCTGGATAAGATAGATGGCCGCTAATGCAGTGCTATTGTAAGAGTCTTGACAGACACTACGAATTTTGCATCTCAGCATGCAGTGTCGACATCCAACGATAGGTATTTTGTTAATTGTCAGCAAAGACAAACCTATATCTAACCAAATTTAGGAAACGTATACCAAGTGCATATAATTTCTGAAACTGTGAGAGGACATATTTACTTTCCGTTTCTCCGCCAGTTGTACCCTTTCTGATTTGCTCCGATAATTAGTCACAAAAGACGCTTTAAAACAGCCAAGGTCTGCGCCCGGAGAGATATATGTAATGATTTGAACTGCACAGCCATAGTCACAAATTATTGCGTATAATAATTATATTTATATATATTGCATATACATATATATACACACATATAAGCTAAATAAAGCAGTGTAACTACGCTTTTATAAGGCTATATATTATATGCGATACATTTGCTATGTGTACAGTTTTCATTATTCTTGAGTTGGTCACTGTGCAAGTATGTTTTAACGCACATGCTTAGTGCTATTGAGTCATACACACATTTTACACAAGTTGTGACGTTACAAGAATATAAATGTGTTAATGTATGAACGGTTGAATGAATGAATGAATGAATGGATGAATGGACAGATAAACAGATATGTACATAAACAAATAAGTAAATAAATAAATGCACGTATGATATTTCTACTGCTATGTCACATGTCTCGTATCAGGCCCAGAATTATTTCCGTTTCACGCATTTCTGAGTCCGTGCTACAGATTGTCGGGGCGGTATTTCTGTAAACAAAGACAGGCAAATCTTTGCATGAAGCAGAGTCATTACGAATCTTTGATCGCAGTTGGAATATAACACATCTGACGCCTTCTTATAAATATTATTGCAGGATGAAATGAAGTACACCTGTGCACTGGCAGAATCATAGAATCGTGCAATAGAGACACAGAGACATACACAGACGCAGACAAATTGAGAGTGAGAAAGACAAGTGAAAAGAGATCACCTACACACATACACACGCTTGATTGCGACTTAGTTTTATTGCGCCATCCGTTTATGCTTGTGCATTATACACCGGCGCGATTGAAGTTATTAATTAACAATTAATAATAACACAGAGACGCACACATACACAAAGACGCACACACACAAACGCACACACACAGACGTACACATACACACAGACGCACACACACACAGACGCACACATACGCACTAACACACGGACATGCACATGAAGATACATAATAAGATCTTCTAATTACACAATTTTTATGAAAGAGACAGTTTGGAGATGCACTGGAGGGAAGATAAACGGAATAAACGGACAGGGGATGACAGAGGGACAATGACAGATACACACAGGCATCCATAATGTTAATGCAAGAGATTTGAGACACACGTACATATATATATATATATATATATATATATATATATATATATATATATATATATATATATATATATATATATATATATATATATATATATTAGTTTACATTGTAAGAGGCTCGTGAAAGGTGCTTAACAAATATTGGATAACATACAAGGTACGTACAAGATGTTTGTCTTAGCCTGTAACAATGCCTCGTGTGCAGCTGGGGGCTAAGCCGCGCTTCAACCCACCGTTCCCGGATATTAGTGCATATTTTATACGGGGCACCTCTGTACACGACTCCGACTTCCGATGTCTATCCCCTCAGTTGTTTTCCTGTGAAGGGCTATGAAGGGAAAGTATGTACGTATGTATGTATGTATGTATATGTGTATGTATGTGTGCATGTGCATGTATGCATGTATGTATGTATGTATTTATGTATGTATGTATGTATTTATGTATGTATGTTTGTATGTATATATGTATGTATGCATGCATGTATGTATACATGTGTAGCTGAATGTTTGTATATTTACATGCATCTGAATTTATGTATGTATGTATATGAATGTATGTATGTACATATATGTATATATGCATCTGAATGCATATATGTGCATGTGTATGTATTTCTGTAAGTCCGTATTTATGTACGTGTGTATGTATCCTTTAGAAACATTTCAAATTGACTATCAGATACAGTATCATAATACACGAGGTCGATGGCATGGCGTTGTTTACTGTCACTGCAATCTATTGGGAACTGTACGAACGACCGAACCATTCTGACCCCCACAAAGCCGTTCTCGGAATACCCCATAATAACCTGTCAAAGTGACCTCATCCCATCGTCCATAATACAACCGTGGACTTCTTGCAAGTTACTATTCCTACCACTTTTATTTCAAAATGAACTCAACTCGAGGCTTAGTGGTTTATGTTCACTGTGACTGGAAGCGCTTTTGATCACTTCTTCAAGTAATTAGCTTCAAGTAATTAAATAATCAGCTCTGCAAAGAGGCAGAGATGAAGACATGGTCAATACAGGGTGACTGAGTAAGCATCATTCTTTATTAGGCATTAGTATCACCGGTAAAATAAGAAAACTCAACCAATTGTAGACTTCCGTTAGCTTTACAAAATTAACATAACCACTGTTTGACAGCCACAACCCAAATTATTACTTCTGTATAGTCATTCGACCCCAATACATGTTCAATGAAATAGAATCATTGGATCAACCGTTCACAGTCGTGCTCCACAGTTGATCACTTATGTAGAGAGGGGCAGCACAGTGTTTGCAGTAGCCCTTGATAGCAGTAAGGCTTGATATACTGTAAGTCATTAAATACTGTATTCCAGGGTGTTGAAGTCCCAGTCCCTTGTGGGTGATAGATGTCCTGGTAGATTTGTCTAATGAGCTATCTGTGGCGGTGAGCTGGAATGGTGATATGTCAAAGTCATTGGCAGTAAGGCTTGGTGTACGGCAGCGGAGTTCCCAGTCACCCTCGTTGTTTATTGTCTTTGTTTAATGTCTTTGTTTAATGTCTTTGTTTAATGTCTTTGTTTAATGCCTTTGTTTAATGTCTTTGTTTAATGTCTTTGTTTAATGTCTTTGTTTAATGTCTTTGTCTTTGTGGACAAATTCATTGTTGATATTACAGTAGAGAGGCAGGCCTCGGCTGTTGTATCAACAAGTCTTGGATTGGTTGTATAATGTATGCTGATGATATTTTCCAGCTATCGGCTTCAGTAGTTGGGCTGCAGGCTCTACGCTTGATCACTGCGGAGATGTAAACAGTCAGTTATGCCTAACATTTAATTTTGCCAAATTCTGGTGCAGCGACTGGGCCACAATGTAAGGTTTCTTTGCTGATATGTTTCTAAGCCAAAGAAAGATGTAGTAGTAGTTCCTCAGTTTAACGACATCCTATGGCATCAAAGGCCGTTGACGTCGCCCTCCTCCTTTATCCTGGCTTGGGACTGGCACTACCCCAAATAAGGCAGTGGCGAAGTTACAGAAAGATGTTGTGGTCTACTCATAGGGAAATACAAGGATATCATTTTGTGCTGATTATAAGCTAAGATGTGAGGAGGATAGCAAAATGAGCATTCAACGCTGATATTAATATTATTTTCAACAAGTATCATGGTTTATCGGAATAGTATAGCTTCATTTTCGGGAGATATATAGTTCCCCAAACTTACTAGGCAGCTAGGTTGCATTAAGGTTTGCTCATACTTAACTAATTAATCTTGATGTGCATTGAAACAATTTGTACAGTAAAGTGCTTGGGCTTCATCTATGGGAGTCAGAGTCAGTAAGAGTCTTTACTGCCGGTTTATGCAGATTGGACTTCGTGTCTCTAAGATGTGTTCCTATACTAAAATTTCTTGATATTGTGCTAACTTCATATAACTTAACTCTTTGGTTGTTTAGTTTGGTGTATAGTTATGGAAATGAGTCTAATTGTTTAATCGATAGACTTGGCGTGTCTTTCAGAGACAGCAGCATGTAACATGTTTCACATATTATATTGCATGTTTACAGAATTTACGTCTCTACTGGGAACATAGTTTGGATTTTCTTTGGTTTTTTGCAATTTTTCTTTTGAGTTGTTGTGTTTTGGTGGCATTTTCAGTTTGTCTAACGCAGAAATAAAGTATGAAGTTGTATATCTCGATGCATAAATTCGTAAAATGCAAACTCTAGGAGTTGACTAACTCAAAAATCTCAAATGTATATCGGACAGCAAGCAGCGACAGATGTGCTAAATATGCAACGAACAGCGACGAAGAGACGAACAGCGGCCTAAATTTTCCACACATTAGATCATAGATTGTTTCTAGAATCTAATAACAAGAGCATCATTCAGGTGCATTCTACAGATGCAGGTATAGGTTAAACTCATCTTCTTTTCATTTACTATGTATTATTAATTGACGGAAGAGCCAGAGCACAAGGACAAATGATCTATCTATATATATATACGCATAGTTTTGCATTACACGCTGGACCTAAGTTCTCTCTCTAAATGATGGATTATTTGTGGCATATTTACAGACGGAACATTCAATCTGTGTACTTAATTTCCTCGCATATTACGGACAGGGACACTACATATACATATAGGAACACAATATATGTGTATTTATATACACATATTGTGTTCCTATATATATATATATATATATATATATATATATATATATATATATATATATATATATATATATATATATATATATATATATATATATATATATATATATATTGGATGTATAGGAACCGGTTACAGTTCATACACAGTGTGGTGACTTAGGCACTGATGGAATTATTCAAGCAGTTGCACGGCTTGTCCATCACCGAGTCGCTCACCTGTAGCCAAGCGCGTCCAAGTTTGAGAATCGATAGCCAACCGGGAGAGGCGTATTATATTACTGTGGATGGATATTACTGATCTGTTATCGACCTGTGCAACGTGGATAATACGCACCTAGACGCGCAGGCCTTTGATTGCCAATTTACCTGTGCCGAAACAAAGCTACATTTACATTTCAACAGAAATGTCATTAAATATGTGTGAAAGCCTGAGTTCATGTACAATTCTCATATAAATTTATTTATTGTAGAATATGTATGTATGTATGTCTGTATGTATGCATGCATGCATGTATGTATGTATGTATGTGTGTATGTATGCATGCATGTATGTATGTTTGTATGTATGTATGCATGCATGTATGTATGCATGCATGTATGTATGTATGTATGTATGCATGCATGTATGTATGTTTGTATGTATGTATGCATGCATGTATGTATGCATGTATGTATGTATGTATGCATGTATGTATGTATGCATGCATGTATGTATGTATGTATGCATGTATGTATGTATGTATGTATGTATGTATGTATGTATGTATGTATGTATGCATGCATGTATGTATGCATGCATGTATGTATGTATGTATGCATGTTTGTATGTATGTATGTATGCATGTATGTATGTATGTATGTATGTATGTATGTATTTATTTATGTATGTACGTGTGTTTCTAGACTATTAACTATGGCGCCTTTTAGGTACCTCATAAAAGCGTTGCTTGCGCCAGCTGAATGGCTTTAAAGTCATTAATAACAAAGGGTGGTTAATCAATAAACAAAAAAGCTCAGAGAACTAGAAGTCAATACTGGAGAGCTCGCACCGACAGGCAGAGCCCAACTGACCGATTTTCATCCACAGCTTAAAGTAGACACCATGTTCAGAATTTCTGGACTTTGTGTATGCTGAAGAATAAATATATACATTGTTAGATACATATAAACCCAATATATGTTATATATATATTTATATATTGCACGAAAGAATCTTCACGTTGCTTGGGTGTTACTCACTTGATTTTAGAGAAGTGATATCATCGCAACCAATGTCATTGGCTGTGGATCAATCACTTGACTTAGTGACGACATCTGACCATTACAGGTTGTCGTCATTCGTGACGTTAGAGCTGACGTCATTTCAATCAATGGGAGATGTGGGCTGTTTTTTGGGCCTCCTTTGCTTATTAAAATTGTTCTTTATATAAAATGTAAACACACTGAAGTCACGGCTTGTCATGAAGTACCTTCTGACTGTTTCAGAAAAGTTCATCGTCCATTTTTTGAAGAGTAAGAGCTCAACAAAGCAGCCAGAAGATTCTTTCAATTTCAGTGCTTTCTGAAAACGGCAGAGCAGCAAAATACGAAAGACTGCATGCTCACTCTGTCACTATGCAGGACACTGGGCTAAAGCTAGCGCAATGGACCTTGGTCTCAGAACAGGACTGAAAAGACATCAATCAATTGTTATACAAATGTTAAGACAACTAATCAAGGAATAATAGCGCTTTGAGACAACCAATAATTACAGTCAACATAGCCTGCGTGACCCAGTTTCCAATTGCTCCACCAAATACTATTTTCATTAGTGTTCTGTCTCTCTCTCTATATATACTGTATATATAGAGATATTACAGTATATGTCATACATAATCTTAAAGGTAGATCCATTTAAGTCACGTATATTTCACGTGTCTTTAGAGCTTATATCTGCCAGCATTCCATCTATGCAACATCTGATATTACCAAATATTAGAGCGTGGTAAAAGCTAAATTTCCCATGCAAGCACATACATGAAGACCGTGTGGAGAAGGAGAAAACCGCCCACAGAAAAACCATCACTTACGCGGAGAAAATAGGACGACACAGCGAAGACGAAGCGGCAGCCATGCAGCTGCTTCTGAACCTGATTATCGAAGCCGTTGCAAGTCGAGACTTAAGCGCTGATACGCCGCGGAATCCGGGGAAATTGTCGAGGAAGATGTCAAGCGCCATCAAGTGAAGTGGAACGTCATTAACATCTACCCCAAAAAATACATCCATCGTCTAAGTACCGTTTCGTCGTTTTTTCCCCATCTCCATTCGTCCATCCATCTGCATGCATTGTCCTTCAAACCACCCAGAAGAAGCTTATGTCTCACTATAAATAGAACTTGTCGCTCTAATATTTGGTAATATCAGATGTTGCATAGATGGAATGCTGGCATATATAAGCTGCACCGTCAATGTGACCAAAATGTCACACACTTTTGTCTGGTTACCATTAAAACCAAAGTGACTTTTTGGCTGCATGCCACACAAACTGTCCTTTTCTGCTAACGATAATTTATGTGTATGATCTAACTGTGCTAGTAGTCGTGTTATGAGGCTTTACTTCGAGAAATATCAGTACTTATTTCTTTAGAAGCAGTTCTTCTTCTTTTGACTCTTCCTCTTCCTCCTCTTTCTCTTCCATTTCAGCTTCCTCATCATCTTCGTCGTCGTCATTATCATCATCAGCAGCAGCGGCAGAAGCATCATCACCACCACCACAACCGTCTTCTTCTTCTTCGCGTTCTTCTTCTTCTTCGTGTTCTTCTTCTTCTTCTTCTTCTCCTTCATCATCATCATCATCATCATCATCATCATCATCATCATCATCATCATCATCACCATATTCTTCTTCTTCTCCTTCATCATCATCATCATCATCATCGTCATCATCAACATATTCTTCTTCTTCTTCTTCTCCTTCATCAGCATCATCATCATCATCTTCTTCTTCTTCTTCTTCTTCTTCTTCTTCTTCTTCTTCTTCTTCTTCTTACCTGTTATATTCTTAATCGTCTGTCATTTGTTATCGCCGGCATAGCTGCCATTCCCTTTGTTGCTTCTACCTTAAAGCTTATGTATAATTGATTTTGTAGGTCAGCATTTAAGAACTGTAGCTCAGCATTTAAGAACTGAATCGACACGAAAACCTTTTACTGGCAGCTGTAGTACAATACAATAGTACAATACAGCTTGGGCCCATAAAGTTGTACTGAGTTGATCTTGTAGGTCATAGTTCCTGGGTCAACGTTCAATTCACAATGTAGGTCATAGTTTCTAGGTCACAGACCGTTTTCTCAGTTCAATATTGACGAATACGCACTTTTCCAGCTTCCGAAATCTCACAATCTCAATATCAGGCTTCTAAACTCGATATTATAGGCTCATTTTGACTCAGTTTTGCCTGATGAATCGTCTCAGTCTCGTCTCGACTCGGTTTACTTGATTACGGCTACGATTACGATTACAATTACCATGCCAGTTGCAATAAAACTTACAGGTCACGTAAATGGTTGAAAAACAATGGGCGCAGTAATAAAGTTAATCTCGGTTCTAGGATCGATTGCACCAATGACTGGCACGCGAGAGAAGATCCGAGGTTCATATGGGAAGTCCCTTTAACAAAGACTATGGACACTTATACCAAAAATGCCGTCAGCACATGCAGTTGAAAGTTGTCACAACTTATCGGATACACACTTGTAACCAAAAGAAGCTATGGCCATATGATTTATAAGCTTGAACTTGTTCAATATATATATATATCATAAATATATCGTAAATGAGACGCCTATGAGCTTATTGTCACAAAGTACCGCTGCAATAGACTTCGTACATGGCTGACATATAGCAATACTGTTTTCGCCGGTAGAGTCACCTGTCTTTAGAGTCACCTGTCTAAAATGTCATAGTAATGTCTTCCATTTAAATGATAGATTGTTAAAGATGAAGTACTGTCTTGCAAAGATAAGAAGAATTAGCAATTGAAGTTCACTTGATACAAATGAAGAAGACATTTTCCGTTAGACACGACGATCACGAATTTTTCAAAGCGTTTAGTTAACAGCGTTGCCTACCAAAGTCAATGGCATCAATGCAACACCCATTGCTACTGTTGACCGCCGTGTTTTGTTTGCCTACATATCTTTTCATTCGGCTAGAGTGGCGATTTCATGGTAGGGCGCGTAATATACGTACCCCCTAGACTTTGAGGACTATTAACTGTTCTTCTCCTTAGGCTCCAAGCTGCGCTGTTGCTTCGCACAGTAACTTCAAATTCTGTATCACCCCCAGAAGATGTTAACTTTCTAATTAAATAGCCTTTGAGAAAACTCAAGGTGCTTCTGGAAATGATAGACCTAAACTTAAGACTCATCTGTTTAAATTTACTTACCCACCGTAGCGTGACTTCTGGTTATATGAAATATCGGATTTCAACCGGGAGTCTCCATTGGATTACAAGTTTTAATTACGGTTTACTTGAAGCGAACATCGGTTGATGCCTTGTGCATTATAATCAAGGTGCTAAATAAGTAATTTGATTAGATCAAATTTTCGCTGTGAACATCGCATTCTAGCCATACTTTGAAGCAAATCTTTTGTTAGTTCGTTGCTAATTCCAAGTAAGCGTTTTGCATGACACTTTTAAATTGTAATCTACGCTGTAACTTTTAATCAGTACAATTATCTCGTCAGTCCGGCTTTTTCTTTGCGTAATAACAATGCCACATTCCTTTGTATTTTAGTCACTTTGAGTCCTATCTGATGTATTTGACTGGAACCGAGCACAAAATTGTAGAGGCTGGTGGTCAGGCAAAAGGTTTTTGACCAATAGTAAGTGAATTTGTTTGATATCGTTTAATAGTTTAATATGACTATTCTTATGCAGAGTTGTGAATTACCTATTCAAGCCATCTACGAATTAAATGCATTTTAAAGGTAATATTAAAGAGTTTGATAAAAATGGCGAGACACAATACTGGCTCGATTTGGGCCCAAGACCTTGGCTGTCAAAGAATGTCACCCCAATGCTTCATTCTTCACAAATAATACTATGTCCATAAGCAACAATTTCTCGAACCGCTAGGAATGTAAATGTATTGCAATGCGAATGTAATGTAAATTTAAAAGTAAATCTCCAACATTTTTCAGCGCCACACAAAAGCTGCGTCAGGGAGATCAGCTTATACCCTGGCGCTATATGAAATCAAGCCGGCAAGAGCGAGGTTCTTGGGTCAGTTTCGGAGCCAGGTCAGGTCAGGATGGAGGTCAAGCATGAGAGACAGCATGGTGCTACCGTGGAAATCGATTGTGTTGGTGGTCGTGGGACGGTGCAGAAGTAGAATGTAGCACAGTTTAAATTTTATTACTTCAATAAATGTAGACTAAATAATTGAATGTGCAGCGAAAAACAAAAGGAAGAAAGAAGAAGAAACAGGCATCCAACGAAAATTGGATTTGTCATTCCATAATATTAAAACTGACCATCGAACCTCCCTAGAAAACACACATTGATGACTAACTCTCTTTCATTTCTGTCCGTTCTCTGATTTAATTAAATTCAAAATCAAAATGCACGGAACTTACTTGTTTACCGACCATAGCCTGTCTTTTTGTCTCTATGACCTCACGGATTTAGAATGGACCGATCCACAGAATTTTACGATCACAAAATGCAATTGCTGTGATGCACATCTGCGCCACTAACGACCTATGCATAAGTCGTTTCTCAATTACCACTTCATCCCCGCTCTGTATCTATAACGTTATTTGATTAGATTAATGACAAGGCCTCGTGAACTAAATAAGAATTACGTTTAGCGTTCAAAAGACTTACCGGATCGAATATCCAGCTCTACAAACATAGCCTCGTATTACGTGTTGTCGATTTTAGTGATTTGGGGTCCCATTTAGTTAGTAAGTTAGTTAATATAGAGCCTTCAGTAATACAAGACCTCACGAAAGCGTTGTTCTACTATGACAGCCCTCATGACTAGACTAGTCTTGATTGTGGTGCTTATCTGGTGATTATGCGCATCTTTATTATTGGCATACTATTTCAGATACCAACGAATGTGCGACAATGAGAATTATGTCATCAAGAATGCTTCAACGCCTATGAAAGTTATAAGTGTGAATGTAAAGAAGAATTTTAGAATTGTTTCTGCAACAGTTAACTAGTGTCATCGGCTTCAGAGTGCATATTTTTAAGAACGTGAGAAATCTTGAGAAAATCGATCAAACTTTTCAATTGATCAAACTATTAGTCGGTAGGAAAACCTAAATTCTCGTCTGAATCGCAACCTAAAACAGCAACTAGATTCAATTATTCTTTGCAGGTCTAAAGCAGCCTAAAGTTTGGTGCAGAGATTTCCTTCGACGCCATAGATTTTTTAACACATAGGGTTGAGGAACTGATGAATTGTTATGTCAATTCTGCAAACATTAAATAGCAGTCTAAATAGGTCCATGCACGTTGCCAAAGTTTTGAAATAGTATTTAGAATAGGATAGAGGCTAAATGAGAAACTGATATTGCATAGCCCGTTGGACATTGTATGGTTTATATATTTTTTACTTTTAGATATCGAAGGAAAACAATTTGTTATGGATTTCCACTCGTACTTTGAAAATGGGCAGTGTAGATCCACAAGAGCAATAAAAAGGCCATTGTAATTCAGAGTATCGATAATGACGAGTTGTAGAGTGCAGCTTGGGACACTGCGGATAAGTGGCCTATTAGTTATAGTTCTTTCTATGAACGTTATTTGAGTCCAAAAATTTTCTGCCTAATAGGCCTATTCAAAATTTCGACATAAGTAGGTCTAATTTATAATAAATCTACTTGAGGTTTTGAATTAAATTACTTGTTAAGGCTATCGTGCCGTTTATTGCGAACTACCGGTCCAGCAATGCGTCTTTGGTCGACTTACAAAGTGACGTGAATTGATATAAAGCTGAGATTAATGATGTTTGGCTAACCGATAATGATTTATTGCCTACTTGATATTTCATATATGTAATTTGCAACCAAGTAGATGAGTGTTTACAAGTTTTAAGTCCATGTTTCAGTGACTTCCTTGGCTTCACTTCCAACATATCATTATACAGTTTGCTGGTTTTTGCAACTTTTGCAACGAGAAGACGTTTAATAAGCTCGAAAGTTCGCCATTGTCGATCCATAGATTCATACTAGTGTAGATTCGTTATTAGATAAGATGTCAGTGTGGTTCTTGCTTGTAGCTTTAGCTACGATTTCATTGAATTGTTTGAATTGCGCAGCAAGGTAACACTATATTGAATTGTTAGAATCTGGACAGCGTTCGGCTTTAAAACAATTAAACATCATGGTCAGGATTGAATTTACTAAGTGGAATTTCATAGATGCTTGTATTTCTAAGCCAAGTTGAAGATTGGGTTTTGGCACAAAAAAGTGTTAGGACGTCGTTTCGGATAATTTATGCAGCGCCAGTTTGTCAGAGTCATCTACGTCCATGAATTACGATCTGAATCAGAATGGCGATAGAATGTTACACAAGGATTTCGTTAGAAAACCAGGCCAATTTCTGGATACATGTAACAGAGATACGTTTATAGGAAATTGATACTGAAGTATTTCGTATTATTTCAGAAACGACGAATCTTATATACAGTACAAAACTATAACCGAAAATAGTTGCCACATCGAGAGTCGACGTCATTGCACAGGATTTTTGCGAAAAAAACGATGCTGGACGGAATAGTGAGTATACAACTGTTCCTCTGCATAACTAATGTAGTTGTGGCCGGTCATAGTGCTGCTTCCTGTTGAGAGAGTTAGTTATATGGAGAAAAGTGCAAGAGAGGATACTCTGATACATTGCATTTTAAATGACCTATATCAGTTTAAAACTGTGTTGGTGTCCTTTTACAAATTCTTAATTCCCAAGCTTAGTGTCATTCTTTTATAAGGCTCTTCAGACCGGTCACAAGTAGCCCTAAACTTCTATATTCCTATATAGCAGCTCTAGTATTGTTAACTAGTCGAATTAAGTTGTTAAAAATTTCAGTAATTAATTCTTAGCCAAATGTTTGTATAACACGCCTACAGTAATTCGTTCTCAGCCAAATGGTTTACCTCTACGATTCCTCGATTCATGGCGTGGTAACAAATGTCTTACTTACTTACTTGCTTGCTTAAATGATTATGTACACATCAATATTTTTAAATACATTAGAGGACCAGAACCTAAGTAATATCGAAATCCAATGTTCCTAAATAACAAATATATTATGATTGATATCTATCTCTTGTATATCCAGAAATAATTGACCTGAACCTGCTACTGACCTTTGACATGAAACAAACCCTAGGACTATACTGAATCGATAAAGTGAGTAGTAGCTGAGTTCAAAGGCGAAACCTTTATTTCTCGACAAAAAGACCTTGAATATGTCCGAGTGTTTAGCCTTCTTCTCAGTGTTCTGGTTCTAGACAGGCCTAGGAATAAAACAATGCCATTCTTCTCTGTTCAAAGTCATATTCTTAGCTTCTTTATTGCTTCACCTCATTCCAATCTTCTCTGTTTAGTGCCATTTCCTTAGCTTCTTTGTTGCTTCATCTCATTTATCCTTTAACCTTCTTCCAGTCCATCAACATAGGTATTGCACCTTAAACCATCCCATACAGCAACACCCAAAAACACCGCTCTAACGATGATCATAGGAAAACATTTTATAGGCATATTAAATATATCTGGTTGCTTTGGTTGCTTTTAAGATGTTATTTCTCAAATGTTCTCTCAGTTATTGCGTATTGAAACCGGTAACAAAAGCCATCTCACAAATCCAGTACAGATGCAAGCATGGATGGACTCCTTACCCTGCCTGTAACACCCGTACGTACCCTACCTCAGTCTTCGAATACTAGACCTAGTGGCATTAATATTCGTGATGAATATGATTACGATTAATACGACGATGATGCTGATAATGATGTTATAATCATTATCATCATCACCGCCATTTCTGTTTCATTCTCCTGCAGGTCCTTTTCATACTCCCATTGCTACTTCTCATCATTTTGTCACAAGCATTAAGTATTATATGTATGTGTTATGTAGGTAGTTAAGTATGTTTGCATGTGGTCATTTACATAGCGTCTTCTAAGAGCCTCATAAAGACATTATCATCAGTGAATAAAATATTACTTTCGTTAATTGCCTTTCTTTTCAAATTAAATGAATTTTATGCGAAGCAGTATTCTATAAAATTATCTGTAGGCGAATTTACTTTTACGATGGCTCATTCAATGTTAGTTTTATGATTCTCTTCTTTTAGAATCAGTTCATTGTTCGTCTGTCAATTAGCCATGCGGCTATAATTTGCATGGATATGTCTGTCTTTTGTGGTTTTCAAATATCATACCTGCACTAAACTGAACATTATTTTTTGTCTTTTTGTTCCAGCAATCTGCTGGAGCAGCTGCAAAGTGGGTTTCAAATGCACAGCTCCTAATACTTGCATTGGTTTGTTTTTTAAATTTTATTAGGGTCTAGTATAGTCTAGCATTAAGTGAAATGCATTGTATTATTCCTATTTTGGGTCTTACCAAAAGCGACATGAGGGGCATTAAATTCTGCTGCATGAGAGTTACATATAATAGACTTAAATGTGGCGAAGGTAAAACTCATTTCTTTTGTGTACTTGCAACTGTCGCAGCTTGAATATCACGTGATCCCAATAGTTTCAAGGAAAATATGAACTTGAAAGGAAACAAATAATGTTCTATGAAAACAACGTGTTATTCTTACACGTGTAACCTTCATAATTAAGAGCAAACGTTTCATCAGTTTTGTAGTTTCTTACTTGAGATGATTAATATTAAGCAGGATGAAGTCATTGAAATTTCTGTTCCTTTTGGGTTTGCCTTTTGCATCCCTATCAATTGTATATGATTGTATTGTAACATTTATCGTTCTTGAATTGGGATCAGTAAACGAGATGAATGAATGATTGAATTATTTTTAATGTGCTTATTAATCCTAAGTGCTGAAAATCAAATCAAAATTTAAGATCAATTTAAACCTTCTAAACCGAGTATTCCTTTTGAATTTTATATCTAGATATCAATGAATGTGCTCTGAACCAACACCCGTGCGAACATAAATGTGTCAACACGCCTGGTAGCTTCAAATGCGAATGCAAAGCAGGTTTTGTCCTCAACCCGAATAAGAAAACTTGTTCAGGTATACGATGATGTCAAATTTCCCATAAATATTTCATTAAAGTGATCGAAATAAATGTAGGAATAAGTAGAAGATTTTGTACTTTATTAAAAGCCCGTGGTAATTTTTTAATTTTTAAAATTAGTTTTCAAAGTCAATTGGATGGAATTTGCCTAGAATTTCTTTTTCAGATGTCAATGAATGCGCCGTTGGAACTTACCAGTGCCAACAGATTTGCCACAACAACGTTGGAAGTTACTTATGCAGTTGCAAAGCTGGATATACACTTGCATCAAACGGAAGGAGTTGCAATGGTAAGCCCACTTCTATTTATTCATCTCATTTATTACAGTCTGAAGAGGAGTAAACCGAATACGGCATTGGCGGTTATATAATATTATACTTAAGACCTATCTATAGCAATATGTTGAAAATAAATGTTATAAATGCATATACTTATATATTTGTCTCAAATACGGGATTCCAAAAATAATTATAGTTAATTACATTCAGTTGCCTGTGCTCGTCGACTACATTTGGTCATGTTATAATATATTTTATCATCCCATATCAAGTAATGCATATGATCTTGTTAGATGTAAGCAATGGCTACTTTCTTACTTAATCACTTAATTGATGATTTGCTTGTTTACTTACTTGCTTATGTTCTTACTTGAAATCTATCCGAAGGAATATGATTCTTCTAAATCCGGCAATAAAAATTTACCGCGTAAGTGACAGAGTTAAAGATCTCGAGTACGATCGCGATGTCATTCTTTACGCCGAAGATATAGTGTATGACTACAGTTGGATTGAGGATATTTCCCTTTAGTCCAGTGCCTTACATCTAAATATTCTTGGCGACTCAACCTTCTTACCATACAGCTTATTCACTCGCATATCTTTTGTTCGTCACATAAAATAACATATTTCTTCACAGTTTGAATGATTGAGTCTCTTAGTAATGAAGATTTATGATTTTTGCTTCACAGCATCCGGCAGAAATTGAACGAACGAAAAAGAATAAAAACGATTGTGGTGTCAGAAACTAACACTCTGATTAGTTCGCTTGAATAAGCTGGCAAATTTATGTATACTAATTCAAGAAGTAGTTAATTTGTAAACATTTCGTTGCACAAAGAGACCTATGCGTGCAGTTAGCAATGGTATGAACTTCTAACTGAAATAATCAAATAACCGTTATCTTTAATTATGCTTAATTCTGATACCTAGACATTGATCAATGGATGGATTTCAAAATGATTTACCTTTATATTCAAGTAACGTATAAAGTGTTTTATGAATGCGCTGATCAATATGGACATAACCACGTACATGGATATGTGTCGCTTAAGATTTTCTTAAAATTTTAACAGCATTTTTTCCATATCAGCAGTATACTTTGTGAATTTTTTCTATAAGTGGAAGGTAAGGTCACTGATCGACATCACTGAATAAACAAGGAAACCTTCAGGAACATTATTCATTCATGGATTGACTGCTATGTGTTTAATTACGTCAACATAGGATGACATTAATATGAGACATTTCCTTTTTAAAGCGATGAGAGTAGCAGTTCAGTCTCTTAAGCCAAGCCCAAGAGGAACCCTTAGTTACGACTGAAGTGTTATCGACTTTTTCTTACGTCGGGATATTGCATTTGTAATTGTAATAAGAAATTTGTAATGCGCCGCTTCAAGATAACCTCACCAGAGACGCTCCAGGTCCGCCTTCCCAGAATTGGGGAATAATAAAAATTTCAAGTACTTGCGTAAAAAGAGGGAGGGGGAGAGCGAGAGAAGCTCCCGTCAAAGGTCGACAGGTGAACCATTCCAAGAAGCAGGGCCAGCAATACCAAATCTACGGCGCTGAGCAGTGGCAGTTTGAGTTAGAGGGACGGCGAGTCTCGCCCTGAATCGACGGACGCAGTGGTCTGCGGCCAGGAATGAAAGAAAGGGGGATGCAGAGCTCATTTTGTTAAAGCGGAGGACAGCCAACAAGACAATTCAGTACAACGGACAAGATTTTGAAGAGATTACGCGCCTGTATTGGGTATCAATGCAATTTTTCCAGCATGAATGCAGAAATATGGCCAAACTAGGGAATGACACCATTCAGGCGAGTCGTACGAGGGCGGGTTGTCAGTCCTCTTCATAGCATTCTTCCTACCGATACTGTGCCGTCATTGCACTCATTTGTAGCTGAGAGTTCAAACGGGAGATACGGCAACAGCATCTTCAAATATCTCTCTGTCGTGGCATGGAATTGGACCCTCTTCCTACCTTAGAGTTGATAGGCCAGCACGCTAGCCACTAGTCCATCGCGTTTTATAATGCTAACATGATAGAAATGATAGGCCTACATATAAAGCAGGACATACTACAAGTCATAATTTTACAAATTTCTAGTTGATTCACGCTTGCTGGTAGACTGATTAGAACAGTTTGCATGAGAAAGGACACCCGCACCGCCAAACATTGATAAACTGCTTAGACGACTGGTACACAATTGGATATAGTTGGACCATTTCGTTAGTCAGTGAGTTAGTTACTTATCCATCTAAACACTTAATATAGCGCATTTCCAATACCTCATAAAAGCTCTGCAGTTTTTTAGAATTGCTTCTGCAGCATTTAACCAGTGTCATCGGCTTCAGAGTGCATATTTTAAAGAATGTGGTACATCATGAAAAAATCGATTAAACTATTCAATTGATCAAACTATTATTAGGTAGGAAAACCTAAATTCTCGTCTGACTTGCAGCCTAAATCAGCAGCTGGATCAAAATATTCTTCGCATATCTAAAGCAGCAGTTTATTGCAGAGTTTTAGTACGACGCCACAGATATTTTAGCACAGAGGGTTGAGGAACTGATAAGTTATATCAATTCTGTAAACATTGAGTCACAGTCTAAGTCGGTCCACAGACTTTGCCAATGTTTTGAAATAGTATTTAGAATAGGACAATGGCTTAATGAGTATTCAAGTATTTGTATAATTCAAGTATAATGAGTATTTAAGTATTAAACCTGCTATTTCTCCAAACTGTTCAGTCAAAGTGAAAGCACTGTAATATTAATTATAGACAAGTAAGCCCAAGAAAATAAAGTTTTATGGTTTATATATTTATTATTTTTAGATGTCGAAGGAGAATAATTTGTAAAGGATTTTCATCGCACTTGTACTTTGATAATAGGCCTGATAGATCCATTATGACGATAAATAGGCCATTCTATTTCTGAGTATCGATAATCATGAGATGTAGAAAGCAGCGTAGAGATTGCCGTTCGCTTTGCGGTTAGGTGGCCTCTTGGTTATAGTTCTTTCTATGAACGTTATTCGAGTTCATAAATTTTCTGATCAGTAGGCCTAATTAAAATTTCGACATAAGTAGTTTGTAATAAATCCACTTGAGTTTTTGAACAATATTAACTCTGATAGCTATCGTATGGTTTATTGCAAGCTGCCGATCTAGTAATGGGCTATTGGTCGACTATTCGATTAAGTGACGTGAATTGATATAAAGCTGATTTATAATGTTTGGCTAACCGATAATGACTTAATACCGAATTCATTTTTGATATACGTCAGATCACCCATGTGGATGTTCTTTGATGTGAAATAACTGCTTGAAAGTTTTAAGTCCATGTTTGAGAGACTTCTTGGGCTTCAGGTCCAACAGAGCATTATATAGTTTGTTGGTTTTTGCAACTTCTGCAACGAGAAGCCGTTTAATAAGCTCGAAAGTTCGCCCTTGTCGATCCATAGAGTCAGACGAGTGTAGATTCTTGTTAGATATGGTGTCAGTGTGGCTCCTGCTTGTAGCTTTTGCTACGATTTCATTGAATTGTTTGAATTGCGCAGCAAGGTAACACTATATTGAATTATTAGAATCTGGACAGCGTTCGGCTTTAAAACAATTAAACCTCATGGTCAGGATTGAATTTACTAAGTGGAACTTCATAGATGCTTGTATTTCCAAGCCGAAGTGAAGATACTCTTTTGCACAAAGAACGTTTTATAGCATCGTATCGGAAACCTTATGCAGCGCCAGTTTGTTAGAGTCATCTACGTCCATGTATTACGATCTGAATCAGAATGGCGATAGAATGTTACACAAGGATTTCGTTAGAAAACCAGGTCAATTTCTGGATACATGTAACAGAGATACGTTTAAAGGAAATTGATGCTGAAGTATTTCGTATTATTTCAGAAATGACGAATCTTATATACAATACAAAACTATAACCGAAAATAGTTGCCACATCAATTATCGACGTCATTGCACAGGCTGGTTCAAAGGAAAACGATGCTGGACGGAATCGTGAGTACACACCTGTTCCTCTGCATAACTAATGTAGTTGTGGCCGGTCATAGTGCTGCCCCCTGTTGAGAAAGTTAGTTATATGGTGAAAAAGTACAAGGGTGGATACGCTGATACATTGCATCTTGAATGATCAATATGAGTTTAAAACTGTGTTGGTGTCCTTTTACAAATTCTCAATTCCCAAGCTTAGTGTCATTCTTTTATAAGGCTCGTCAGACCGGCCACAAGTAGCCCTAAACTTCTATATTCCTATATAGCAGCTCTAATGTTGTTAACTAGTCGAATTAAGTTGTTAAAAAATTTCAGTAATTAATTCTTAGCCAAATGTTTGTATAACACACCCACAGTAATTCGTTCTCAGCCAAATGATTTACCTCTACGATTCCTCGCCCAGCTGATGGACACATGGCGTGGTAACAAATGTCTTACTTATTTACTTGCTTAAATGATTATGTACACACCAATATTTTAAAATACATTAGAGGACCAGAATCTAAGTAATATCGAAATCCAATGTTCCTAAATAACAAATATATTATGATTGATATCTATCTCTTGTATATCCAGAAATAATTGACCTGAACCTGCTACTGACCTTTGACATGAAACAAACCCTAGGACTATACTGAATCGATAAAGTGAGTAGTAGCTGAGTTCAAAGGCGAAACCTTTATTTCTCGACAAAAAGACCTTGAATATGTCCGAGTGTTTAGCCTTCTTCTCAGTGTTCTGGTTCTAGACAGGCCTAGGAATAAAACAATGCCATTCTTCTCTGTTCAAAGTCATATTCTTAGCTTCTTTATTGCTTCATCTCATTCCTTTAACCTTCTCCCAGTTCATCAACATAGGTATTGCACCTTAAACCATCCCATACAGCAACACCATAAAACACAGCTCTAACGATGATCATAGGAAAACTTTTTATAGGCATATTAAATATATCTGGTTGCTTTAGTTGCTTTTAAGATGTTATTTCTCAAATGTTCTCTCAGTTATTGCGTATACAAACCGGTAACAAAAGCCATCTCACTAATCCAGTACAGATGCAAGCATGGATGGACTTCTTACCCTGCCTGTAACACCCGTACGTACCCTATCTCAGTCTTTGAATACTAGACCTAGTGGCATTAATATTCATGATGAATATGAATACGATTACTACTACGATGATGCTGATAATGATGTTATAATCATTATCATCATCACCGCCATTTCTGTTTCATTCTCCTGCAGGTCCTTTTCATACTCCCATTGATACTTCTCATCATTTTGTCACAAGCATTAAGTATTATATGTATGTGTTATGTAGGTAGTTAAGTATGTTTGCATGTGGTCATTTACATAGCGTCTTCTAAGAGCCTCACAAAGACATTATCATCAGTGAATAAAATATTACTTTCGTTAATTGCCTCTCTTTTTAAATAAAATGAATTTTATGCGAAGAAGTATTCTATAAAAATATTTGTAGGCGAGTTTACTTTTACGATGGCTCATTCAATGTTTATTTTATGATTCTCTTCTTTTAGAATCACTTCATTGTTCGTCTGTCAATTAGCCATGCTGCTATAATTTGCATGGATATGTCTGTCTTTTGTGGTTTCCAAATATCAAACCTGCACTAAACTGAACATTATTTTTTGTCTTTTTGTTCCAGCAATCTGCTGGAGCAGCTGCAAAGTGGGTTTCAAATGCACAGCTCCTAATACTTGCACTGGTTTGTTTTTTTTAAATTTTATTAGGGTCTAGTATAGTCTAGCATTAAGTGAAATGCATTGTATTATTCCTATTTTGGGTCTTACCAAAAGCGACATGAAGGGCATTAAATTCTGCTGCATGAGAGTTACATATAATAGACTTAAATGTGGCGAAGGTAAAACTCATTTCTTATGTGTACTTGCAACTGTCGCAGCTTGAATATCACGTGATCCCAATAGTTTCAAGGAAAATATGAACTTGAAAGGAAACAAATAATGTTCTATGAAAACAACGTGTTATTCTTACACGTGTAACCTTCATAATTAAGAGCAAACGTTTCATCAGTTTTGTAGTTGATTACTTGAGATGATTAATATTAAGCAGGATGAAGTCATTGAAATTTCTGTTCCTTTTGGGTGTGCCTTTTGCATCCCTATCAATTGTATATGATTGTATTGTAACATTTATCGTTCTTGAATTGGGATCAGTAAACGAGATGAATGAATGATTGAATTATTTTTAATGTGCTTATTAATCCTAAGTGCTGAAAATCAAATCAAAATTTAAGATCAATTTAAACCTTCTAAACCTATTATTCTTTTTGAATTTCATATCTAGATATCAATGAATGTGCTCTGAACCAACACCCGTGCGAACATAAATGTGTCAACACGCCTGGTAGCTTCAAATGCGAATGCAAAGCAGGTTTTGTCCTCAACCCGGATAAGAAAACTTGTTCAGGTATACGATGATGTCAAATTTCCCAGAAAAGAATAAAGATAAATATTTCATTAAAGTGATCGAAATAAATGTAGGAATAAGTAGAAGATTTTGTGGCTGCAAGCCCGGTAATTTTTTTATTTTAAAAATTAGTTTTCAAAGTCAATTGGATGGAATTTGCCTAGAATTTCTTTTTCAGATGTCAGTGAATGCGCCGGTGGAACTCACCAGTGCCAACAGATTTGCCACAACAACGTTGGAAGTTACTTATGCAGTTGCAAAGCTGGATATACACTTGCATCAAACGGAAGGAGTTGCAACGGTAAGCCCACTTCTATTTATTCATCTCATTTATTACAGTCTCAAGGGGAGTAAACTGCATCTAATTTCAGATAAATGCTTTATCTGTAGATATCGATGAATGCAGATTGAAGTCTCAGTCAAAGCTTTGCGAACATCGGTGTATCAATACAGCTGGAAGTTTTACTTGTGGCTGTAATTCTGGTTACAAACTGAAATCAGACGGTATCCATTGTGAAGGCGAGTAATCTCTAACAGTCTAGCTTACTAATTTAAATTCATTATCTCTATAAGCAGTGACACTTTAAAACATGATTTACCATATGGTTACAACATGGTTATAAGCACCTTGAAGATGTTCTTAAAGGCGTTTTATATACCCTGAGATAAGTACATAAAAATTAACTCGATACTGTCTTATTGAAACGATCAAGATTAGACGACTTGTTCATTTTCAGCGAACTCTTTTGCTATTAGAACTAACCTCTCGATTTCCAGTGAGCTGTAATAATTTCTAAGGAAGCAAGGTTGCGTGGTCGGTTTGCATAAGAAGCTCTGAATCACGTAGTTGGTTTGAATAAGAATATCCGTATAGTTCCTTCCTTCATTCAGGAAGTTTTTGTTCAACCATAACGAAGATGCTTAGCATCCTCCTCCTCCTTTAACCATTCTAGGCAGACACCAGCCGAATCCGGCTCTTGCGTATTTCTTTTTTCCTCCCTTCCTTCCTTAAGTGCATGGGCTCATTGCCCGTTGACGTCGATCGCATGCCTTCCCTGATTTGACCATTTGGGTGTTGTCCACAAAATGATTCTCATCATCGCTGTCCGTTCACGGCACACTTAATCTTTTCCCATCATACCTCCTGTCGCACGCCCCCAGAACCAATGAGGACAGTATGTAATTTCTTTGTATATGCAGATATCGATGAATGCGCCAGAAAGACGAGTGGTTGTCAACAAACGTGTCTGAACACTTTGGGAAGTTACACTTGTGGCTGCAAGCCCGGTTACAAGATCGATATATTTGGCAGGCGATGCAACGGTATAGTTAAATATTTTGTCCTTTGCAGCTTTACTTAATTAATAGGAACCTGTTAGAGTAAGTTAAAGCATGCAAATCATGACTGTTATCCACATATTTAACTTTCCAGTATAGTGCCATGTTCTTATAGGGTTGTTATAGTGCCGCACAAAATGTCAATCTTACAAATTAAGAGAAAATTGTTTTATGGTTAATCCGTCGCACATTTCTCCCTTGTTGACCTACTTGTTGACCTTAGACCTACTAACAGGGATCAGGATTATAGATGGCAAATTTGCCAACACGCTTACATCATCATCTTTTTATTAGGACTAGGGTTATCTACCCAAACCCTGTAACTTCTCTAACGTCGTTTCAAAAATACATACATACATAGTGATTAGTATAAACGCGCCTCTCATTAGTTCACGAAGAGGCGCTATAAAATTTCCTATTGCAATTACAATATTACGCAAGATTTTGAAATGAGTAACTTTCAGCTAAATGTTAGGCCTAATTAGGTCAACATAGACAACTCTTCATAAGGGCACAGGGCAGTTAACATTGCAGTTAAGTCGAATATTTTATTATATATTCTACAATCATACCGTATGCAAGTGAATATCGATATTCATGAATACCTTTTGAATTCAGGAATAAGCTTTGCTTTATTCAACCTATGACATTCTTGTGCATTTTTGTGAAGTTGTAAGTTACAACTTCACTTAATTGCTATAACCCACAACTTTTGACTTTCTCTGGCTTTTATGATTCATATTAATAGCATAAGCTCTACGTTGGCTTTCAGACATTGACGAGTGTGAATCTGGCAGACATTTATGCAAACACAAATGTGACAACACAGAAGGGAGCTACAGATGTCGCTGCAACTCAGGATATCATTTAAAATCAGATGGTGTCACTTGTGAAGGTAAGTTCTGACATGTGAAAGAAAGACATCAATATAGATAGATATTCAAAAGCTCGAAATTAATGAAAGTTTGTTATTTATGTTTCTTTTCTCATAAGTAATGCGTCAAATGAATGCACAATTGTATTGTGTTATGTCTGTCAATTTATCGTGTGTGTGTGTGTGTGTGTGTCTTATATCAAAATACACATATGGATTGCCTAAAATAACTGCTATTTAAAGTATAGCCTATCTGCAATCATATGGGTCAAAGCCGTTTCTGCAGACGTGCTGCCACCAGAATCGACTATAAATATTCCTAATATATATAACCTTAATAGGTTGCAAATTACTATGCCCGTTAAAAAATAAACATAATCCACGTTTATAATGTTTTCTAATCAAATTAGATGAAGAAAATTTAGTGTTTTTGAATAATCAAATGCAAAAATATAAATTTAACTAATAAATATATTTAATTAGAACGAGGAAGCAATTGAGCGCCTATGACGAGTCTCTATATAAAGCTAGGCGCTATACAAATTGGTGATTATGATCACAAAACTTGCAATTAGCAGATGCTTTTGACTAACAGACGTCGATGAGTGTGCCACAGAAGCTGACAACTGCCAGCAACTTTGCCATAACACAGTCGGAAGTTACAACTGCAGTTGTAGACTCGGCTACACAATGGATCTTGACGGATACACTTGCTTAGGTACCTGTATCGGCATTGTCAGCTATCATACAACTTCTATATTTTCGGGCAAACATAAAATTTTATTGTAGAGGCAAACTTCTAATTTGTTTTTGATGAAGCCTTCTTATATTCTCTCTTCCCTCTCAATTTTGTCTCAGTTTCTCTCTCAGTCTCATTATCATTGTGTCTTCTTATTTCTGCTTCTGTCTTGATCTGCATTTTTCTTCCAGCGCCTTTATTAAGAAGTGTAGCATAATCTAATGTAACCGAATCAGCTCTGCCGGCCTGAATGATATTATAGCTCATTAAGAACAACGAGTTCATCTGTGAGCAAACTGTAGCTCAAACTGACGAGAAAGGCGGCACTAGTGAGCTCTCGCTCACGCGCAGATCCCAACCAGCGAAGTTCCATATGAGGTTGACAGTCGAAACCATGCCCAGAGAATATTTAAGATGCCTTTTTCTTTCTAACCATTGATTCGCCTATCACATTGCTAACTTAAGTATTGGTTGCTTATTGTTTGCAAGAAATTAATGAATGCGCGGTTAGCGAGAATCCGTGTCAGCAGAAATGTCACAATACGGAAGGAAGCTTTACTTGTGGCTGCAATGCTGGCTACCGCCTTAAGCTGGACGGACTCAACTGTGAAGGTCACTCGAAATTTCAATTGAAGGATCATTCATTTTTAGTTTAAAAGGCATATAAAATTGAACCTGTTAAAGTTAATCTGGAATGATTAACAGTCTCGCATTTTATTATTGTTAGTCGATTGCATCGTTCTAATGAAAGCAAAATGAAGATATTTGATCAAGTCGGCTAAAATTGTTTGATAAAAGTCCTTCTCTACTCGACAAATATTAGACGATATCACTGAATGCCATTAAGTAAAGTCTCATGTATCTCATAGTGGCTCAGGCCAAAGAGCCTTCGATGGGCGAATCCCAAGGACATGAGGACAGTGCATCATAAGACTTCCAGTTTACTTCAAAGCTTGAGCGAATCTCAAATTATACTGCTTGGTGATAGAAGCACCTGCAAGCGAACAACTTTCCCAAGAACCCTCAGCTGGTTTGAACTCGCAATCATTAGATTATAGATCGAGCTCGCTACCGAATAGATGTATGTGAATATAAAAAGGAGTATTCTAGTCACGTCATTGTAACGAGTAAGTACTTGTCGAGATTAGAAAAGTAAACTATAACAAGTTCGGCCCATTGTTATATCTTACATAGAACATATTTGAAATGGATGTAATACTGATACACATTCTTCTGTTTACAAATGGAACCAGATGTAAATTTCGTGAGCGATGTATCTGATGTGGTTGTGCAGATGTCGATGAATGCAGCGGAACAAACAATTGTCAGCAGAAGTGCGTCAACAATGAGGGAAGTTACACATGCACCTGTAGTTCCGGTTTTACTCTTGGGGGTGATGGAAAGACTTGTCTGGGTATTGAACCGAATTAACGTTCATCGTGATCAAGCGAAACATTCTCTCTCTCTCTCTCTTTCTCTCTTTCTATCTGTCTGTCTGTCTGTCTGTCTATCTATCTATCTATCTATCTATCTATCTATCTATCTGTCTGTCTATCTGTCTATCTGTCTATCTGTCTATCTGTCTATCTGTCTATCAATCTATCAGTCTATCTGTCTATCTGTCTATCTATCTATCTATGTGTCTATCTATCTATCTATATATCTATCTATCTATCTGTCTGTCTGTCTATCTATCTATCTATCTGTCTATCTATCTATCTATCTATCTATCTATCTATCTATCTATCTATCTATCTATCTATCTATCTATCTATCTATCTATCTATCTATCTATCTATCTATCTATCTATCTATCTATCTATCTATCTATCTATCTATCTATCTATCTGTCTGTCTATCTGTCTATCTGTCTATCTGTCTATCAATCTATCAGTCTATCAGTCTATCTGTCTATCTATCTATCTATGTGTCTATCTATCTATATATCTATCTATCTATCTATCTGTCTGTCTGTCTATCTATCTATCTATCTGTCTATCTGTCTATCTATCTGTCAATCAATCAATCTATCTATCTATCTATCTATCTATCTATCTATCTCTTTCATTTACTAGCTGAGTTATTTACACTTTTAGGCATATGACTATGGCAATATATGGGGTTGCCTGTATTTCGGTTTGCAGCTCTCTTTATTCCGTTGTCTATGATTCTCTTTACGAAGTTATGTTGTTTCTTTGCTCCTTTACATATCACATTTAGTGTCGTCGGTCATGGTCTCGATCTGGGTCTTTGTCACTGTGTTTCTATCATAGCCAAGTCAGTTACTACATCCACTGATGGCCGACACAAATAAGAGCAATCTTATACATACTAGCGAACTCAGATGTAAAATGAGTATAGTGGGAGCATCAGATGGCCAGGTAGAGGACTGGCCATCTACCCTCACATGCTCAGGCTAAGAGAAATGAAATCGCTAATACTTCACACTCATTCTTGCCTCTTGGATAATAATTCTTCATCATCATCATCTTCTTCTTCTTTCTTTCTCTCTCTCTCTCTATATATATATATATATATATATATTTACTGTATACATACAATACTTGTAACTCTCTTATGCACATTAAATCCACCTAAGCTTAGATTACATGTAAATGGTTAGCGAATATCACGGAATAGCCGAAGTCATTTCTAGGTTAAAAGACTGACTGCAATTATAGTAACTATCATATTACACCATTACTGTCGAGTTCAACCTAAGTTACAGTCTAATCTAAAGACTTCTATAGCACCGTTATCACAATGCTCAAGACATCAGTTGATGGTCAATTCACGTCAAAATCGTAATCTAAAATCATAATCCTTTGGAGAAGCCGGGTCGAATTCCGATAGGTCAGAGAAACCAGAAGCCATCCTACTGTGGGGAAACAAGTTGAAAGAGACGCATCTTTAGTTTAGACCTGAATAAAGAACAAAGAATTGACAGAATGAACGGAAACGTGCAGTGAAACGGACAGTGTTACAGTTACTGTGAATCATGTTTAATACAATGAGGTGCGTGAATGAATGCGAATGCACTTATTTGTGAGTACAGATATAGATGAATGTGCCGACAAGACAACACTTTGTCATCACATTTGTTCAAACACTGTCGGAAGTTACAAGTGCGACTGCCAAGAGAATTACGAATTGACATCCGATGGTGTTACTTGCAAAGGTAAGAAACGATTTCAAATTAAAACTTCGAATTTTCTCAATTCTCGTCATTGTATTTAGCATTTCAATATCTTATCATTTTGTTCAAACACAATTTTGTGGTCTGCAGAAATAATATTATGTCTTAGGAAGCCTTGTGTCGTCGAGTTTTCTACATTTATTTTTAGTATTTAATTTCTTGAAACACTTAATAATTGCGCAAAAGCAACAAGACACGATACAATCAAACGTTTCTTCTAAGCCGCTGGATTGCTATGTAGCCTACTCGGATTACATTTACGTGTTCTGAAAATATTGTCCTGTTTTGATTTCAGCGACATGTAAGCCGGTCTGCAACGTGGGATACAATTGCACAGCACCTAACGTTTGTAAAGGTTTGTTACGAGCCATGAAATCCACGGTTACGTTAGACTATTGTTAATAGCTTGATTAATCTGCAGAAGCAGCAGCAGCATAATAGTCTGTACTGTGATGAGCTTGCTGATCTCAGTGGCTGATATATGTTAATAAAAGTGTGATTTCTATATGGTGATTTCTCGTTAAATTTTGACCCACAGACTTAAAGTGCGCTGAGTCCGTGCTCGAAAGGTTATGGGTTCGAACCTACTTAGGGGACTGCGGGTAACGACCATGAGTAAGCTCTTTACGCACATTTGCCTCAGCCACCAAGCAGTAGAATCTGGTACCGGCGTAAGCTGCAGGAAGTAAACGGCAAGTCCTGCTATGCACTGGCCCAACGTCCTGGACCTTGGGATTCGTCTATTGTCGGCTTAAGGGTCTAAGAAAAGAAAACAAGCGCCTTCCCTAAATCCCCATTCGACACGATACCTTTACATAGATTTTAAGATAGCGCCCAATGAAATTGACACAGAGTCATATCTCCGAGATATTTCCTGGCATTGTAAATGTAAACACCTTGTTATTCGAGGAGTCTCTTCGCCCTTTAGTTCAATATTTTAAACAGAATAGGTTTTACACGATAGATAACTTATGGTCTGTTAATTTTATAAAAATCTGTCTGTCTTAACTATCATTATCTTTTGCAAATCTACCCAAATCGAATAAAATGCGTCGAAAGCTCTGCAGATTCATTCAGAGTTATTTTAACTGTTGGTATATCAAACCTTATAACTCAGCCTTGCATTCACAGTGATTTACTGTTCATACATAAAGACTTACAACTTATCCTTAAATTTACTTGTATTATTTGCTGCATCAGAACGTATTAATGAAAACGCTTTTTGGCTTGAAAGGCTTCAGATTCTCATTCTATCATTTCTAGACATTGATGAATGTGCGGTAGAAAAAGGTCTATGTCAACACAAATGCTTGAACTCCGAAGGAAGTTACAAATGCGAGTGCAATGCTGGCTTCCAGCTCAACCGAGATGGAAAAACCTGTGCAGGTGAGACTATTAGAGACGTTTTGAATTTTGCCAACAAACAATTCAACACAGATGAAATTTAGAAATATTTGGAAATGTTAGGAAATTAGATACATGCGACTTGTTAACGAATAATATTTTAGGTCATAAAATATCTGCTTTGCAATAATATTTTAGGTCATAAAATATCTGCGTAAGCTTTGACTGGATAAACTATTTTCATAAAAATACTGTAATTGTGGAGTTTTCCTTGAATGGATAAAAGTGTGTTGCGTGGATTTTGAATTGCGCGAAACAATGTAAAGTATGCGAGTTAAACGATTCATCATCCTATTTTGAAGCATTTAAATAAACTTATCTCGATTTTTAAACCGTGCATTCGTTAAAACTTTAGATTTGGACGAGTGTGTCGCAAAGACAGCGGGCTGTTCTGAAGGATGCCAGAATACTATTGGAAGCTTCAGGTGCACCTGTAGTCCAGGTTACCTACTGAAAGATGACGAAAAAACTTGTTTGGGTAGGCCTATAAAACTGTCCGACAGCTAAGTTTGGTTTTAAAGGTTTTTCTAAATACAATATTAGAAACGCTTTCGTTGTAGAAACTATAATCTAAGAGTACGATAGGCGATGCTGTGTTGCTAGTGTCAAAACGTGGTCATGATGTGAAGAGATGATGGTGTCTGTAGTGATGATGAAGATTACGATGACGAAAAGGATAATGATGAAAATAACACACAATAGTGAAAACGAGAACGACGACGATGATGAAGCGATGGTTTACTAATTGCGATGATGATAGTAATATTTTTCTTCTTGTCTAGACTTTGACGAATGCACTGCAAAAATCGATCAGTGTCAACAGAAGTGTGTCAACACGGACGGAAATTACACATGCGCCTGTCTTGCAGGATTTGAACTCCAAACTGACGGACACACCTGCAAAGGTGGACGTAAAATTTTCTACGAACTATATTAGTCCAAAGGTTCTGATATAAGATATAATCTACAGTACACTCCCTAATCGTCTTGAAATAAGAAAGGATACTGGATGTACACAATATCATTAAGCCTACCACCCAGGCTTTCGGTTAGACATAGTTGAACCACTGACTTTAGAGCTTTAACCGGTTCCTCCTAAGGGCGCTTTGTGAACAATAGGGTAATCGTTTACATACATTTTGTATTACAATTGATATTACAAGTTTTGGTGGCATAGGTCGACCTCAACGAAACTGGCAGCCATAAGATGTCATTTAATATAAGATACATCTAATATCACTTCCACTACCATTAATATTACCGCCACCATCACCACCACCATCACCACCACCATCACCACCACCACCGCCACCACCACCACCACAGCCACTACCACCACCACCACCACAGCCGCCGCCGCCGCTGCTGCTGCTGCTACTACTACAGCAAACATAAGCGCACAGTGACCTATATGCATACATCTTGCTCGAAGTCTTTTGAAAATAACAACACGTTTTCTTTGTTTAATTTTTACATTTTCACAATACAGATATCGATGAATGCGCTAAAAATGCATCTAACTGCATGCACAAATGTGCGAATACAGAGGGAAGCTACACCTGCGACTGCTTGACCGGCTACGGAATTGCACCAGATTTACACAGCTGCATTGGTAAGTTGCCGAATTTTCAGCTTTTCAGAGAGTAACTTCATTCGGGAGAATTTTCAGCATTAGTATGAAAGCCCAAACGTTCATACACTGAATCTGCAGGTCTACACTATTTAAGAGAGACACCACGTTCCCACTGATCTAGAAGCTTACGAAGGGAACTGGAGCAAGGACATAATTTTCACTTCCAGATTTGGTTTGATTCTTTTTCAAATGCTTTGTGAGTTTTTAGTTCCCAGTTATTATGATCTTTCACAGTTTCTCAGTTTTTTATGACCTCTGTTACTTCACAAGATTAGGTAGCCATCATCCTAACCAATTTTGGGGCAATAAACATCTTGGACGTGGATGATGCAGATGCTGATGAGATGATGCCTCACCAAGACTTATGTGGGGAATGATCAGAATGCCCCCGCAGTGTGGATCCGCCCTTGTGTTCTCTGGGATTTAAACCAAGGACCGCCGGTGGAGACTGCAGGTATGGGGTGAATGACAAGATGCATGGATGTGGAGCACTAGTAGAGAGTACACAGCTGAAGATATGAGCAGCCACACACGTAATATAATGTAGATGTAATATAAATGTAAATGTAATTCTTCGAAATTTCTCAACGCCAAATAAAAAAGTCACATCGGGGAAATCAGCGTATTCGTCGGCGCTACATCAATTCATGTCCGGAAGAATCAAGTTGTTTGGTCAGTTTCAGTGCCAGTCAAAATCCGGGGAGGTCAAGCCGGAAAGACAATATGGTGCAACGGTGAAAATTGTTGTTGTTGTTGGTGGTGGTCATGGGGTGGTGCAGGAGTAGAAGCAGGATAGGATAACTTGAAAAGTTCAAAGTTCAGTATTGAGTGAAAAACGAGTGATCCTTTTAAAAGGCCAGCTGTTTTGAAGAGCCACTGACGGATTGTTTGATAATGTTTGATAAGAAGGGCGCATTGAGTTCAGCTATTTATTAACTGTTGTAGATATAAATGAATGTGCAACGGAGAGTGATAAGTGCGATCAACTATGCAATAACACAATTGGCAGTTACAAGTGCAGTTGTACTTCCGGGTTTTCTCTGGACTCGGATGGATTCTCATGCAAAGGTTTTTATCATAGGCTAATTCTGTGGTTATAGAGACGTTCTTAAGGGTCTGCCACGAAACGATATAGGACTTGATGATTTTTCTTGCGTATATGAAGTACCTATTGTTTGATTTATGTGGCCGTGTTTGTTCTTCATCCGAAAACCTCTTAAACCCCATTGAAACCCTTAGGATGAGTTTCCATGGAGACGTGTAAGCGAGTGTGTTAGCCATGCTTTTGCTTTTTGTTTTTGTGAGAGAAGTTATGCTGTGCCAAAGGCGTGCTTACGAGAAAAGAATGAGTCTATGTTCTCTTACTGGAATTTCTACCGGGCTTCTCCAATGGATTAGAATTTCTTTTCTACCAATTTACTTGAAACGACCACCGACTGAGGCCTTGTGCATTATGAAAAGGACGCTGTAGATGTCATTGAATTAGATTTGATTAGATTTGACTGGTGCTGTCTCAAGACAATCCGCATTATGGCGTGAGCCGGGCCTTCGATAGACGGCACTGACGTCCATCTGGATCTTTTGTCTCGTACTTCCGTTAGTCAACTCGAGCACATCGTACCTTCTCATCCATCTGTCCATCCTATATTAACAATCATCTGCGAAACTTCAATACGCCTTACTCTTCTACTTCACTCTACAAATATACTCATTTGTTAAAAGATGTTAGACAGCCATGAAACAAACATTACTTTTGAGAGGTTCGAGGAAGAAGGAATATAAAATTATATATAACAGACAAATTGATTTTTATTGTCTGTAGATATAAATGAGTGCGAGACAAAGAACGGCGGATGTGAACACAGTTGTACCAACATCGAAGGAGGTTTTACCTGTAGTTGCAGATCGGGCTCCAAGCTCAACTTAGATCAACTCACCTGTTCAGGTTCTGTATAAATTCATTCACTGATACTTGAAGACATCGTCATCATCATCCATCATCATCATCATCATCATCATCATCATCATCATCATCGTCATCATTGTCATCATCCTCATTATCATTATCATCATCATCATCATTATCATCATCATCATCGTCGTCATCATCAACATCATCGCCGCCGCTTCCATCATCGTTGTCGTCTTCTAAGTCGTCGCCACCGTCATTGTCATCATGAGCCTATGCGTCATAGTCAGCAGTTCTTGTCGAAAACTCGCAGTGGTCATACCTGAGCCACTATCTCCTATATCTGGATCATTTCGAAGTTCTCTGTGTTACTCGAGCTATTTGATTCTGTTACACTTCTGAATGCACATATATTATATACATAGATAAGCAGATATACGTCTTTGTTTTGTATTTGGCACATTCTATATACATATCATATATATCATATATGTATTATATAGATATATATATATACTATATATATTTATCATATATAAGCGCAGATATACGTTATTGTACTTTATTTGTCATCATTATCGTCCCAAACCATAGAAGTCACATTTTTAAAACACTGCTGCACATTAAATCATATATTTGGCGAATTTAAAATGGCGACGAAGACATTTTCCTTATTGTAGATCAAACTATCGAAGAAACTACAACTAGCCGAGATACTGAAATGTTGAAGAAGAAGAAAGACCATCGTCTGCAGGAAATTGAAGAATTTCAGCGCGAACTTGAAGCTCTGTTCTGAGTTTTCACCTGTGTGGAAGAATATACGACGATTCAAAGACATTCACTTTACATTAATTGCCAACTAGTAACTATAAATACTTTAACACAGCCAAATATCTAGTAAAACACTTTAAACTACTAAATGTACTCTGCAATTTAATTTGCATATGATTAGAAGAGTGAAAAATTGTTAATTCTACACGAATAAAATCAAGTTTAGAAGCAGCCAAGCACTGCTATTTATTCCGCACTACAGATGAAACAGAATTTGACGAGAAATATGTTGCGGAGAGCATGAAAAGAGGTATTGTTCTCGAACATTGGAATCCAAAATAAGAAGTGTATAAGATTTGACCTCTGGAATGCGGTAAACGAAACGAGAGGTGTACAATACAATACAAAATGCATTACAATACAGTGCAACTATTCCAATACACCTCTTGCATCATCGGTGACCAGAAGCGCATTACACAGTTTTGTTAGCTAGCAGACGCCAAAAGACCCATTTGGCTGTTACTATGAGCATTTCTAATACTATGCCACTTATAACCATACACACGTTCTTCATCCAGAACATTTATATAGCGCCCATTCAGAGGTCAACTCAAAATAGCTCTGAGCTCAGTCAGGCGAAGCAGCATAGACGCATACATGCAAGCATACATATACATAATGCATACATATATTCGTACATACATGAATACATACATACATACACACACATACATACATATATACATACATACATACATACATACATACATATTCATACACACAAACGCTGCAGCTGAAATTAATGTCCGTTTGCATCGCAAATCAGTTTTATGTTACTGCCAGGAAGAGGTTATGATTTCTAAGCCAATATATATGATTTAATGCATATATGTGCATAAATATGTGTATGAACTATATACTGAATCTATTAAAAAAGAATAGATATGTACATACATTATTTAATTCGTCTATATCTAATAAACTCAAAAATAGGTATATGAACAATATGTTGGACCTATTGAAACGCAGAATGGTACGCATATCTTTGTAGATAACGTTAAACACCGCTCGTTCATATGAAGTCAATGTTTGCCGGAGTAGTGTAGACTGGAACGAGACATACGAAAGCGCTTTTACAAGTACTCTTGTTTACGCACAGGCCCTAAGATCCATTGATCGGTCCCTCATAGAACAATTAATAAACTGAATATTTTATTGGGTGATTGACATGTAGGCCTAATTGTCTATTGATTGGCCATTTGTTTAATCGATATGGCATATTATAGTTACGCTATGACGATAAGAAGGTTTCGAAAATTTTCAATAACACATTAAGTTTACAATTTTACTAAAGAAATTTCAGAAGGCTGAAACAACGCTGTGTTGCAAAAGGGATGATCGAAGTTCATTCTATACATTGCTTTGGTTTAATTTTTACTTTTCCTGAAGTACATATTAATATAGGAATGTCAGGCTTAACAAATATAAAGTGGAAAAGTTTTGTGCTACTATTCAGGCTAGAACTGAAGTTGAAAACTTGAACGTGGCCTCCTTCCTTATTATCTTAAATCAAGCCTTCGTAAATTCAGGGCTGTTAATAATAGTGGAAAGACGTATTGCGGATATCAATACCATTCATTAGAAATATACTGGCAATATCAAGACCGCTTTAAAAAGTATTGCAATACCAGTCGATACTTTCCTGATACTTTCGGAAAGTAAGTTGGCCCTTATTTTCCACAAATTATGCACAGTTAACTGTTAACGAACAGTAATGAGGTATAATCTACATACCATATTTCAATTTAGTTACTATAGTATACCTTACCACTTCTCTACACGTAAGGCTACTATAATTTCAAAGACATGTTGTTTAGCGAAGTGTTTACAGGGTAACAGATTTCGCCAAACCTGTGCTCAGCTGCAGCGACAGTCGAAACTTTCATCATTGAAGCTATATTCCTTTTCAAAATAACGGTATTAAAACATGAACAGGGTTGAAGCAGATTGCTACATAACAGTACACATAATTAATGTTTAATCTGTTGCATTGCTATGTTACATATAGCAACTTATCTGTAATCACAAAAATGCAGCTAACTGTTAACACACAATAAGAGAGAACAGAGACAAATAGGCTTTATAACCAGACATACAGCCACAGACGGGCACAGAAACACACAAAGACGCAGACAGACACAGGGTCGAAGACAAAAACAGAAGAGTAAAGGGTTTGTAAAAACATAACCATTCGAAGTTCTTTGAAATCCACTCAAGAACTGTCAGAGGATACAATTATAGGATGGATTGATAGTTCCAAGAGCAAATTGCCCTAGCTTTCGTAAGTACACCATTATCATACCGATTTGCTGGATATAAACAAATCACGTAGCTGGCTTAGGCCAATTACCATCATAGTTGATGATATTCTCTATCTTTCACTGCCAGCTAATTACTTCTATTTCTGGCAGTGCCATTAGACTTCATTTTATCAAATGGCTCTGTGTAGCATTTCGTTGTTCAGCCGTTTTCATCATCAATGTCTGGTATTGGGTACTAGAGGGCATTGAAAATATGGTTAAGTATTGCTGGATAGGTCCACAAACTTCTTTAGACTACATATTGTTGTCACGAATGTGATATTGATACGTTTATGTTGCAGCATAAAATTAAGATATTATATTTGCGAACTTTGCTTCGTACTGTACTTATATTTCTGTATGTTATATGCTACCTTCATGGTGAATAAACGTATGCACTGGGTGCCGTACTGAAACATCAGCAAAACATGTGGTGCCGCTGGCGTGTAAGCGCACATGGCTGCCGGTGTGGCATGAGAATGTGTCAGGCATGAGGATGTGTCCGGCTCCGCCCACTTCCGTTGCCGAAAATTGTTGTCATTGGTTCACGTGACCGATGTCGTCAGATAGCAACTGTCAAGCTGAACTATTAATAGGTGCGTGAGATTTAGTCCGGGAAAGACACTAAATACGCAAGATAATTATCCCAATATATTGCAGATAGGGAGTGTAAGTATGTATGAACTTAACTATTACCGCAATGTAATACCGTAATCCAGGGATTTGTAGTCTGATAATATACAGTCTGAATGTACCACTTTAAAAATAATACATTAGGTTTAAAGTTACACATTGGAAATAATGTCTACAACGTCAAAGCCCTGTGTTCATCAAGTAAAGGGCTACAAAATAGGATTGTGCCATGACCGACTTCAGCAAAGCACAAAATCAGTCCAGAGCCAGAAAGATAGTCCTCTACGACAACGAGAACCATATGACAACTACCAAAGAACCGCTGATAGTGAAAGAGGCATCGAATGAATCTCGATATAGATGGATAACATCTCCGCTGACATCAAATGACACGGTCGTCATCTGGATGCGGGCCTTCGATGTCATCGGCAATTATGTTGAGGATCGGAACCAAATCGGCTTTGACACACCTCCACCTGAGATTGACGATGAATCATCGGTAGTACTGCAAGAAAACTCCATCGATCAGTACAGGAGCAGATGAGATCTCACTGAACTGCCTGAATATATTTAAGAATCAAACTTTCTTCTTAATGATGTGCTTTCCAACAATATATACATGTCGCTAGTAGATAATAAAGAAGCCAAGTTATTTTAACTAGAGCAAACCCACTCAGAGGCTACAGAAAACAACAGTATCGAAGAAAAAGTTGGTGTTTAATAGACTTTGCGTTTTGAATTTCAGTGTTGAAATCAAGGCTAAAGATTTACAGAGCGGAATTGAAGAAGTCCGATATTGGATCATGGCTTCAAATCCGCCCATTAATATTACCAGCGGCACTGTTAAGGCCAAAAGACTTAGATCCGATGGCAGCAGGCGGAAGAGAACATTAGTAAGGTCTTTCTTTTCCGTATACGATATTAATGCAACGGACTGTTTATTAGTAAGTTCTTACCAAGTTTTTCTTAAATAAGAAACATCTTTGTGATGTAATGTGTTTAACTGTGATGTAGTGTGATCTGCTGGAATGCAGTGCAGCTTAATTTACCGGTAATTTCCTTTAATTTAAATAAACTAAATTAAATATTTTAATATGTTTATAGTCAACTTAAATTTTAGTTCTATTTTATATTTAATTTTAAAAAAATACGATTCAGCGCAGTGGAACGGGATGTAAAGCTCGAGCAGGCAATGCGTCTCACCGTCTCTCCATATGTTTAGGCACTAGAAATTGAATGACGTAGCAAATGTAATAACACAGTTGGCAACAATTTTAGCGCAAATAAGGTAGCCCAATATTATTGTTCTAGCCCATTTGTAAGCAAGGAAGCAGCGACTGTTATTGTATTAAAAGTGGAGAATGCTTCGAAAACATCTTTCGAATAGACATCGACCATTGCATCATAGACAAACATTACGCAGCTGATCGATCGATGACCCTCAGCTATGTTGTGATGAATCAAGCCGGACAGTCCGCATCACCCAGACAGCCTTTCATAGTACGTCACCGATGCACTGATTAAACCTCAGTAGTTAAGGTTCAGCATATGCGCCATCGGTTGATGCCTTGTGCATTAGACACCGGCGCTCTAGATGTTAATGATAACCTTTTTTCTGAAGAAGAGGTTATAGGCTAAGGTTTGACGTCTGATCGTAGGTCGCAGAATCTGAAACTGTTTAATGGAATCAAAATGAATGTTTAAGGAATCAAAGCAAATGCGTGCTATTGATTATGAGTCAAAATCGTGCAAGTCGAAATGTTTCAGCTAATTCATTTAAATTAACAAACGTCTTGTTCTTTAGTACACTGCTTTTTTGTTTTTTCCCATTATCCATAAAAGTTTTATCATTGTTTGTACTTTCTTGCAGGGTTGTTGATTCTGCTTGCTTGATCGTCCTCGTGATTTTCATGGTACTGAGGTGGAAACAACACAAACATCCCATTCCTCAGAGGGTTCGATCCTTCGCCAGTAGCTTCAGACAAAGAATTACCAACACCGAGAAAGTCCCTTCGGCAGAGGGACATGCCGTTTATGTAAATAACATACTGAATTTTAAGATAATTGCCTAGATGACCATGGGCACAAGAAATTCACATTGATATGCAACATGTAACGCTTGTCGCACTGATCATATGTGGGGACATCACCTATTTCTCCTGTGCTCAACTAAATGGCCTTATACCTTCTATTTTATTTTCAATATATAAACTATAACTTAGCAACTATTAACTAAGAAATATTAACTAACAATAATAAGTGAATTCAATGTACATGTTGTAAACCTAATCAATTTAGAAATGCCCGTTTGACCATTATTTTTGCAAAATCAAAAAGCCATGAAATGGATTTCAGATGGGCAAATATATAATAGTAAACCCTATATGATATTCGCAACAAACATAAACTAAAACTAGCCACACATCAAGATAACATGCAGCTAAATAACTTAATCCAATTAATTCATCATTTAGCTTAGTTAAAATGCAATATTTAGTTTTCATGTAACATTATTTGTCAGTATTATCTGACATAACCAGACATTTGATTGATATGCAACATGTAACTCATGTCACACTCATAATGGGTAGAGGCATCACCTAATTGTCCTATACTCACTGATTCTCACCATCTCCCATTCAAAGCAAATTTTTCTCATACATTTCCTTCTTACCCAAAGGTCTTTCCTTCCACTGCTGTCAACCATGAATAGTGCGTTGAATGTAAAATATTCACATATGTATATTTATTTGTAAATCAGAAAGCCAAAACGAGGCATGGCAAGGTGGACGAGGAAGACGATAACATCTATGTGGACGGACGTGATTTATGTGGATGCCGGGTCAAACGTGAACAGGTGGACCTGGCAGAGACTTTGGCCGAAGGTAGATTCGCAACTGTCAAGAAGGCTTACCTGAAAAACGACGGCGAAATTAAGACTGTGGCAGCTAAATATCTTCCAGGTAAAAATTCAGTGCTCAGAAGTTTTCTCATGCTATTACCGGCATTATCTTTGAAAAGTTCGTGATAATTTAATGTCAACTATTTATTTTCTACACTACATAAATATATAGGCTTCTAAACTAATAATAGCTTTAGTTTTGTTTCAAGTTAATTTTAAGTTGTAAGTTTTTTTGCAATGTCTTTGAAAAACACTAAACGCTTTTAAGAAATTCTAAGAGCTTCTGTGATTATGTCATATAAACAAGGCTTAGATTTTTAAAATAAAGTTGTTACAAAATTTCTTGATCGATTTCAACATAAATTTATAGATCATTAAGGCTATTTCAGCAGGCCTATATTTGGGCATGAGAAAATATAATGAATGTTACTTCTGGTTCTATATACCATTATATATATATATATACGTCACTGTATACCCAATACGACAATATGTAATAATTTGCAGCTTCTATAGCGCTGGTGTTTACTGCACAGGGCATCAACCGATGGCGCACAAAAACCATAGTCAGACATACATGGCATGTAGAATGATGGTCTTTAGTCGCATTAGGCCTACATGTAACAGTCATAACAAGGTCATGTGGAACTAAAACCTTTATCATCAGCATTTAATTTGTTGCTAATGCTCGTAGAGTTTTCCAAACGAATGTCCTGTATTACATGGACATTTTAACATCATGCGTTCTGATGAGTTCTGATGTATGCGTTGTGTTCCTCAGCGGGTGCAAGTGATGCTGACAAAGCTCTGCTCAGGGCTAAGATTAGTTTCCATGCAAACCGTGTTCCTTCCCATGACAACACTGTCAGGCTTATTGGCGTCATTCACGAAGGCAGGCTATCAGCTTTCAGAAATCCAAGTTGGTACTGATTTTGGTGCAAATTATTATCAATAAAAGTAATGTTTGTTATGCAAACATAATACATTTAAGGAAGTTCGTGAGTTTTTCAGATATCAGGAGTGGAAAGGTTTATGTCTGGTGCAGTATATCTAGATCCCCGTTCATTCTGTATACATAATGACCTTTCAAATTCCACCGCTTTCATTAGATGAAGTTACTTTAGCACTTAGGTTGTACTCGTCATTGTTCCCTTAACTACTGTGTGTCCATCCATGGCTTCTGCAGTAATTTCCATTAGATGCGCTGCAAAGTTTCCTTAGCTTACCTATTTAATTAAGTTTCTGAATTAGTGAAATACCGTTTGGTAAGGTATGAAACAGGAAATGCAAATGTTTTGTCATTCAAGGCTGTCGTTCTATGTGTAGGACCGATTATGCTGCTCGAATTTTGTGACCTGACCCTGAAGGAGTGGCTGAGCAAAGTGGGAAAAGTGACGGCCGACGATGTTAATGCAATGCCGGTTTAGAGAAGTTTGAGGTGTAATGGCGGCAGTGGAGAGAAAGGTCGTAAATTCTTTCAAGAAGACCGATGGAGGATTTGAATTTGAAGATGAGGTTGGAGGGCGATGTACACTAAAGTTAGTCAGATTCGTATGAGGAAGTTTAAGTGCCATTTATCATAGCAGCATAACTTAGAGCCCATTCTGACTTGCAATAAAGACTTACTGACTGCCACAAATGAAAATTCAAACATGAATTTTAACTAGACATCCTATTATTTTACTTCGATTTTTTAGAAGCGATTTGGAAGCAATCTTGAGAGACTAATTCACTGTGTGATTTTTCAGGACTAAAATGTCTTCACTTTGCAAATTTGCAGAAGACGTAAATTTCTTCACAAGAAATTTTTGTAAACAAATTTTAAACAGAGATTGCAGGAAATTTTTTTACGGAATTTTTAATACTACTGAGTATACTACAGAGCTCCCCATTTTGTTTAAATTTCGTTATACTTGTATAGTTTAAAGTTAATTTAATCACAAATTTTAACTGCGATTGTTTTGGTAATTGTAGCCATGAGGCCAGGTAGTATATCAGTCTCCTCTAAAATAGCATGAGCGAATTTACCAGTAAGGCTATAACAAATGATAAGTTTTGACAGATGACTGGCTCTGTGGTCCGTATTAAAATCTGAAGTATGCGTCAATTATAGTCTGATCACCTCATCCAAACTGCTGAGATAACTGCAATGCGCATATGTCCTCCACTCCACAGAAAGTGAAATATTTATGATTATATTTGTCTCTCAGCTAGGGCTCTCAGTCTTCATCAGTACAGTAGTCAAGTACTTCATTCGATTGACTAAGTATTTGGCTGATCGATTAAATAATCGCATGTTTACGAAGATGATAGACATTAGTCAATGAGCTGATAGACAGTAGTCAAGTAATTCATTCGATTGACTGACCGATTAAGTAATCGCATGTTTACGAAGATGATAGACATTTACTGTAGATAAAGATTCTATATGAATACGAATATATAATGAAGAGCCTGTCCTGATTGTTGCGGTGAACTCGAACAAAATCATGGCTTTAATTTATATGCTGTTTCTGCGTATTGCGATACTTTTAATCCCATTTTTATTCTGCTGTGAGACAAGGTATGTATGATGTATGCCCTATTTATTTGTGACCACGTATTTCTTTAGTCGACGGGAAGAAAGATGAGAAGAGATCGACTGTACCTTTGCGGTTTGGCCACCTGATGTAGAGGCCAAATGATGTAGATATCTCCCAATAAGATAAAATGAACATCAGTTGACTGTCTGTTTCTGTCTGGTGACGAACTCAGCTAAGCGTAACCGTGTCCACGATGCGACGCTAAGCAGTTCTGTCTTGGGTCGCTTCCACTCTGTATGAAAGCAGATGTTCAGGTCTGTCCGATACAAGATTATAGAAAGTCTTGGATATATTGCGTTGCTTTCATTGGGTTGTTTGTCTCTGTCTCTCTGTCTCTCTCCTACTTTCTCTTGCTATATCTCTCTGTCTCTACCTAACCTCTTCAAACCTGACTATAGGCATACAGAAGAAAGTCTTAGATATTAGATTACCTTCTTCTGGTTCTCTATCTCTCTGCATCTCTCCTGTCTTTTCCTGCTCTCTCAACCTCTCCCTCTCTATCTATTCTGTACAAAAGTCACATTATTTTAAACTGAGAGGCCTATTACATCACAAGATCACCAATGGGCGTTCAAATTCTAAAGGTTTAAACTTGGCATAGTTGACAACAATCCTCATGAGCTGCTTAACCACGACAGAACTGAATTTGTGCTGTTCCATCACGCAATTGTAGTAATCTCAAACCCTATAGTTGATAAAAGCACGTATATTGGTTTGGCCTTACCTGTCTTACTTTACCTGCCTTTGTAATTAACTTGATTATCAACTTTTTGATTTAGCGGTCATGATGAAAGCTATCTCCAATATCGAAGTGTGAGCACCTCGGTTTGCCTCCAGCGAACAAAGCAGTATTGTGATGGATGGTGGACAGCTCATAAATGCCGAGTTGTTTAGTAAGTACAGGAACAGATTGTCTTTAGCATAGAAGTGGGTGTGTGGAAGGGTGGATGAGTGGCTAGATTAGTAGGTAGGTAGGTACGTAAGTAATTAAGTAGCTTTTATTAATGTTAGACAGGTTATTTCTTAACTAGACAGTTGATGTAGTTAATTTGCCACAGTTTGAATCATGATACTATTTTCGTCAATTACTATAGAAATGAGATGGGTATGACATCCTGAACAGCTTTCCGTATCCAACAAACCATTTTTCTGTAGATATGCAGAGGCGGTAGTAGAATTAGTCCTGATGACCAGGCACATACTAATTGAAATGTTACACCATTTGTTAGAATGTTACCTAAATATCTTTTTTTACACTCTCGTGTTAAAACACTGTGAACAGATCAACTGACTTCACAAATCCCAAGACAGAATATTTCATTTTACAGGGACAGCATAGCCAAGTGGTTAAGCTTTAAAAATTTAAATGTTGATTTAAATGTCATCGTTTGAATTGTTATTGTATAATACTACAGACTACTGTGAGGCTTTGTTTTCCAGTTACTGCGAATATAAGCAACAATACTCGGCAAAATCATTTGTTGCCTACAGATGTCAATCCGGGTGGAAGACGTATCCTGACTGCAACGTCCGTATGTGTTTCGCGTTTCTTAGTTAATGAGTTTCAAAATTTATGAATTTCTTTATAGAATTGCAGTCTTCATGTTCCACGGTAAAAATATTATACCGTTTTAACACGAATACTTTGCATTATTGTAACGGCTAGACATGTACAGCCTATTTTACAGCGAATATGCAATGAATCGTTTTAAAAAAGAATGCAAAGCCTACCTTTCGGTTGGATAGTATCAGTTCTAAGCTACAATGTGAGCCAGAGACTCATACTTTAGCCTTTTAGCCATAGGCTTTCAGGTTTCATAACGCTGACTCCAAATTTTTTGTTTTGAATTTTAGCAATTTGCAATCCAAGTTGCCAAGCAGGATTCCAATGCACTGCTCCTAATCTGTGTAAAGGTTGGTCTATTAAAGAATTTAGCACAATTGCCTTAAAGACCTAAGATAAAGGCCTAAGATACAGACCTAAGACACAGGCCTTAGATATAGGCCTGCCTGAAGTAGGCTACAAATCTTTACGTGAGTGTGATATTAATTATTTTTTGCATACCCTGTTTGATTCATTATTCACTTAGCTCGCACACAAATAAATTTCAGTTAATATCAGTCAGATTATCTGGCTATCTGATCTTGCTTTTTTATCGTGCGACATAGTAGGCTATAAATTCATGTTGTAATTGTAACTGTAATCGCAAATTTATAAAGCGCCACTTCAAGAGAAGCTCATTAGAGTCGTTCCCGACCTGGGAGCACAAAACCACAATCGAACATTATAGTTTTCAAGTGCAAACGATAAACAGGCAGAGAAACACTAAGGAACTCATGTATGTTGCCTCTGTTGCTCCTTATACAACGATACGCCTAATATCATAACCTTGAAATGGTTTTTTTTTAATAACGAGACAAATTTAGATAAGTAAGTAATCTTTAACAATGCATGACTCCTCCCACATTTGACAGAAATCAGTACATAGAATAACAGTAGTTAGGTGTTACCGTAAATTCGTTCAGCATTAAACTTTTTGTTCAACACGCGTAGCAAATCCACAGAGAAAAGTTAATCTCGGCTTAATGGTCCTATTTTATTTTTGAATTTAGACATAGATGAATGCGCCAAAAACACACATTCATGTCAACATGTTTGCCACAATACACCAGGAACATACAAATGCTCTTGTAGAAAAGGCTACGAACTGCAAACAAATGGACGAAATTGTCTTGGTGAGGTATTTCAAACTGCAATTTTTTCTGACTATTTCTATCGGAAGACATGCAGAAGACTCTTGTAACTCTTGTAACTGCCTCATAACTAAACCAACACGGAAGTAGTTAGCTTGCATTCAGCCAACCGTGAACTATACCATGTGTAAAACATACAATTCGTTTAATAAATAATGTCCCGTATCATAAAATCACAATAGACACTCACCGCCTGAACTTGAAGTTTGAATAAAACAGTATAAGAGATGGTTGTTAAATTGCAATTATTATATGGGTAAATTAATCTGTTTACCCCATACGCTTGTAAATCTACAAGCCGCTGTAATAAAACGGGGACAACCATAAATTATGCGTGTCCAACAAACCAGTTTCAACTACTGTATAAAAATTCAAATGTCTGTAATTTACTGTTATTGGTGATTAAAACTGAATGAAATGCGGAGATAAACTCTGATAGATAAACAAACGTCATTTATGCTTCTCTAGACCACTGTAATCATTTCACTCAGTTTTAAACTTACCCAAATGGCAATCTTTGTCAGTTTTGCACTCTGCACTGAAAAACATTAAACTATAAATTGCATTGTGGAAAACTCATTTCCATAACATGGGTAAGCAAGAATGAATGATTGCAAACTGGTTACAATGTAGAAACGCTTCAGTTCATTTTAGGATTGAAAACTTATGCTAGTTTTTATTCTGTTTTTTAAACATTTTAGACATCGACGAATGCGCAAGTGACACGCACGGTTGTAAACATTATTGCATCAACAACGATGGAAGTTTCGACTGTCATTGCATACCCGGTTACATACTTCACGAAGACGGAAAGAGTTGCAACGGTAATCATAACTGTAACTATAAACGAACTTTTACATAGCGCCATAAAATACAGAGTGGTGCTTGTCGTAATCAATTAAATTGTTATCTTCCAGCTACGCACTTCATGTCTAAAATACAAGTTTGTTTGTTTACACGACTAGAATTGGACTTACAGCGCTAACGCGTGAATAATAATAGTCGAAGCACAACGGAATAATTAGATGTACGGGAGTCACAGCTGCACTAAACGAGAGATTGTAGTGCCCATAGGCTACGCATAGGCTTGTTTTGAGTCTTTATGCTAAGTCTTACGGAATCGAACAACTCACTAATAAAGTTTAGTGGTTTTTATTTCAGCAACTTGCAATCCAGGTTGTCAAACAGGATTCCAATGCATTAGTCCGGATCTATGTATAGGTTTGATTCGCTTTAAAGATTTCAATTTCTTGCAATAATATTTTGCAATAACAGAGCAGGATTGAGACATTCGCGGGAATACAAGATTAGCCTGCCATGTAGTAAGTGAAATCCTCTGCTTTTCATAGCCAATAGATCAAATATTCACATAATTTGCGTGTCATTAAAGTTTTAAAAAATAAACTGATGGTATAATTGTCGCTAAAACTTAAAATATTATTCTAATCCGTTGCATAGTATATATGTAGTGTATACATTTGCTGGTCCCACAGCCCCTTACAAAACGGTATGCGTAATACATTATCTTTGAAGTAGTCATATCGAGAAGCTGATATTAATTTTTACTTCTTATGCCATTTGATTAAATCTTATCTTAACTTGGATATCGTTAAACACAACTACTTATTAATAGAATTAGGGGTCATCCATTAAGGACGTACGCAGAGGGCAGGAAGGGAGGGTAAACCAAATACGGACATTGGCATCTTAATTTGGCAATAGAGTAATTTCAATACAGTCTATCTTAACAACCACTTCAGTCAGACGGCAGGCTGACCTAGGTCTCTGTTCCGTCTGAGGAAGGGAATATAATAAATGCGGACAAGAAAGACGTAAGGGTACAAAATAGGTCATTTTGCCGACGTCATTTATGGTTGACCCCTTATCTGGCCACTTTATCTAATTTGTGCCGTAGAATGACATGGTAGATCATATAATTATATTGATCCCATTGGACCTTGCGCAACAATACGCCTGATATCTTAACCTTGAGATGGTTGCATTTAATACAAAGACACATATAGATGAGTAAATAATACTTAGTAATGCAATACGACTACCCATACTTGATAATAATGAGTGCATAAAGTAACTGAAGCCTAACTAGGCGTCACAATACAACCGTTCACAATCATTATACATTTGGTCCAACGCGTGCAGAAAATCGGCAGAGAGAAGATTACTTTGTCATACCGGTCTTATTTTTATTGTGAATTTAGACATAGATGAATGTGCCACAAACAGCCACTCATGTCAGCATCTTTGCCACAATACGCAAGGAACATATAGATGTGGTTGCAGAACAGGTTACGAACTACAACCGGATGGACAAACTTGTCAAGGTGAGGTATTTTAAACTGCAAATACATTGGAAACTCACCACATGAACTTAAATTTACAAGAATATTAAAATGGCGGAGATTATTATTAGAATGCAATTAATAATTAGTTATTAGCAGCAGCTGTGGCCCCGGTGTCTAATGCACGAGACATTAACTGATGGCGCTCCAAAACCAAGCCTCATAGTCAGGTAAATATCCAGAAAGTCGGTCACACTTTGTTATTATCTGGATTGAGTCAATCTTTGAGCGTGATGATAAAATTAGACATATAAGCAACAGTTATGCTTTTCTAGATTCCTGATGACTTTGCATTCAGTTTTTGCACTTACCTAAATGGTAGTCTCTTTTATTTTTGCAATCTGAAGTGTGAAAATGCTAAACTTTTAAAAAGTGTATTAGATAAAAGTCATTCCCATAACTAGTGTAAGTAAGAACGATTAAATGTAATCTGGTTACGGTGAAGAAAGCGCATTAATCTTTATGCCGTTTTACAACATTATAGAAATCGACGAATGTGCAAGTAACACGCATGGTTGCAAACATGATTGCGTCAACAACGATGGAAGCTTCGAATGTCGTTGTACTGCTGGCTACACACTTCAAGAAGATGGAAAGAGCTGTATTGGTAATCGTAATCGTAACTATGAACAAACTTTTATATAGCGCCACAGGGTGTATTCAGTGGTGCTTGTCGTCATCGGTTAATTAGTTCTATTGCTTTTGTGAAATTTATATTTAAAATCTAATCTAATGACTTCTATAGCGCCATTATCATAATGAACAAGGTATCAAGCATTGGTCGCTTCAAGTGGAATCGTAGTCAAGAAACAAAATCCGTTGGAGAAGGCAGGGTCTAAATCCAGTTGATCAGGAAATCAGTCAGTCCACGGTGGGTAAGCCAGGTGAAAGAGGCGAGTAGTAAGTTTAGCCTTGAAAGACAAAAAAGAACTAACAGAACGCACGAAACGGGGCAGAGAATCAGAGAATTCCAAAGCTTTGGACCACCCACCGAGAAAGCCCGGGAGCCCAACACCATTCTGGTGGGAGGCACAGCAAGAGTGGATCGAGTCAATATTTGCTTGTGTGAAGGGTGAGCAAGGAGTAGAATTTGGGCATCTGATATAAATGTAATACCTTGTGAACAATGAGACAGATTTTAAACTGGATTTTTTGCTCAGTGGGCAGCCAGTGTAATGAACGCTATATAGGTTTGATGTGCAGATATTTAGTGGTTTTTGTTATGGCTCTGACCAGAAAATCTTGAACCATTTGTAGCTTGTTCAAATCACTCTTATTGGAGCCAATGAGCAGTGAGTTACAATAATCCAGTCGGTTGGAATCCAGACATTTTTTGCTAGCAAAACTAAAGAACATCAACCGAAGCAGTCTGATTACCTGCTTACCTCACCCTTGGATCTTGCCCTAAACCAAATCTGACCTTATCTATCAATTGATTTAATTTTGACTGAGCTCCTGAAACTTAGCTTTCGTTGGGTGCTGTTTAAATCTCGAGTTTACGATTTAGATAATTTAATTCAATGTTTAAAGATAAAAATTGGAATCATTAATAAGCTGTTGTTGGGTTGTCATAACTGTAAACTATTACTATCGAAACTCCGTAATATTTGTTTACTCAACACAGGCATAATAATGCGTCAACACCGAGCACGGGAAGCCTCTTCCCCTTAAAACTGTGGGTGCACAGTGAAAGTTACACATGCATAATCAGGAGCTCCAAGAGTTTCTCTTTAAGTGGCTCTATATGAGTTTACATTTACAATTACAATAACTTTGTACATCACCAATAAAAATATAAACTTTGCTTCTTTTAGAAATAAAACCTGAGAACTCGACTTCAAGTAATCGGGTAGAAGATCGTCCGCTGAAACCCGAAGAGTGGTGAACCCAAGGCTGACATTGAAGAATTCAGTTCGGAGCGCACTGGAGCTTCGTATCGAGATTGCAGACATAGCTCAAGACATTATAAAAGTAAATGCATTCTGATTACGTGGAAGACCAAAAACAATGATTCCGTGGCACTGCGGTGTGATTGCTTTATACAAAGATTTTAATTTTTACATTTTCTTTTAAAATTGTAAGAATCTTTGAACGAACGTATTGCGTCTTTAGCAGTTCGTATGGAAACATGACTAAATTAAGATAAACATTGATAACAGAAGAAACACGGTTGCATGTTTAAACATTGGCGCTATATATATACAATATATATATCTATGCACCCCCACATCAACCTCGACCTAGGAAGCTGACGCTCCTGTAGCAGACATTTGTGTAAAGTTTCAGTTATACCTTAAAACAGCATAAAGCTAAATTCGTCCGCAGTAAAAATGTGAAACCTTTAAGAGCACGTTGCATAAAAAAGAGTGTGCAAGTGACTCAAGGACTACATTAGCTATTCAAAAACAAATATTTTGGGGAAAGAACTCCCCAGAGAACATTACACTGCTCGAGTCTCCTGTGTAAGTGAAGACCATGTGATTAACACCTGAAATAATTTAGTTTCATGCTTCTTTTTATCGCAGTGGAATCGAATATGCAATTGAATGTGAAACTGAGAAACCTGGCTATAAGCATAAATGCATCAACACTGATTAGTTACAAATGTATAAGGCTATAAACTAGCACCAGATGACCATGTGGTTGTGATTGAGTGTTATAATGATAGCTTTGATCAAATGCTTAAACTATGGTTATATATTTATTCTAACTTTATCAAATCATTTGCATTCTGCAGTGACCTTTGACCTTAGACCATATAATTTAATCGCTGAAATTCAATTCAACACACTTTGAAATTTCTCTGATATACAGTACAATGAGCAGCTAGAGGAAGGATGCTAAAATTACATTTTGTCGATCAAGGTTATGCCAGTCAAATCTGAGGCGAAACTTTTGAATGGCAAACTGTACTTGTTCTTAGAGTTATCATGACTATCCTTTTAATGTGGACCTATGCGTCGTTTACTTGGGTTAAGCATGTTACCCAATAATAGAACAGTTATAAAAGCTCGTGAAAAATTTACCATGTCTTTGACTAGATCGATATATTTCACCAATAACCTCGACTGAAACAACTCAAGAAGACTTGTTGCGGTTGTTCTGGCATAAACAGGTAAATAGACAAAATCCTTCTGACCTCTTTTAAGTCATCGTTTATCTAGAACTTATATTTTCTTAGAAGAAACCCACATCGATTACCTTCTTTCTATAAACCACCAATCTATTAATCTTTTATCAGTTTTCTGCTTTATCAGAAATTGACAATAATTGAAGCAAAAATAGCATTTAGATTGCCCGCTTAATAATTTACGATTTCTCTGATCTGAGATATGCCTGCTGCAATGAGTATCAACAAACAGTGTAGAAGTATAATCTAGAATTGTTTGCTAGAGACCTACTATAGCACTCGATGTTCATAGCTATCGACTCAGTAATCGACCCAAGAATACGGCTAAGCGTTTAGGTTATGCTCTCGATCTTATTAGTTCACATAATAGATAACGACATTGTCGTAAGACCAGAGCTGTCCAAGGTTCAAGTTTTGTTTAGTAGGTCCAACCCAATACAGCATTACCACAAGTTGTGACCCGACGCAATCCAACCCATAACTTTATAATAGGCTAGTGTTTAACCAAAATGAAACGATAATAACGTGAATTTTCATCATCATTACATCATTTTTATTACACCGAACTACATGTATAACGCAAAGTATCTTTAAAAACAAGAACATCAATTACTGTTCTGTTTTACTGAATCAAACAGAAAACAGAATGTAGACTTATACTGCAAGTGATCACAGCAAAACTAAATTATTTATTATACAACCTTCTAATCCGACCCACTAAATTCCATAAAATTCTCACCTAACCTCATCCCACCGACCCGACCCAATCTGACACATGGAATGCGAAAATCTATAAGCTACATGCTAAATGGAGAAACTGCGTTGCCTGGTGTGCAGACCAACACAGGAAGGACTAAGTACTAAGTACGAAGTACCAGCTCTTCATTTAAGTTTCAGTTATAAATAAATTTTATGATTTTTGTCTTCAAGTGCATACTAAGCTTCGCCGTCGATCAGAGACTTGAACATGCCTACAGTACTAGATATAATTGATTTATGTAAACTTATCTGTAATTCTTTTTGACAGCGTGATTAACGCGAAGCTCTTAATGCAGCTTTAAAGTACTTATTGTTCAATTTAGTTTAAGTCTACTTATAAATAATTAACAATTGTCAAAAGGTTGATCCACTGATTGTAAAATGCTCCACTTGGCCTAGGTAGCTCAGGCGATAAAGGCCTATGAAATACATGTAGGATTGAGTAATTTAAAGGTCTGGTTTGGACCAAAGCTAAGCGACAGAAACAATGGCTTCGATTACTCTGCAGGTTGTGTGCTTCGTAGCAATTTTATCATTTCTACCGTGGAGCAAAGCAAAGTACGTATTTTAAACTAATGTTGTCTTGAGTATTTTACTACCGTAAGAAAAGATTCTTAAAAAGAAAGAAAATTAAGAAAAGATATAACCTACAAACGTCTTGAATTTCGCGACAAATGATTACGATTTAATCCGACAATTACACTGCGTTACTTTACTGACAACAACCGAGAATGGCAACTGTTGGAAGTGTTGCTGAAACTCTTCTTATAAATGGTGCGGGTTAAAAGAGTAATGTTTAAGCCAGTGTTTGTAAAACTGTTTAATAATTTAGATGACCAGTGTTTGTAAAACTGTTTAATAATTTAGATGATGATTCGTCTGTGCTGTAGGTCGGTCACAACAACTGACGGAATTGTCAAACCCAAGACGATTTTAGTTGCATATATTAGATGTTTTCGCTAAATTTGCAAATGGTACTGACGCTGATTTATAAGGTGAAGGGTAAACACTCTTTCCACTAGTTCTCACAACTTTCTCGCTAGCTATAAAGGGCTCTTCCGTTTATCCCACTGAGGGCTCTCCCCTGATCGCGAAACTCCGTCATGCTCATTGCCCACAATTGTATTTCAACTGATTTCAAATAGTAAGTGCAACACGACGCTTTTGCGCATAGCGTGATATTTTATTTATGGCAGCAGGGTTGTCTCGTAATGAGACCAGATAGAAGAATATAAATGTATAGTCAAACTGTATGGGAAATTAGAACGTAGTGCAATTTAATGATGAAAATTAGTATATCACCGCAAGTAGCAAGTTACTTCTAGGATCTTTGAGTTACTCGCTAAACTTGGTTCAGATCTTGTTGTGCTGGAAACGTCGTCAATACTCGGTCCAAGTGATGGCAAATGCAAAATAAAGTACCAGGATCTACTTTATGATCTGTTACATGAGATGCGCGATAATCTAATGGTTAGGGTTTTCGACTTTCAAGCAAGAGGTCGGGGTTTAGATCTCTGCCAGGGTAAAAATATTATTTCCTGATTTCTTTTCCACTTGCGCCATTAGCGAACTCAGCTGTAAGATGCACCAAGGAAGAAGACTGGCCACCCTCTCTCAAGAGCATAGGCTAAGAAAGTAAGGTTGTTAATACTTCATACCCATGGCTGCCTCTTAAAATTAGCGTAAAAGATTGTTATATTTCTTCTAAATAAGCTAATTGAACAGCAATAGCAAGTGAGCCAGTCAGTTTTATCGACATTGGAATTGCGTAGAATCGGTAGCAGGACAATAACCCCCCATGCAAATAACCCCCCGGACAATTACCCCCTGTACTGATACAGTACATACAGTAAAGAGTAGACATGAAAGACTGACCAAACATCCAAAACTAAATATTAGACAATTTCTGGCTGGTCACCCATCACAACCTCCAAGGAAGAAGTATGCTGACTCCAATACACAAATTTTGGCCGTCATTAGCAACTACAATGAGCGCAATGTTCTTGACTATCTACGTGGAATAGCTCACAACCTTTCCTTTTAAGTTCAATAAACTAATAAACAATAAACAGCATTTTCTGTTACACATTTAATTTCACACTGTGACGTTGCATGGTTCTCCAGTATATGTCTAATAAATTAATATATAAACTGTATGATTAATATACATTATTTGTATATTTATATAATTAATATATCAGTACAGTGGGTTACTGTCCGGGGGGTTATTTGCATGGGGGGTTATTGTCCAGGGAGTTATTGTCCGGGGGTTATTGTCCGGGGGTAATTGTCCGGGGGGTTATTGTCCTAGAAGCGTAGAATCATACTGCGTGAAATGAGTCTCTGACATGACAGGCTTCGGGTTATGTATGTTTTTTTTAAAGAAAAAAATAGGGAAATATGCACTTTTACTTGACCCACAAAGCATAATGCCTACAGGGCTGTGTACCGTAATATAAAATTTTCTTTTTATCAACAAAGCACCAAGTCTGCATTCTGTTTATTTGTTATTACAATCTTAAACATTGTTATGTTATAGAAGTATTTGTCTGCTGAGATTTCGAAGAAAAACTATGCCGATTTCGATCAGCAGATTTTATTTGTGTAAAGGCTGAATGTCGAAAAAAGCCGAATGTAGATATAGAGGAATTTCTTCACAATAACCTTTAAAGTTCAAATTATTCAATTGCAAGATTGAGTTTTTCGATTTTTGCAGCAATATTGAAAGCTACGTGTGGTATAGAAGCGTTACTTATCAGTACTGCCACACAATAGTCCGCGATCATTGCAGCGGTTGGTGGACGGGTTATCGTTGCCGTAAAGTTTAGTATGTAACCTTACTGAAGTAACTCATTATGTATTCATTAGAGCTGCCTATGCTTCTGTAAATTATGCAATTTTAATCTAATATATGCATTTCATCAACGAATCGTAATCTATTAATGTATATTTCGTTTGCTTTGTGGAATAGTTTTATTTGTTCTGTTAGTTATAGATCTGGTTCAGTGGATTCTAAATATGTCAGTATCAACCGTCAATATTAGTTCAAATAAAATGATAAAATGGTAAAGGCAGCACACTTGTTTACACGCATCGAAAGAAAGTCATCAGAAGCGTCGCTCGGGATATAGGAATGGCTAAAGCGCGATAACAATCACAGCAATATTATTCTATGAAAGGTCATCCATCCTATTACTACAGCATTTTTCTTAATTTCGTTGTGCTTGCTAGCATCGTATCTGCAGCACCAAGACGTCTCGCAAACTGATAGATACGGTCACAATTTAAAAATTTCTTGTTCTTCTCTGTTTAGTTACTGCGAATATCGAATTGCTACTCGGCAAGAATCGGTTATTGGATATAGATGTAAAACCGGATGGCAAACTTACCCGAATTGCAACGTTCGTACGTGCTTTTCCTATTTCGAGTACCTTAGCATAACTAAAAAAATTGTCATTATCAGTACTGGATGAGAGAGACTCTGTTGGTTGGGTTATACCTGTGATGATGTTTCTAACTTTCTAGCATCATTTGCTTGCAGATGAACGTGTTTTTCTGAAGGAACTCTAATAGTTTTATGCTAGCGAGAAGAGTCTTAGAGAGGTACTAGAAGACGCAATAGGTTGGTTCAGCTGCATACGTGTATTGCTTGTCTGCGGGAATCCTGAGACGGTGAGTTGTGTGTGTATGTGTGCAGTCCACAATATCACCGAATTAGGCAAATCACAGCCATGATATGACACAAATTGCGATGCAATTTGACTAGAGTCATTAACAAGGCATTTTAGCTGCCTAATTTAAGATCGATTTGAATGCTTTTCTGTGAATCTTAGCTTTGTCTCTAAATCTGAATGAGGCTAATTAATACTTTAAAATGATACACACATAAGTTAAGACCTGGATAATTTATATGTACGCAAAATCGAATTTAAGTTTAAATAATATTTCAGCTATCTGCAGTAAGCGCTGTCATCTTGGATATGACTGCACTCGTCCCAACACGTGCACAGGTTGGTCTGTTAGCAACAACTGCTAAATAAGTTTCTTATATTTATGAACTCTAAATAACTCTTCATACGGTTAAAATACGTTGCGAGCACTCAAGAGCCCTATTATACAGTCCGCAATAAAATTAACAATATACATTATACCCTAGAATCAGTCAGCCATATACATTTTCGTGAATATATCTTCGGACAGTAAGGCGCAGCGATCTACGTCCTGATTGCCTCGCAAACTGACACCACCAGCTATTAATGTATGTCATGGTGGAGCCGATCAACGAGGCATCCCCATAAAAAGGATCTTTAAATTATATTCTTTCCTCAATGGGCAGCCAGCGAAGTGTCTCTTTGATATATTCTAAAAATCTGGATAGATAAGCCACAAGTCTAAATGGAGCTGACTTATACATACACCAGAAACTCGTTATAGCGCCATCTTTGAGAAACATATCGCCTTATAATGAGACCACTTTATAATGAGGTCGTTTTCTACAGCGGAACTAAATTTGGAATCCATGTCTCGACAGCGTTACATCAGAATTCATGTTATAACGAAGCGTGCTATAACGAGAGTCCGTTGTATTAATACTGATGTTGCAATATAGACATAGACGAATGCGCAACGCACCAACATCAATGCCAACACTATTGCCGTAATACGATTGGATCTTACACCTGTACTTGCCGGCCAGGGTTTGCACTGCAGATAAATGGAAAGGCGTGCAAGGTAAGAAGTCGGAAGTTGAAATTACCTCATAACAATAGATTATATGATTAAATGATAAATTTACAAACGTTGAAGTTTTCCAAATACTAAAAATTGAGAATCATAATCTTTCTGAACTGCAGTCCAACGGGAAGACATGCAGTGGTATGTTGGATGAAGTTTATAGCTAATACCGTAGACTTTAATTACTAATAACTTCAAAGTTTGAGAAAAAGTCAAAATGCAAATAACTAATTCACAAATAATTTCTTTATAAGTAAGTAAGTTTATAGCAAAGTAAACATAAATATTCTATAAGCTACACTAACAAGGATAAATAATAAAGCAACAAGTAAAGCAAAATAATTGTAATAAAGACTATATGCATACTTAGGCCTACTTACACGCCTCTTCCTCATAACATAACTATGTCAGCCAACGCGGATGAGGCAATACCAATCCACAATATATAGATGCGTACTTCCAGTTACATTAATTGGCATAATTGCTGAAATCTGACTCAAATCCGGACAACCACATTCGTTGGGCCCACAGACGGCCAGCATTGTCCCGCTGGTGACAAGTAGTAGCCAGTAAAGAGTCCATTGTTGGCCCAACGCACGTGGCTGTCAAAGGAATCTTCCAAAGTTCATGCCTCTGTTGATGACCTAAGTTAAACGTTTTAGGTAAGACTCTCACTTCTTATACCTATTTTGTGCAAGGTCACAGCCATCGATAATTAATTTTACTACGAATCAGAAGTTGCTTAAGACCAGTGGACCTGTTATACGCAGAAGATGTGCCTATGTGCCTATGTGCCATTATTCGGCATATCCGACTACAAGTTCAATGGATGTTCTGTCTTTTTAGATATCGATGAATGTGCCATAGGCACGGATCGCTGCAACCATTACTGCGTAAATAATGAAGGCAGTTTCACTTGTCAAAACTTTTTGAAGCTGAAACATGCTACTTGGCCAACTTAATGCCACCCACAAATCCTCGTTCGGCCGATAGACATATGGCTTGTTAACAACCGATTTTGTACTTACATACTTACTTACTGGCTTACTTATTACTTGTCAGATGCACGGTTGCATAATAAACACGTCGTCCAGTTAATAGGCAATGTCGTCTTATGCCAGCGTTTCACCGATGGAGTTAATTCATTTCTTCAGCGCAAATAATGGCCATATTCACTCTTTTCAATATACAAAATTACAGCCATGGTGGGGTCAGCTGGATTCTAAGTACAATCGTTGCAATGGAAAGTTTCATTCTTCTTAGCAAAGGCTTTAGGTGACCATAAACCAGACGATAATATGATGCACACAATTTTGCCTTCTATTCAAGAAACTCAAAGGCTACATGCATGTCAAGGTAAATATAAATAAAGGTAAAGGTAAATATCAAGCTAAATATGGGTACCTACTTGCAGTGGACAAATATTTATTTCCAAGCCAAGCCCAGAACTGCACATATTACTGAGCCCCATTAGTTGGCTTTGCAAAAAAGTAAATTGCTATGCAATTAACCAAAAGGTACATAGCAGAGATATTTATAATTAAATTTCTTTTTGTTTTAGTGATAGTCAGTTCGCCTACTCTGAGCAACGAAAGCGAAGTTGGTTTGCCAGAGATCGATAAGGAAAAGAAGCCAAATGCCTGAAATTTGTTGGAAAGGTCTTCCCTTGCTGATCATTTTTCAAATGCATGCATATTGATTAAACAGTGAACTATTACAACAAAAATAAGTAATCCCACACTAATCCACTTAAGAAACGCTTAACACTGAACAGGTGACAATATTAAATTTGTATAATAAATCAACTGCAGGTGCAAGAACAATGTCGGATCGTATTTGTGCAGCTTCTTCTAGTTAAGTGTATTCTGATTTAAAATACACAGCATGATTTCTTGGTAGTATTGATTAGAAACTAATGATCTAACTACGAGTTAAATGAATCGCGCAGTTCGATTACAATTTGTATATTTATGGAATACACTCTATGCAAACGCAAAATACTTGTTTTGGATAAACCTAAACTGCTAATTAAATAACTGCTTATTGAATTAACAGGCTTAAATGTAATTCATATTGTTTCGCCCTATATAGCTAAAAAAAGATTAGGTTTACATTAGGTGGAATTTTTGTCAAAGAACCATGCTTTAGCGCCACGGTGATAACTAAAGACGCTACATAAATGTCCATAAAATTCCAAATACATGCATATGCATATTATAATAATAGGCTTATACTAACCCAGGGGATGAATTAGCTACGAGAAAATAAAAGTAATGTCGAGTGTAATATGAACTGACGTTGATGTACCTCTGCTATGTTCGAGTAACTCTCTCATGAGCCTAGCCTTTCTTTAAAAATTCGTATGTATCTTCGGAGGCATAGTGATTGCTTATTAAAGAAATCGTTCGGTTAACTTAACAAATTACTTTATTGGCGATCAGGCTGAGTTGTTTATTATAAGCGCTAGGCTCAATCAGTATCAACAGATCATACTTGAACGCAAGAGCTTTTATGAAGAACTTTTACTACCACTTTAACTGTGTTCGTTAGAAACCACTTTAGAAACACCATAAATCTACTTCATGTGTATCTGACAGCTACTAAGGTGATTAGTATCTTTTCAATGGCTAGCATGTAAGTTTATAAATCTTACTTGACCTGACTTGGGCGTAAATTCTGTTTTTGACAGATTGTAGGTTTGAAGGTCTATAAAAGTATTAAGGTCTATAGTAGTTCTTGAGTACTTGCAATGGCAGTTAAATCTGATGGCAAAATTATCAATGTAAGTCCGCTATCTTTGCAAAGATAGGTTTTTCGCTGTTTATACTGTTTGGTTCGAGAATATAAATGCACAAAACAACAATAATTTAATAATTACTATCATCAATAATGAAAAACCGAGGTAGCTTGGTGACAATTCGCCAAGTGTTCACAATTCGAAACTTGGAGCTTCGTCTTGTCATTTTCAAAGCAAGCCATGACACCAATAGTGGTGTGCATGATCTCTGTTAAGCCTAACCTATCTACCTTATCCCTCAATTCCTAACGCAACTGGAAATCTTGGTGCACGTAAATTAATTGATACTGCGCATGCCCGCTGCCATGTTGGCCGCGTGGCTTTCTATTTGTCATTTTGACAGATTATATCGTCTAGCGTGACATAAGCTCGATAATTTTCTGCAGTTTCGTTGCTTTCTGTTGCCGAGTCTGCGTGTCAGAATTATTTTTCCTTTCCAACACGGATTTATAGCATTTCGGACGGTTTCTTTGCCTGTTTTCGTGACCTTCTGTGCCTGGAAGAGTCCACCCACAGGGGGGACAGGCTTCCGGCTTGACTGTCGAGCCTCGGACCTTCAGACCAGCGAACGCCGTCTACGCCGGGAATTTGGTTCGGTGAAGGAAGGGTGAAGAAAGTCTTAGGTGCGGCTCCGACTGTCAGCCACGGAACGGTTCAACTAACTAACGGCTTAACAACCTACCGGCCGGCGGGCGATGAATACCTGTCCGTCCTGCATATATCCTTCGGATCGGGGAATATCTGAACGCCGCGTCTCTTTCCATCTGCGAGGAACTGTTGGACGGTGAGACAACCGTGTGCCATCGGCGGCGGATCACATCGCCCATCGTCATTCCTCATCCTTGGTGCTACGTGCTTCAGGAACTTCGGGACTTCAGAACATGCCATCATCTTTTAACTCTAATTGGGAATCTGTTGGTATGGCTTTGCGTGTGCCCGCGAGCTTGCCACTGGTGACTCTTCTAGTTGTCTTTTAGTTATCTGAGCTATGTTCACTTACAGGATACTATTCTGTTCTTAATGACACTTAACATCATTAGTGACTTTTATGATCAAGTCTAGCGCAGTGAGCGCCACTGATTAGTCTTTGCTTGAAGAGGCGCTATACAAATTTAAAATTACAATTACAATTGGCCACGATATATAGGATAGGTCACAGAACTGAAATACAATACCATGTGCGGAGGGTTGATCTCTTACGAGGCACGGTGGTCCTGCGCTAAGTCTGAAATCCAAGGATTGCTGTGTAGATTCCGTATAACGACCCTGGACAAGTTGTTCTCGCACAATAAATACTATTCTCGCGCCTCAGATTCAGATTCACTTATTTTGAGCGCGTAATAAGTGCCACAAAAATAAATAAATGCAACGAAAATAAAATAAATAAATATTAAATTAAGTCCATGACAAATCACCGTCGTGATGAAACAAAGTTACGCCTATGCGTGCTAAAAATACATTGCCTCAATTTTCATATACGCCAATGTATGCTAGCATGATCGTTTATATATCCTGCTGAAGTTGTTGGCATTCTATAGCATATCGGATGCAGAGGCACATAGAACTGTCTGGCAAATCCGTTATGGCTAAGTCCGTGGAATACCCGTTCCGTTCGCGACTCATCAGTGAATCGCTGCTTCTGATTTTTATTTTTATCCTGTGGTCAAATGTCGCCTCAGGACAAGGGTAACTCTTTTTAAATTGCTTTATTTCACATCTTTAATTATTATACAACTTTGATGTAATTCACAGTATGAGAAGCTTCGAGTTGATTGAGTACACTTTTTCAAGGCTTTAGAGAATTATAAAAAGTATTGGATCATACAATCGGACAATAACATTAGGTATACATCATTGCATTTATTCGTACACTGTGACCGATAGTCTAGTGGTTAGCGTGCTGGACTGTCAATTGAGAGTTAGGGGGTTAAATCCTCGCCAAGGGAAACATTTGGTTTGAGATCTCGGTCCCACTTGCGCCCCCTTAACAAACTCAACTATAATGAGTACACTGACCGTACACGAAGATCAGGCGGCGAGAGAGGTGGCTGGCCACTAGTCCTCATATGCCGAGGCTAAAAATGAAGTCGCTCACATTTCAGATCTATGGCTACCTATCGGGCCTTAAGAGACTGCTCAGCTTCTTCAGTGTTTGTGCCTAGCTTTGAAAGCTTGGTATTAGCTTTTAACAAACACTACAGTCTTCCTAAATAAGTTGAAAGCCATGGCCATACAGTAATTCAATATGCTATAATAGGGTATAACATTGTAGCTAGTTAACAAAGACGTAGTCATCCGTTTTCATTATTCGCTTGAAGTATCACTACAGTGGCTGAAATCTAAGATCTCTATGTTAAACCTTCTATACACGGTGGGACACTTGAACATAATCTACAGATTTTATATCGTATAGGATTTAGAACAATAGACACTCAGTGATGTTTACAGACAACTTTTAGCCTATTACTTTATGGCAGACGATGCCACTTGTTTTAGGGGACACGCCATGAAACTCAGGATCCTGTCTGCTACGTGCACGCATAAACTTATTAATTAACCTGTTGAAGTTAAACAGAATGAGTGAATGATTTAAAATCCGGAATGAATTTATTGGCATCACTCAGGCAAGAGCAAAATGTTATGTCGTACGGCTTTTAAATCCTGTTACAGCAGAGTCGAGCTTAATTCTCGAGGGATATAATCCTGCCTTGCATTAATTAGCTCTGCGTTTTTCCCTCTTTTATAACTGTCTTGTATCCTTATTTAGCCATCGTCGCAAATAGAGCAAGAGGTCAATAGAACTCTATCACCTTTAAAAGCATCCGTTTTGTCAAAAGGCCATCATGGGCGTGATTGAAAAGAAAGGATTGGATCAGAAAAGAATGATCCTCTATCCCAAGTTGAGAATCATAGATTGCAGAAACTTCTGAAACTTCACTACTCTATCACAATGTCTCTGTACCTTCCTGCCTCCTTTCCTCTTTCTTTGCCTACCTGCCTTTCTGTCTCCCTGGTACCCTCTCTATCTCCATGCCTTCTTGTGTCTCTGCCTTCTTCCGTTCCTGCCTTCCTTCCTGCCTTTTTCCACGCCTCCCTGCCTTCTTCTCTTTCTCCTTGCCTCTGTCTCCAATCCCTGACCCCTTATCTCCTTGCCTTCCTGCCCTTTTCTTTCCCTGCCTTCCTCCTTCCATCTCAGCTTTCTTTTCGCTTCCTCTCCCTCTTCAGCTTGCCTCCTCGCCTTTCTGTCTCTCTGCCTTCCTAAATTCCTTCCTTCCTTCCTTCTTCCCTCCCTGCTGCTGTATCTTCTGCCTTACTTCTTCCCTCCCTCCCGTTCTCCTTCCCCTCTCTCTACCTGTCTCTCGTTAAAAATTTTCTGTCTTTTCAACTGATGCAATATTTTGTAGTAGCAGCCATAAAGAAACCTACCTGGTTTCGGTGAGTTACTCTGAACCGAAATGCGAAGACTATCCGTGTGGATACCGCTGTAGGGGCTGGTGGTTAACGGAAAAATGTCGATATACAGAAACGTAAGTTCGTTCAAAGTATTAGTTGCTTTCACTCTTCAATTTATCATTCTTAAAATAACGAAGAAAGTGGAAGACGGAGAAGAAAAAGGAAAACGAGGGAACAGATAAAAGAACGGGGACATCTACAGGGACAGCAAAAGGGCAAAGCAAGGCAACAAGAAACACTGCTTGCCCAGCTTTATCATAGTCATTAAATGCATCGTAGTATAAGTAAAGCTCCTGTGTCCCATGTGGAAAGGCAGGGAGGCGCTCATTTTCTTCTCTTAGCCCCTTGGGCCGGCAATGGACGAATCCCAAGGTCCTCGACACGGGGTCAATGCATCGCCGTTTACTTCCTAGCTACGCAAATTATACTGCTTGGTGAGAGAGGCACGTTGTGCGCGAACAACTTGCCCACCCGTTTCACGGAGTCGAACCGGCCACCGCATGATCATTGATAGATCATCGTGTCGCACGTAATATAAGACAAGCAAAGTAAGACACTCTATTTAGTAAACTTTAACAGAATCCTAATAAGAATGGTCCTGGAGTGACAGTAGCCTTTGGCTAACGCGCTGGCACAACAGTAACAGTCTTCATGACCTTCAGTCACGTACTGCAACACAGCTGGAATAAACCCAAGGAAGCTGCGCGCAGCAGTGGCACTTTTACAACACATACCACACATGACGCCACACATATCGTTGACTTTTGGTATCATCGACATTAAAAATGTGTTCGATATTTAAATCAAAACTCTGCAGTTTGGGGTTTAAGATTTGATTGGGTTCAGCTCTCACACACCTTCACGCTGGCTTCTATGCGCTGTGTGAAATGTAATTTCTGCATATAATGTCTTCACTGCATGAAATTGCTATAACGTGGCCCTCAATAAATGTATTCTGATGATTTTTAAACATGTTGCAAATTAATCAGTTGCCAGTCGTGCCAAGATGTTTACTATGTACGCTACGAGACGAGAACCAGATGTCAAGCAAACTGGGCAGGACCGGACTGCGATATACGTAAGGCCATCAATGAGCTATCATATCATACTGTATACAATGTCTTTCAAGGGAGGGTACCCGTTAAAGTCACTCCTATAATTTAGATAATCTAATGCGAATGACGCCACTTTAAGAAGCCCCATAATTGGCACTGAAATGTCTTCTTGAAATATTGGCTTTTAGATACTCGCATCACACTTGAACAATATTCTGAAAAGCTGTAGTTGCACGCTAAAATTTTCTGTGATATGCACATTGTGCGCTCATAGAAACTATTACAAATGTCTCCTTTACTTATGAACGTTTTGAGTGCTGCAAAATAGATATAAAAGCGTAGGCTGAACAAGTAATGACAGATACATGCAAGAAAAAAACAAAGGATCTAATTATAATTAACAATTACATCTTAATTTGTTGTTACCCACTCTAAACAACTGTACATTAATCATCCAATTTAATATGTCTAAAAATAGGACCGTACTAAATAATTTACTTTTAAACGAAAAGAGATGAAAATGTTATAAGAAATTAAATTGTTCAAATTTTATTTCTTTTGCATTTAGCCATCTGTACTCCTCCTTGCTCACATGGATTTACTTGTGCGGAATCAAACACATGCAATGGTATGTTTGAGGAATTGTTTATTTTGAGAAAAGTTACAATTCTAAATATTTATATTTTACATTGTAAGCTACTAAGGTATTGTGGAATCAGAAATCCAATACGTGAGCATGCTGGATTTTGCGACAATTTTCTTAGTCCAGGATTCTCCTGTTCGAGATCAGAAGAAAACATTGAGTTAGATGCGTCCCTAAGTATGGCCATATAACTTTCTTTATACGGGACACTTTGCACTGGCTCCCCATTCAGCAGCGTGTTCAGTTGAAGATCCTAACCCTTAAGCGTAATTGTCTAGTTGGCTCTGCTCCATCATACCTTAGAAACGTCTGCATTTCGGTCTCCTTGGATCCAGGCCGTAGCCCTCTCCGGTCGGCCTCCCTTGGATTCCTGACTGTCCCTCGTATGCGCACTGCTACAGCTCACTCAAGAACTTTGCCTATGTTGGACCTACCAGCTGGAATCGCCTTTCCCGAGAGCTGCGGCTCGAACTCCTCAGTTTGTCCTTTCCGCAGTTTCGCAAGCGCCTGCAGTCTGTATTACTTGACAGTGGTCTCAATAATTCGTGTCGGGAGCGCCCCTGATGAGTTTATTATTTAAGTGGCGTTTTATAAATGTCAGATTGCAATTTGCAATTACAATAACAGATTAACATCACCTCAATATATTTTTAATAATTATCGTTTCTTAATAGTTCAATTATTCCATAGCAGAAATTGATACATCCATATCTCAGTTGTTTATTTCAGTATTCAGCTTCGCAGATTAAACATGCTAAACCACAGTATGTTTACGCAGGCAGGGTCACTAGTAATTAGTCCTTCCAAACTATTTGTTGTATGCAGACAAGGATGAGTGCGAAAGTAGCCCTCCACCTTGTGACCAAATTTGCACGAACACAAATGGGTCGTTCATTTGTGGTTGCACAACCGGTTTTCAACTGGACGTGAATAATAGAAGCTGTACAGGTATCCCTAAATGTAACTCGAGGCTTTATTGCAGTCTTTTGCCGCATTTCCTTCTAATATGCAGCATGAATTTAGCATTATTCTCAATGGTTAGGCAGCGCTTTCGTGAGCCACTAGAAGGAGCTATGTTGTGAGCATAGATACAAACATACTATTTGATATTAGCTTACATTATGCTGTAAATTTTTGTTGTCCTGCTACTGATCAAACTGTTCCTCCACAATAGCTCAAGAAAATTCTTTAAGCGAATCATTAAATGCAATGTTCAGGTCTATCAGGGTCTTTGAGCTGTTAATAAAGGCGCCATATAAATGCATAGTTACACTTTTAAAAACATATAATACTGTCCAAGTGTATATCCCAGGAATTTATAGATTTCCATGAAGTAAAGCATGTTGACTGCAGGCTGTGCAAAGTATCGTCTTGGCTCAACAAAGTAAATTCTAACTGGTGTGCACTAAGTATCATTTTAAAGTTAGGTCAGTTAAAATACGACACAGGATTTATCGTGTATGTTCTTCTACTACAGATATCGACGAATGTACAATTACTGCATCTAAATGCGAGCAAGTCTGCATCAATATCAATGGCAGTTACACTTGCGACTGCTTAACGGGCTTCGTTCTTGCCGAAGATGGTTACAAATGCATAGGTAAAGAGTTTTAATGTAGGACATCAACACCCTGTATTGTGGTAATGCAAAAAATTGTAAAGTTACTTTACAATTTTCAGCCACGTTATCTAAGTCACAGAATCTATTGACCACGCAGCAGAAAACCACTTGCCTTTCGCAATGGCTATTTGCAGCTTTCGCATTTTCCTGTAGGCCTACATTAAATTATACACTGCATTACATTACACATATATAATAAATAATAATAGTATATACATTGAGATATTACTCAGCACATCTTTTATAGTACGTTAGATTGAATAAATCATATTAAAGTATATACTTTGTTATTTGGGTGCATTTAAAGGCACACTTGTAAGAGTGAATTGCGCTGAATACTTTTGCACAAAATTGTTGTGCTCTGATACTCGTTTGTTTTTGTTGCGAACTGTAATTGTGACGCATACTAGGTACATCATACATGATAATGGATTCAGTTGCTATTGCCTGACCCTGTCTATCTAATCACGATCCTAGATGGTAATTTGACCTGATCTCATATCAACTGATAGGCAGACATTTGAAACTCAATCGTGATGATTGGCATTGGGATCGGCTGATGCTGTTATGGTACAGATATGAGGGTGAGAGTTTTATTAGGAGGAGGTAAAAACGAATGGATTTCATCTGTCTCAGCTTATTATTTCAAGTTGTGATTTGCAGCGATTATGAAAACGTCTGCCACCATTCACATACTGAATAGGCCTACTGTTTCAACGCTGCTTAAACATTACATATCGTCCCATTAACAAGGCTGTGCCATTTTGCTTCAGATATTGACGAGTGCACAATTAATACATCCAGATGCCAGCAAGTTTGTGTTAATACCGTTGGCAGCTATACTTGCGACTGTTATGCTGGCTACATCCTTGACGATAATGGATACGGCTGCACAGGTATGACATTGAAATATATTAAAGAGTAAGTTTGGGTATAAAAACCAGTATACAGTTTTAGCATTGGTCTAGTAAAGTCGGTAGAGATCATCTCTCAGAGCATAGACATTATCCAGAGAAATAAAGACATGGTTAGACTTAAAATCCGGCGGATCACAAGTGCTATAGAATTGCTTGAGATATTTGATTAATTCCAGCTGCTTCAAAAACAGCTGAGCAATAGATTCTAGAAAACTGTACACAGGCCTAATCCATGCAGAAATATCGGGTATCGGCAATGCTGCTTTGTCAGGTTCTTAAAAGGCACTATATAAATAGCCAGATACGTACATAGTACAATAGATAGATCTTACAAACGACAACAGCTGCAAGTATATAAAATAAGAAGAACCGCGAGCAGAAGTTCAGAAAGCCTAACAAGTTATTACCGTTAAATTAGGAATTAAAGTTGGATGATGAGTTCAGTTAGAACTATTAGAACATATTGCCAGGAACTGAATGCTACGGCAACTAGATTTTTGTTTCAGCCAGTTCCACTAAAAAACGACAACGTTTTACTTTCGATAACCCTTTTCGATTCTGTTCTACAGATATCGATGAATGTGCAAAGTATCCCTCTGAATGCAGCCAAATGTGCATCAATAACAACGGAAGCTATTCATGCGCTTGCTACGAAGGATACATTCTTGATTCCAATGGAATAAATTGCACAGGTGAAGAAATATTAAGGATATATTTCGTCATTAGGTGGTCGACCAATGATGGTTATAATAATATGCAGGCTTATAATATTCGAGTAAATATTGATATCCTTTGGCATACTAGCAAAAATGGCTCAATACTAACTCTGTGTTCAGTACACGTGATCATATTCAATACAGCATTAACAGAGTTCGAATTTTCAATTTAAGGAATAAATTAAGAAGTTGAATTATCGGTTTGCTTACTGCCTCTGGACACAAAATACGGGAGCTGGATACATTTACATGTGCTAAGTTTTGCTGCTGACGGATGTTCTGTTTTACATCAGATATTGACGAGTGCTCTTCAGAGGTATCTGGATGCCAACAAATGTGTATCAACAATGTCGGGAGTTACGCATGCAACTGTACTGCGGGCTACACCCTTGACGTCAATGGACACACATGCAACGGTAATCAAGGGCTTTGGTAATGACTTAATTGCAATTGCAGTTTTAAATTTATAAAGCGCCACTTCAAGAGAAACATACCAGAGGCACTCCCGACTTGACAGCGCAAAACTACGATCGAACAGAAAGTTCTTCAACGCTTTCCGCATAGAGACCCAGAGGGGCCTAGATGTTCTTGTCACAGACCGGAAAAATCTACGGCCAGGAATGGAAGAGACTGAGAAGCATAGCTCCTTAAGATGAGATGGAGCACAACCTGCAAGACTATTTAGCATAAGCAATAAAATCTTAAACTGGATGCATTTCTGCATAGATAACTAGTGTAGTTCCTCCCACATGAAACTGGATACACGCGCATCTGATTTCAATAACACAAAACTACCTCAACGCTAAGGCCCTACCTTAATTCTAGGAATTCTTTCTGATAAATTTATGTGAGTAGGCCTAAGTGTATGTGAATTATTTTAAAGTTAAGAAACTACTTAAATATTTAAATTCTGTGGACTATTCATTCCTTACCAAATTTTGCAACCGTTCTGATTTCAGATGTCGATGAATGCACAATACAGACGTCAAAATGTCAACAAATCTGTATTAATAACATTGGCAGCTACACATGCGAGTGCAATGTGGGATATTTTCTGGGCGACAGTGGACTAGACTGTAGAGGTGAACATGAATCTCATAGCACGGTCTCTAAATATTTTTACCATCATCGATATTTTTAAAGAAACACACTGAACAGACAAATTGTATTAAGACGGTATAATATAATAGACATTGCCTATTGGTGATCCCTGAGCTTGTAGGCTCAGGATAAAATTAAAGTTATGACAGAAATAACAACAATTGGCTTGTTGTCTGCATATAGTCGACTTATTGTCTGAGTTGCCATGTTATTCTCTAAGCGTCTATTTTCAATTCAGATTTTTACACTTGTCTACAATTTATTAGAATATTATGTAGATTAGAGAAATAAATGGACTAAGGCCTGCAAAGCTACAATATTTTTATAACGGTATCTAATTTAATTAAATGCAGATCTAATGACTCATTTAGCGCCGTAATTATAATGCACACAGAATCAAAAGTTGGTGGCTTTGAGTGAAACTGCTGTCAAGAGTTGTAAACCGTAGGAAATTACATTAGAGTTCTAAGATATGGACTCGCTTGTGTAGCTGCTAGAAAGTCATCGCAAAATCTAGCAGGAATTCTAGGTCAGGGAAACCTAAAGGAAGGCCAGATTGGGAGAGTATGTTGAAATAGATAAGTCTTAAGTTAAGGCCTGGTTGAATTTAAAGTAGGCCAGTGATGAAATGCACTGAACCTGGCAGTGAATTCATATGCTCCGGACTATCCTATGACAACCCCGAAAGCCTAGAATTGTTTTGATGAGAGGCATCACACATTATAAATGTCAGGTCTGAAGCGCCTTTGATGAGTTTCTCTTTGAGTCGCTCCACATAAATTTGCGATTTCAGTTACAAGTATGATTCTGAGGTTTTCTAAAAGACGAAAACACTGCAGGGTAAAAATCTTAAATCACTATCTAGAGAAGGTTAAAGTCTCGAAGATTTTAAAAATGGAGATATTCACATATTGGTACGTTACAGTCTAACGGATAGCGTGCAGAATTTTCAATCCAGAGGTTGGGGGTTCAAATGCAGAGCAGAATTTTGTTTTGGGAATTCGGCTCCACTTGCGTCCTCTAGTCAGTTCAGCTTGATTAAGTACACTGACCATTCGCTGTCAGTGGAAAGAACAGACGGCGAGAGTTACCCGCCCTCATTCATGGATACTGAGACTAAGAAAAATGAAGTAGGCAGCACTTCATATCCATGACAGCCTCAGAGCTAGCTTAAGGGATTGCTCTTCTTCTTATTTTCTTCATATGATTTATGCTAAATTTGCCATTAAACCCCTTTTTGTTACATTCTTAAGACGTTGATGAATGCGAGAGAAATATATCTAGATGTCAGCAAGTTTGCATCAATAACGTTGGAAGCTACGCATGCGAGTGTTATACTGGATACACTCTTGATCACAGAAACGGTTTCAACTGCACAGGTAAATACTGACGAAGTTTGAGAGTTGAACACTTTCTTACTGTTCAATTATTGATCATTGTCTAAATGAATAAAACGGAAATTCCTGTGGTGATGTAGACATCCAGCTACATAGTGAATGTTGAATTGGGAAAACTTAATTGCAAGCCAACTTAAAATTTGCCAAAACTTACAAATTTCCGACCACACTGTTATAAACAACACACATTTTATGGCATCCTTAAAAGTATTTCAGAAGCATTTTTAACACTAACTAACCGCATTCTTATTATTTTTGAAACTCAGTTGCTATATCTAATTCTTGATTGTTTGGCAATTACATCTATAACTCTGGCCAGACTTCAACAAGAGCAGATAAGACTGGTTAGTTTCAATCTTGCAGATGTTGATGAATGCGAAAGCGGTACTTCGAAATGCCAGCAACTATGTAGCAACAACATTGGCAGCTATACGTGCGGTTGCGCAGCGGGATACATCATTGACGATGACGGGTACAGCTGCACAGGTGAGGGGTATAGTTAAGATATATAGTGTATTGGTGAAAGTTTGTCACAGTAACTACTTATTCTTTAACCTTCTAGCATCAGTAAATATTCCTAAGACCAGTGCACTAGTTAATGTCTTTCAGAAGGTTTCTTATTAGCCTTTTAGCTGAGCTTATTAGAAACAAATTGGAGGATATGCAGTTGTTTATTCTTTCCAAATAGACAGTAGAATAACTTATTTTGTCATGATTTTGTCTATATTCGACAAAAGAGCATCGCGATAACATCAATAACCTCTTATGTTTACACATATATACGAAATATACGTGTACACAATTACAGCGATAGTATATATGGCGTTACAATTCTTTGAAAATAACTCATAATTATGGTTCAACAGAGTTAAGGCTATTCTTCCGACTTGTCAGCAGAGACAGAGCTGTACGAGACACTGGTGATACCCGTCCTCCTGTATGGAGCAGAGTCCTGGTGTGTAAAGAGGGAAGACGAGAGGAGACTGCTGGCGGCGGAAATGGGATGGCTGCGAGGACTGCTAAATAGATCAAGAAGAGAAAAAATACGAAATGAAACGACACGAGAAGAGCTGGGGCAGAAGGACACAATAGTGGACAGAATAAGGAGGAGGAGACTCACATGGTACGGACACGTGATCAGGATGGAGAATGAAAGAATACCAGCAAAGGCGCTGCACGGAGAGGTGGAAGGAGTGAGGAGCAGAGGAAGGCCGAGAAAGAAGTGGATAGACAATGTACTGCAGGACATAAAAGCCCGAGGATGGGAAATGCGAGAGGCGATAGACCTGGCCAGGGACCGACCGAAATGGAGAAGTTTTGTTAGAGCCTCATCGTCGGTGAAAACTTGACGGAGGAGAAAAAGAAGAAAGAAGAAGAAGAAGACAGAGTTGTTTTGTAGGCCCTACAAGTCGACGTTTAATTTGCATCATAAAACCAAATTGATCACATTCCGAATCCTTCACACGTTGAATCAAGATATGGAACGAATGCTGTAGCATAGGAACTGTTGATATACTTGTGAAATAGCATACATCATTAGCTTATTTTCGCTCACCTTGCTGCCGTGTGCTCTAGTGACATTTTTATATTTGCTTTAAGACATTAACGAGTGCATATCAGATTCAAAACTCTGTGGTCACTTTTGTATCAACACCTTTGGAAGTTATCGGTGTTCCTGCCGACATGGATTCTCTCTTGATGACGACGGATTCACTTGTTCAGGTAAGCTTACGCGTGATTACTTCCCAATATTTACTTTTTTTATTAGTCAGTCGGACTCTCGATTGGTCTCTCCTCGGAGGGTCGTTCGTAGTCTCAAGGAAGCCAAACTAGATAGACTTGCAAAGACATTTCTAGACAACCAGGTTCATTGGACTTGAGCGGGTACGTATCGTGCCATTTGGGGCATCTGTTTGCCGCCATTAATGGGTCCAATGTGGGCCCAGCGGCCGTGCGTGTAAATGGTTATTGTGTCAGATGCCTTCATGGACAGTGTTAAGGTAGGAGCATAGGAATTTTGTCCCCAGACACAAATAAAGGCTAATCCGAAGAATAAATGATCCCAGTCTTCTAAACAATATTTTGGTTTCACAGACATCGACGAATGCGCAAGAAATATTTCAAGGTGTCAACAGGACTGCAAAAATGACGAGGGACGCTATTACTGCGCCTGTTACTTTGGTTACGAAATTGGACCTGATGGTCATGACTGCGTGGGTTAGTAAGCTATTTGATTGATTCTTATATTCTATTTTGGGATTAGCAGGCGATATTTTCAATAGCTCAAGCAAGACAAGTTAATTGTTTGACCGATTGTTTAAAGAACAAACTGAGTCATGCCTGAGATGATATCATGTTTCTGGAACATTTCAATTAGAAATTTCAAGTACTTTGTTGGAGTTCGTTGTCATTACTTTTAGTTTAGTTTAAATGTTCTGCGTAGCCTAAGCACAGTACAGTAGTATGACAAGCTACATGTAAATTAAAATGGATTAAGGTGAGAAATTGTAAAGTAAGGTAATGGGCTAAATTAAGATAGGCTAAACTAAGATACGCTGACGTATACTAGGCTAACAATGATTTTGAATAAGCTATATAGTAAGGAGTTTCACTGATTGCATTTCCTAGTCTTTTGTTTGCGTCACATTCGGTTGTCTGTATTTCCTGTCTACCCTTTCCGATTGATGTAGGCTTACCACGATATTCCTGGTTGTCTGGCTCCATATTTTCTGCATGTGGCTTTGTTCACCACAGGAGTTAAGATAAGAAATCCTTCCTCTGGCTCCATTCCTTAACCAGTTGAGCGAATCTTGTTCTATGGTCTTTTAGTATAATCGCATCGGTGCGTCACTGAGCAGTGTTCTTTTTAAACGCTTTAAGGGAAGATTCGCATTAAGTTTATTGTTATACAGACATTGATGAATGTGCAACGGATTCGAATGGATGTGAGCAAAACTGTATAAACACAGCTGGAAGTTACTACTGTGCTTGTGAAAGCTGTTCAACACTAGCCGACGAGGGTCACAGTAGTGACCAAAGTGGTGAGTTACAATATGCTTACTGATTCATTTGTAATCATAAGTAGCCTTATTTGCATCTGTCAGGCGCATATGCATTGCATAATATAGATAGATTACATACTTAGGCATAAATAGTATGCAGACATGCACAACTAAATATAACTAATACATATAAATATAACTAATACATATAAATACATAGATTCAGAAAACTACATTCAAACTGTTAATACGACTTCTAAATCAAGTCACACTAATTACTTTGGGCAAAATGGTAGCTTCACCATGGTCGGCCCCTAATCAGGCAGCTGCAACATGAGCTCACAAATTGTCTTTGCCTCTATTTTTGCTTAGGTTTGAAGACGATTCAATTTGATCATGGTCGTTGGCAACAACTATGAGGAGTTTTATTGGAGAGGCCCTATATAAATGTGCACTTACAATTACGATTTCATGTAGCCTATATGCATATGCAACATGATTCTTAAAGTTAAAATTATAGAGCCTATATAAAACACCCATTTATTTTTGTAGGAATCGTGGAAACAACCGAAACTGTGAACACTGCTGAACATCAGCAACAAACGGAGGATTCGTGGTTAATACAACTTCAGCTTGAATCCCTTTAGATGAGCCTCTAAAGCAAATTATCTTCATCAGGAATTGATTTTTTAAAGACAGTAATAGGCCTAATCAGATTTTTCTATTGCTTAATCTTATGATATCGATCCTTAGGTTTAGAATATATTGCCTAGCTACGTTGAAAGCATTGACAGACATATGACGACTGCTTAAGATAGTCATTTATTATACATGTAGACTATAATTAAAAAATTTCCTGCAAAATGTGGTCCTGTGATTATACCAGTCTTCTGGCCGTAGCTGTATCAATAAACTACCGTTAAACTTCTCCTGTCCTATGTGGTGGGCCTATTTTATGTAGGTCGGTTCACAAGAAGTGTTGGCTTTGTATTTATGGCATAGCTGTTTTAGGCGAGCCGGAGAGGCTAACTTACAGCATTCGTAGTCAGCTGTGGTTAAACAAAATGAAAGAGCTCAATGTAATTGAATTCTACAACTAATACTGCGAAAGTTAAGGAAAAAATATGGAGTTAATTTGGCTACACTAGACTATGTCTGCCCGTTAGTGTAGATGTGCGAAGTTAATGTTATAGTTAGTTTAATATGAACATGCCTGACTGTGCAGAACATTTCGATTTATTGCCTCATCAGCATCAGTTGCTTTGATAAAGGAATTTAATTTCATAGGGTCTATATGTATGCCGTGCGGTAACATATTTATTAAGAAGAAAACGAGAATATGTAAATATGTATAATCCGTGTACTGACAATAGAAGATTTTGTGAGTAGCATTAAATTGCAGGTGAAGGAATGCAACTTAAGGCACCAGTTATAATAGATTAAGAAGGAGAAGAAAACCAACTTCACCACCAAGTCCAACTGGCCGGGGTTCATTTAGGAGGGCTCAGAAGGGAGGCAAGGAAGTGAAATATCCGAAATCAAGGAAGTCGTGCGAGACGTGTTGAGCCAAGTTTCATTGAGGTCAAGAATATCTACTAGGTGATCCAAAATGTAGTCTGGAGAAATGGTGACATATGCAGGATAGGTCTATGTTAGAATTTTATCAAAGAGAAGTCAGGGGCTTGCTTCATGCAACGGAATTGCTGAAAAAAGAGATAAACGGAAGTGCGATAATGGAGGAAAGAGGCGGTAACCAGATTGTTTCCATAAACTGAGAATACGTCGAGGCGAAAATATACAAAGCTTCCTTGATAAAACGTTAAATTATCAATTGAAAAATTGCAGTTTATAAAATTAAGCTGATTTGGAAACATGTTTAATATCATATTTAAATGGCAAAATATTAAGATACAACAACACGTAAGCCAACTTCCGGTTTCTGTGTCTGTCCTGCTGAGTGAACTCCGTGTAACGACCCTAGGCATGTTGTTAGCGGAGACTTGCCACGGTCACCAAGCAGTACAAGTTGGTACCCGCGGAATCTGTGGAAGAAACGGCTGGTCCGGTCATGCGCTGGCCCCTCGTCGAGGACTTTTGCATTCGTCCACTGCCCGCTCAAGGCACTAAGAGAGGCAAATGAGCGCCTCTCCTACGTTCCTCTAAGAGCATGGGAGTTTTAGGGGACATAGTTTCAGAACCTGAGTTAGTGCATTCAAGGATGTGTTGATAGAGATGTATAGGGACAGACCGACAGATAGACACTCAAACGCGCACTCGAAAGGACACAGAGAAGATTCAACGACTGAGACAGATATAGAAAACTGGTCGGCTTCACCTATCGTGCTTAACTCTTTGTTAGTCGTCCAAACATTCAGTTAATGATAGAGGTGATATGTTAGAAGATATTCAAGATGTACCTTACTCATTGATAGGCATGAAAGCACCCGATGGAAGGATTGTGTGAAGAAAATCGGATTTGCATTCTAAATAATTTATTATTTAACTAACAGAAGTCTGGATAAGTCCATTCTTGAACTGCAAAGATAAATACCTTAAATATGATAAGTGGTGACAGCGATGCTGCTGTTTGCTGCCTTGTGGCTAACGGCTAGTTGAGACATGTGCTTAATTATACTGCCTGCACATTTGGTTTGTATTTTCAAACATCATATGACCTGATGAAGTGATCTCACATTTCTGGAAAAAATTCCTGCAGAAAAAAAATTACTGCCCATACACTGCAATTATGAAGCTGTTGTATTTAAGCCTATCGTTCAGATCGTATGACCTGAATAGCGGCAGGTTAGGCGAATAGAATGATGCAACAAAACTACATAAACTTAGGTTTGTGTTGTTCAGTTTTGGGCTCAGGCGGTTGTGTTGAAGCTGTTTTTCCTGTTGAATCGGAGAAGGGGATCAGAAGGAGGATAACATGCAGACTGAAGAGAAAGCGATTTGTCAACATTGCATTTTTAACAGAGATGCTTGTTCCAAGGGAAGCTTATTCGGCATAGTACAGTCCGTACACGGGTACCTAAATCGTTCTGATAGACAGACAGCGGGGGCTAACGGATGTAACCCAACAGAACCCGTCTCTCTGCAGCTACTCATCTTAAGTTCTCTGACCGAAGCATACACTACACTGCACCTAAACTATGAAATGATCTCAATCCTGAATTTCGCAAATTCTCTGTTTCTCAATCCTTTCCGTCGTTCACCCAAAATAATCCATCTGTTGGCGGTAGATTACTCAAATCGAGCGCTGCCAGTGGGCCAATGCCTGCACAAAATACCATCTGCGCCTTGTTCGTCAATCAGTCTCTCTCTCTCTCTCGATCTTTCCCTTTCTTCCTTTCTCCCTCTCTTCTTCTCTCCCTCTCTTCATCTCTTCCTCTCTCCCTCACTCTCCTCTCCCTGCTCTCTCTCACTCTCTCTCAATCGTAATCTCTTGCTCTTTCTTCAACCTCTTCTGCTAAAGTGCTAGCTAAAGTACTAAGTCATTTAACCTATTCACCCCACATATGTTTAATTTCAGGCAGCTCAGTGCATCCCAATAACGCTTTACATATATACATTTATTTATAATGTATATACCGGAACATGATAGGTCCTAATATTATTACGCGAGTGGAATGCCATATTGCGGACATACTTTACCAGCGTGATTCTATATACCTCGTAAGAAAGTTTTTAAATGGGACTTCAGGACTTTGGAACTACATTTTTTGTTTCGACGCTGAAGTGACTGCATCTCCGTGCCAGTTAGAGGACACCGTCAGTTATGGCCTCAGGTTTGACGTCTTTCCTGCTCTTTGGTGTGTTGGTCTTCCTTAGCATCGTTTCGAGAACATCTGCGACAGCGTATGCGTAAGTACAGAAGCTCACTGATTGCAAATTTATATGGAAATCATTATTATTAATCAGATATTTATATCGCGCCACTTTATCAATTAAACTTCATGAAATCGTGAAATATTACTGCCAAATAAATCCAAAGCCTACACAAAATACCATCCGCCTTGTTTGTCTATTATTCCCTCGCACCCTCGCTCGCGCGCTCTCTCCCTTTCTCCCCTGCTTGCTCTCTCTCTCCTTCCCTCAAATCCTCCCTCTCCCCCTCTCTCTTTCGCTCCCTCTCAACACCTATATATATATGTATCTCTGACCTCTTGTGCTAAAGTACTAAGTATATATATATAATGTATGTGATGTATATACCGGGACATCATAGGTCCTATTTACGCGAGCTGATTCTACCGCGTGAGAAAGTTATTAAATGGGACTTCAGCACTGCAGAACTATATTTTTCTTTCGAAGCTGAAGCGACTGCATCTCTGTGCCAGATAGAGGACGCCCTAAGTTATGGCCTCAGCTTTTACATCTTCTCTGCTCGTTGGTGTGTTGGTCTTCCTTGGCATCGTTTCGACAGCAGCAGCAGCGTATGCGTAAGTATAGAAGCTCACTGATTGCAAATTTATATGGAAATTATTATTATTGATCAGATATTTATATCGCGCTACTTTATCAAATTGTGAAAATTGTTAAATATTACTGCCAAGTGAATCCAGGTCTGATAGCACTTGCTGACCAAAACAGAAATTACAGCATATATATAGTGTGTTTACTTGTTTTTTAGAGGCGATCTTCTGCCGTTGAACTTCCACGCTTAAAATTCTGGCCAATTAGTGCAGTGATGTGGTGATTCAACAAGAGTTAATAATTATATTTGCGCTTTTAAACTGTAGGTCACTCTTCATCACAGCAGATAATATTTATGAAATCGTTATTGTAAATGTATTTGTAGTAGCCACACAGAAACCTACACGGTTCCTGTATCAGTGGGTTCAACGCGTTGCTATGGACGCGGACGCTTTATCTCGATATGGAAAATGGCACCCATTGGCAATAGCTATCACTCGTAAGTAACAACATTTTGAAAACAGTTTGTCCATAATGCTAGTATAAAAATAGAAGGCATTGATGGTTAGATCTTGAGATAGTAACAATATAATCTAATCAGAGCTGATCTGAATTGATGCGATCTAGTTCAGTCTACCACATGATCTGATCCTATCCTATCTAATGGTATAAGATCCAATCAGATCTAATAGAATCTAAGCAGTCTAGTCTATTTTAATCTAACCTGGTCCAGGTTTCTAAATAATGATTAGCCTAAGGCACCAACCTTTGGCGCAGCATATCCAAACTGTTTTCATCTTAATACCAGAAAATAAGCTTGATTAGATTTTACTAGACTAAAAGAATTCAGTTTAAACGACGGACTGCTTAACACAAGCGTGTACCGAATACTGTCTTTGGTTTAATTGTATATACCTATGTGCTTGTAAATTTCTTCGTATCTCAGGGCGATTTTCTCTATCCCATCCATTCCCTGTCGCAGATTGCTTCTTGCAAGGTGACCAGGTGACCCGCCGGCCCGACGTACCACTGTGCTGCAAAGAAGCTTCGCTGTGGTCGGACCTGTTTTTGGATGGGTTTGGCAACCTACAATCTGATCTCCTTGGTCCTTATTTGCCTCTATTCTTGTTTTTTAAAATTTGATAGACAAAAAGGGTTCGGCTCCAGGTCAAGATCCAAGGGTCAGGCAGAGAGACAGCATGGCAGCTACGGTGGGTGATGTTTGGGATTGGAGCCGAAAGACAGATAAGATAAAGAAGGGAGTCAGGATAGGATCTGTGAAGGAGGAACGTTTTCAGTTTTGATTGAAAGGCCGATGCATAAATTGCAAGCTGTAGAGCATGGATGAGTTTGTATAATGTGTCAGAAATTGTCGCAGTTCTGAGGGAGATTATTCCAGAGTGGTGGGACATAACAGAAAGGCACGAGGTATCTGCCACATTTAGAAGAGGACACTAAGTGATTAACCCACGTGGTAATAAGCGTCTGAAACTCTATCTCAATGCCAAGTAACTGGACCAGAGATATTATACTTCCTTTTTACAAGTGAAAAGGCAGCCGGTGGGTCTGCAAGAACTGTCGCGGCATTTTGCAGCTGTCATTGTTCGGCAAACTCTTTGCAGACCTGCTCCTATCAAGGGTTAGAAGACATCAGTTTCAGCTGAGGTATAAGTAGCAGTGAGGCTAAGATCCTATGAGATAGCAGCCAATCGCAAATTCACCCTGAACAGGTTGCTCCAAATTAAACGAGAATTTTAATAACCGCTATGGATTTGCCAGAGTAAAATTGAGGGCAGCTTTTGACTCAATGGATCATGGTGCCATCTGAAATCTGCAACTATCTCATGGAATACTAGAGACAATAGCTGGCCTGATGACGCAATTGCATAACTTGCGATCACGACGGGCGCGATTCGCAGTGATGGTGTAACATCGAAATATCTCCTGGTGGACAGAGGCATCATATTGCTAATCTCAGTAACTTAGCAAGTATAAAAGTGAGTAAGTAGTCATAGTATACTACAGCCTTAGACACACCATGAACGTCATAAGTGTCAAGCTTTCAAATAGGATCAATAATAGAGAATTCTATGTTCAAAAATAATATTTGGCCGTCATATTAATCAGGTGATTTATTTTTGCTATGCTACTTTTGTGTCATTTCAGCTGTTACAAGATGGTTAATAATTTAGGTATGGTTACTGCGAAACAGTCTACACCACTCGATACGAAACGAGGACAAGATGCCAACCGAACTGGTCAGGTCCAAACTGCGATATACGTAAGGACAAAAGACTCATTCAGGACCATACATACAGATTTTGTAGAAATACATAAATTTATGTATCAATGCGATCTCCGCCATAAAGCGAGGACAAAGATTAAATGGGAGGTGGCGACTCTAACTACTGGCCCTTTTGCCGATACAATGAAACTAGGCCGCCCAATTACCTTGAAGTTGTTTCATAGAAGGCCAAATTTCATAAAAGACCCAAGTTTCTCATAACCCATGAATATTTTTCACTGACAATTGTTCTTAATGCATTTCCGAATGGGATGACTCTAGATTTAGCTTGCTTTTCAATTTTACTTACATTTGACACTCAAGTTTACTTAGAAAATTAATACGCTAACGTTATGCATGTAGACGTCTCTGTTAATTGTATTAGCTTGTGTATACTGTAGCTTTTCAATTTAATCCACTCGTTTTTACTCTAAAAATTGCTGTAGATTATATTGCAATGCACACATACTCTGCTGTATTCGATGTATTTTTTACTCATTATATTAATGCAATTAATGCTAAAGCTGAAGATATCTTGGAAATTCATACAATGGTTAGAGTGGTATAACTAAAAAGTGTCAACGCATGACAATTGCTGGTTTCAAAAGCACATCCTGTTCCGAATTTAATTTAGTTATATCACGTTATTCTGAACTTTCCCATATTGTCCTATACACAAAGTGGCACATTGGAGTTAGGTGCCTTATAAATCAACAGACCAACAACTACAGTGCTCGCTTCATTTTGTGACCATAACAAAAATACAATAACTAAACAGAGATGGGGATGTCATTACAACCGCGGTGGCCTTGAAAATAAGTAACATTTTACGACATTGCACCGGCAATTAGGCATACGTCTAGTACTCATGTACGTGTGCATATATGTATTATATATATGTATATATAAGCATGTACATATGCATCTATGTATGCATGCATGTATCAAGACATTTAAATTGGATACCTCTAAAAGGGGCTGCGCTCATGGCTATCAAGCTGATCACTCATTCCTAAATTGGTGTTTATAAGGTTAGTTGTGCCTATAAGGAATATGATAGCGTGCCATTATTTCTCTTTGTTTTAGCAACTTGTCCAAGACCATGCGAGAAGGGACAGATTTGTGTGCCAGGAAATAAATGCGAATGCGACTGGAGTGTGACTCCAGGTGGTGGAGCATGCGCTCCAGGTAGGAATATAAATGCGTGAAAACAGAAGCCTCGGGCTTTTATCACCATTTCAGGAACTGCGACATGATGTTTGCGATTTGATAAAAATTGTAGTATAGGAGAAAAATGTAGTTTCGTTCTAACTCAATTTCTTTAGAAATAAAATTATGAAAATGTAAATTTTTTTGGTGTCCTTTCTTTAAAATTTTAATTTCTCTTAAATATCTTTTTAAAGAATGGTAGACAAAACCTGTCATCTCCTGAATGATAAAAGGGTCCAACGGTGGCAAAGAATCGATCGCTTGCATGCAACGAAATAGTGTCAAACAACGCACAAAAGCCATGCAGGAATTAAGGAAAAACCTGAAGAGGTTTACTACAATAAAACTCCAATCATATATGAATTATTAAACAAATTTTAAACTGAGTCATGATGGTTGGGATTGCGATCGGCTGATACTATTATGATGCGATACGAATATGATAGTGATAGTCTTTTTTAGGAACTGCAGTAACGAATGGATTTTGTCTGTCTCAGCTTATTATTTCAAGTTGTTGTGATTTGCAGCGATTGTGAAAACGTCTGCCACCATTCGCATACTGAACTAGCCTACTGTTTCAAAGCTGCTTAAGTATCACCGATCATCTCAGTAAATTTTTTTGTTATTTTGCTTCAGATAGTGACGAGTGCACAAATAATACATCCATATGCCAGCAAGTTTGTGTTATTACCGCTGATAACTATACTTGCGACTGTTATGCTGGTTATGCCATTGACGACAGTGGATACGAATGCACAGGTAGGACATTGAAATATAACAAAGAGTAAGTTTTGGTATAAAACAGCCAGCATGAAATTTCAGCATTGGTCTAGTAAAGTCGGTAGAGATAATCTCGGAGGCCTTAGAAAATCTCCGGAGGAATAAAAGCATGGCTAGAATATTTCAAATCCGGCGAAGCAAAAGAGTTTTGGAATTGCCACGGTTTTCGAATGATTCCAGCTTCTACAATAGACAGCTGAGCAACGGATTCAGAAAAACACTGTATATAGGCCTAATCCAAACGGCAACAACGGATAACTGCAATGCGGATTATATGAATAGCACTATATAAATAGCCAGATACTTACACAGTACAAAAGATAGATCTTATAAATGACGGCAACTGCAAGTATACAAAATAAGAAAAAACCGCGAGCAGAAGTTCAGAAAGCCTACCAAGTTATTAAATAAGGAATTCAAGCTGCATGATGAGTTTAATTAGAACTACTAGGACATACTGCCAATAACTGAATGCTACGAAAACGTGCTTTTTGTTTCAGCCAAGTCCCACTAAGTTAAAATGACAGACAACGCTTTACTTTCGATAACCCTTTTGGATTCTGTTCTACAGATATCGATGAATGTGCAAAGAATCCCTCTGAATGCAGCCACATATGCATCAATAACAACGGAAGCTATACATGCGCTTGCTATGAAGGATACACTCTCGATTCCAATGGAAAACACTGCACAGGTGAAGATATATGAAACGATATATTTCGTCATAGGAGGTCGACTAAAAATGGCTAAATAATATGCATGCTTATAATAATTGAGTAATTAATGATGATTAAAAGCAAAAAATTGGCCAATACCAACTCGGTGTTCACGGGGCCTTAAAAGTTAGAATTTTCAATTTAAGAAATAAATTTTGAAATTGAGTAATCGATTTATTTGCTGCCTATGAACAGAACATACTGATAGATGGATACATTTGCATATGCTAAATTTTACTACTGATGATTGTTCTGTTTGACACCAGATATTGACGAATGCGATTCAAAGGTATCTGGATGCCAACAAATGTGTATCAACAATGACGGAAGCTATGCATGCAATTGTATTGCGGGCTACACCCTCGACGTCAATGGACACACGTGCAACGGTAATCAAGGGCTATGGTAATGACTTAATTGCAGTTGCAGTTTTCAGTTTATAAAGCGCCACTTCAAGAGAAACTCCCAAACTAACAGCACAAATCACGATCGAAAAGACTAATCTTCAACGCTTACAGCATAGAGGCATAGAGAGGCCGAGAAGCTCATGTCGAAGGTTGCTAGGCAACCTATTCCAAAAGATGGACCTATCACAGCGAAGTTTCTATGCTGGACCGTGGAAGTTCAAGCCGGCGGGACAACCAGTTCACCTTGAGCATCAGCGCGAAGTTTGTGGCCAGGAATGGATGATACCGAGTTGTATAAGATGGAGCACAACCTACAAGTCAGTTACCCATAAACATTGAGATCTTAAACTCCAAGTGTTTTCGCCTGGATGACCAGTGCAGTTACTTCTGAATGAAACTAAATATATGCCCCAACCTATAGGAATTTCACTAATTAGCCGAGCTGCAGCAGTGAAAACAGACTGTAGCTCGCTAATGCGGGAAATGGTTAGGCCATTAATGCCGTAATCAACATTGTTGCTTATCATGGTCATAGCAGGTACTGTATTTTGCGAATCTGACGCAGATGGTAAAAGCACGTTCAACATACACTCTTCACATTGTCTCAAAGGTCGTCTCCTGGTCCAAGGTGACATCCAGATCAGGCACAGTAGTGGACAAAGAAACAATAGGGAGGCGGTGCTCAATGTTCCCTCTAATTTTTTCGTCGTGCGAGTAATGGCCTACCGCGTGAGCAGTAACATTTGAGACATGAGCTATGACCTGAGCTATTCCGTGTAAGAATGCACATTTTTGGACCTAAACTAAAAGTCTATAAATTTGCATTGTACTGAAAGAAAAGGCGATCAGAATAAGTTAAACTTATATTAAGGTTATCTCTAGTTTGTATTTTCGATCGTCCATAGAGGATGTTAAAGCAAAGACTAACTTTTGACCCTCCCTACTCTTCTCTGCGTTTGTCCGCATTTGGCATTACCGCCCATCCTCTTTGCCGACGTCCGCACTCCAACGGAGCATTAACGCATATAGAGTGGGGTTCCCTGTTGATCTTGCCTGGCTAACAGAGCTATGTAGGGGGTTACTTTGATACTGCTGCATACAGCAATTAGTTCTAATCTAATTAGATCCAATGTGGTACGGACAGCTGTCTGATTGAAGACGGTGTTTAAGGGACAGAGTGTTCAGAAATAACAATTTAGATTTGGACACCCGCAGTTGGGAATAGCCCCCCGCTTTTGTCTGCATTTGGATGATCCTTTTTCCGTCCTTTTCGGTCGTCCTTAATGGGTGACCCTTAGTGCAATTGCCAACTATTGTACCCATGATCCAGGTTGATTTCTTCCAATGCACGCCAATTAGGCTAAGAACCTGTATGGTCAATTCCTAGAGCATATTTTAAATCTAATCTAATGACTTCTACCACGCTGTTATCATAATGTCCATGGTATCTGTCGATGGTCGCTTCAATTGAGAAATCGTAATCAAAATCATAATCCATAGGAGATGCTAAGTCGAAGTTAGGCTACAGTAGCTAAGCGAGTTCAGCGAGATAGTTAAGACCTCATGAATTACTTCAAAGAATTCTCACAGCCGGTCATCATCGACAGCATTTATTCAGAACCGACCTGAAGCATCGACACAGCCGGCCAGCATCTACATACAGCCGACCAGCATAGACACAATGCCGACCAGCATAGATACACAGCCGGCCAGCATCGACACAGCCAACCAACCAGCATCGATACACAGCTGGCCAACATCGACACAGAACCGACCAGCATCGATACACAGCCGGCCAACATCGACACAAAACCGACGAGCATGCACCCCCAACATGTCATCATCGACATATAGTGGCGACAGGCATGGTTACACAGCCGGCCAGCATCGACACACAGCTGATCAGCATCAACACATAGCCGGCCAGCATCGACACACAGTCGGCCAGCAACCTCACAGCCGGCCAGCATCTATACGGATCCGACCAGCATCGACATACAAGCCAGCCAGCATCAACACAAAGCCGGCCAGCATCGACATATAGCCGGCCAGCATCGACAGACGGCCGACCGGCATCGACACGGAACCGATCAGCATCGAAATACAAGCCAGCCAGCATCAACACAAAGCCGGCCAGCATCGAAACAGAACCGACGGGCATCGACACACAGCCGCCAGCATCGATACACAGCTGGCCAGCATTGACATACAGCCGGCCAGCATCGACACAAAACCGACCAGGATCGACACACAGCCAGCCAGCATAGATACACAGCTGACCAGCATCGATAGACAGCCGGCCAGAATCGACATATAGGCGACAGGCATCGTTACACAGCCGGCCAGCATCGACACACAGCTGAACAGCATCAACATATAGCCGGCCAGCATCGACACACAGTCCGCCAGCAACCACACAGCCGGCCAGCATCTACACGGAACCGACCAGCATTGACATACAAGTCAGCCAACATCAACACAAAGCCGGCCAGCATCGACATATAGCCGGCCAGCATCGACACACGGCCGACCAGCATCGACACAGAACCGACCAGCATCGACACAATGCCGACCAGTATAGATACACAGCCGACCAGCATCGATACACAGCCGGCCAGCATCGACCCGCCAACCGGTCAGCATCGACATATAGGCGACAAGCATCGTTGCACAACCGGCCAGCATCGAGACACAGCTGACCAGCATCAACATATAGCCGGCCAGCATCGACACACAGTCCGCCAGCAATCACACAGCAGGCCAGCATCTACACGGAACCGACCAGCATCGACATACAAGCCAGCCAGCATCAACACAAAGCCGGCCAGCATCGACATATAGCCGGCCAGCATCGACAGTATATGGTTTTGCAGTTCTTATGAAAACAACTGATATTATAGTTCCACAGAGAGTGTCGAGGCCATTATTCAGATACTTACATTGCAGGAGAGATTAAGCAGTTTCATGTAGGCTCTACAAATTCAGGTTTAATTTGTACCATTACTTCTCACTGATTACGTTCAGATCCTTCACATGTGGACATATGCCTTTGTGTCATCAGCAGACAGATGAGCCGATACTTCCAGTGAAGAAAGAACTAGGTCTGAACTCGCAGTGAAAGGATATAGAGTAGAAGCCTTAAGGTGGAACCCTATGGAAGACTCAGTGAGAACATGGACCAGGCAGATCCTGTGGAACTACAGGATAAAAATATGCCAATCATTTAGTAATTTTAGTTGTATATACTCTCAGTAAAGTTATTAATGAATAATTTATTGATAAAATTTTACTGTCGCAAAATTACTTCAACTTTAAGTACGCACCTTAATTCTAGGAAGTCCATCTCATAACCTTATGCGTGTAAGCGTTTATGAATGACTTTAAAATGAACGCGTACAGATGAGACAACGCTTTCCTACTGCTCATAAGATGAACAGTTTATACAATTCTCTATACAAACTTATTCAAATATATATACTTTGTGGGCTATTTTTAATCATGTCTTACAACAATTCTGATTTCAGATGTCGATGAATGCACAATAAAGCCATCAAAATGTAAGGAAATCTGTATTAACAACATTGGCAGCTATTCATGCGGGTGCAAAGCAGGGTATATTCTAGAGGACAATGGACTCGACTGTAAAGGTGAGAATATAGCCTATATTACAGTGTCTAAAAAGTTTTACAATCATCGATATTTTTAAGCAAACACACTGAAAAGCCATATTGTAAGAAAACGGCATTATATAATTGACATTGCCTACTGGTGATCTCGGAGGTTGTAGGCTTAATGTACATTTACTGACTTAATTAGAGCCGTAATCATAAAAGAAACAGCCTCAAAAGTTGGTGGCATCTTTAAAAGTGTTTCAGAAACATTTAACTTACCACTTTGGCATTGTATTTAAAGTCAGTTACTATATTTAATTCTTGTTTGTGTCGCAATTACATCTATTACTCTGACCAAACTTTAACAAGAGGAGGTAAAACTGTTTAATTTCAATTCTAGATGACGATGAATGCGAAAGCAGTCCGTGGAATTGCGGAGAGGCGTGTACCAACACCGTTGGCAGCTACATATGTGGTTGTACAGAGGGGTACACCCTTGACGATTATGAATGGGGTTGCACAGGTGAAGTGGCTTGTTAAAATTTAATATTTACAGGTGAAAATTTGTCATGGTAATCACCTATGCATTAACCTTCTATCATCAGCATATATCTCTAAGAACTGTGCACATGTTAACACCTTACAGAATGGAGAGAAGCCTTATAAAAGGCGTTATCTAGTTGGTTTTAATGTGCGTTTCAGCCGGGCTCATAAGAACAAATTTAAGGATGTTCAATTCGTATTCTTTCTACAAAAGCAGTAACCTAACTTGTTTTTCATAAGTATAGCCATATTCGACAAACGAACATCATAACATCACTAACCTCTTAGATTTGAACATCATCTCTTTTTGTGAAATAGATGTGCACACAGCCGTTGTCAGTATGTGGTTTTGCAATTCTAATGAAAATGACAACTATTACAATTCAGCAGAATCAGGGCGATTCTTCCGATACTTACACAGTAGGAGAGATTGAGCGGTTTTTTGTAGGCCCTAAAAGGCGATGTTTTATTTATACCATTACCGCATTGATCAGATTCCGAATGTTTCACACGTTAAATCAGGACAAGGAACACGTGTTAAAACAAAGGAACGTTAAAATGCTTGTAAATAACATTCGTGATTTGCTTTTTATCGCTCACCTTACTGCATTGTGCTTCAACATCTTTATATTTGCTTTCAGACATTAACGAGTGCGAATCAGATTCAAACCTCTGTGGTCACTTTTGTATCAACACTGCTGGAAGTTATCAGTGTTCCTGCAAAGATGGATTTGCTCTTGATGACGATGGATTCACTTGTTCGGGTAAGCTTGCAAGTGTTTTCTTGTTCAACGAAAATTTACATTTTATTAGTCAATCGATTTGTCGGTTGGTCTGTCGGTCGGTAGCCTCAAGGAAGCCAGACTAGCAAGAATTGCGAAGACATTACTATAGACAGCCATTTTCATTGGACTCATTTGACTAAGCATTGTAGTAAGGATTTTACTGATTGTGTTTCCTAGTCTTTTGAATGTGTTACACTCGCCTATCTGCATTTCTTATCTACCTATTTGCCTGGTTTAGGCCTAACACGATGTAGCTGGTTGTCTGGCTGCATATTATTCTTTCACAGACATCGATGAATGTGCCACCGATTCGAATGGATGTGAGCAAAGCTGTATAAACACCATTGGGAGCTACTACTGTGATTGTGAAAATTGCTCAACACTCGCTGAAGAGGGTCACAGTAGTGGCGAAAGTGGTGAGTTACAATATGTTTACTACGTCGTTAGCAACTGAATTTTAGTGACCATGAGATCCAAATTAATTTATGTTATTGCGCTCGAAGAGTCGTCACCACCGGCGCTGATAACCCAACTAAGTCGTTTTATGGGAAGTATTTTGAGAAATATAAATAGACGCTATATTAATACTACTCGTGTTATTGTCAAATTAATTATTTTTAAACTTTTCCTTTTTTATTCATCTAGTCTACTAAGTATATATGTATTCAGGAAAGTAAGTTGCCTTGATTTGCTTATGTCAAGCGCACATGCATTACAAAATATAGATCTATTACATACTTAAATCAAGCAAATATACCATGCAGACATACATAACTAAATATAGCTAAGGATACCTCGATATACAAAACTACTTTTTAACTATTGACACAATTTCTAAAGCAAGTCACACTATTTACTATAGGCAACATGGAAGTTTTGCCGCGGACGGTCCCCATTCAAGAACATGCTGTCATGCAGCTGCGGCATGAGCTCCCAAATTGTCTTTGTCTGCTTCTATTTTTGCTAGCGTTTGAAGAACATTCTATTTGACTACAGTCGTGTGCAGAGATCGGCAACACATATGAGAGGTTTAATTAAAAGGCGTTGTATAAATGTACACTTTGAATTACGATTTTATGTAACTTAGTCTACGCTACATGAGCTTTAAAGTTAAATTTTTAGCACCTCTATAAAACTCTCATTTATTTTTTTAGGAATCATGAAAAAACCCGAAACTGTGAAAACTACTAAACGTTAGCAGCAAACGAAGAATTCGTGGTTAAAACAACTTCATCTTGTATCCCTTTAGATGAGCCACGAAAGCAAAATTCTTCAGCAAGAGTTGATTTTATTTAAGAAATTAATAATCAGATTTTTCTGTTGCTTAATCATATGACATCAATTCTTAATCAAGGTTTAGAATACGTTGCCTGGCTACTTTGATGACATTGAGAGAAATAATGAGCGATAACCTTAACATGTTCAGAATATAACGGCTTCTTAAGACAGTCATTTATTATAGGCTATAATTAAAGAAGTTCCCGCAAAATGTGGTTCTGTCATTAATTAATAAAGGTCTTCTGGCCGAAGCAACATCAATAAACTACCGGTAAGCCTGTCTATAGTACGTTGTACGTCTACGGCATTTTGGTCTATTCACAAGAAGTTCTGGCCTTATCCTTACAGCTTTTGTAGTATGGGGACATGGGGACAAAGACAAGTATGCGTAAGCAACTTATCCAGGGTCGTTATAGAGAGTCCGTTCAATAGGGTCGATGCCGCATTGATTGGATTACAGGCCAAACGTGCAATCGAAACTACCACCGTGTCGCACAACAGATAATTGGATCTGTAATTTGGCCCATTAATTCAGAAATAGACTTTCTTACATATTTATTTAGCACCAAAACACAATTGTAAGTCAGCATTCACAGATGTAATATACGATAGACTATGTGTGCTGAAGAAAGAATCAACGCAAACGCTATTGCCATCAGACTTATCCTCCAGGCTAATTTACGTAATCCACATTTCGTTGCGAATTCAACCTATCAGCCATTGGCTTGCTGTAATTATAAATGCTCGTTTTCTTTATTGATTAGGCCTATATAGAAGCAAATAAACGTGTGTATTCAAAACAGCTTCTAATGTTTTAATCGCTTGCAGAATTATCCACAGAGGATGCGCACAGATTCAGATTTAATGTTTATTACTACAGAGACCAACATGTTTTTTCTTTAATCTCATGTGAAAATTACATCTTCTTTAAACTTCTTATAAATTTCTATGATGATATTTTTGGAGCTGATTCGTGGAGTTTTGGCAGCTGATGTGATTAGACTGACGTCTGTATCGCGTTTTCAGAGGTGTGCACATACTTTTTTCGGTGTTTTTTAAGAGGCTCGTAGGAATTTTCTTTATGACTGTTACTTGGATCAAGATTCTCGTATTGACTTCCTTTGTTATGGTTGGTTAGATCAAAATCCTCGTATACAACCGGTGTTTCTTGACTTCCTTTGTTATTGTTGGTTAGATCAAAATCCTCGTATACAACCCGTGTTTCTTTACTTTCCCTAACCATTTCTAGAGAGAACAATTTGAAAGTTGTTTTACTTTATCGCCTAGCAGTAATCTAAAACACAATACATAGTTTTGTATCAAGTCAATAGAAATGTATTGCCTGAACTCTTCGTCATGATTTTCCTTGTGCTGATAATCCTCAGATCTGATCTACAGCATACAATGGATCAATCTCCGCATCGTATAGCTCTAACCTGCCCGATGCCAATCTTTTTATCGTAAAAGATAATCTAATTACTTCTATGGAGTCGTTATCATAATATACATTCAGTGGCGCTTCAAGTGAAACTGGGCCAGTAATCGTTGGAGAAGCGTCTTCCTCTACTTCTGGCTTTCTTCATTATGCACATTAATTCCTGTTGTTACTTATGCTTACAGGCAAAACGGCTATTTCATGTGAACTAAAAACGGCTGTTCTGAATAAAATATATAGTATTTATTATATACTACAATTATATAAATATGTATATACAGAAGACCTGAATGAGAACAGAAAAAAGTAACTATATACAGTGGAAGACGTGTCACAACCATATTTTTGTCTCAACGTAAAGTAATTTATTGTAAGATAACAAGGCTGTGTTAACCCCTTTCAAACGTCGATTCAAAAACTGTCCAAGCTTTGCCCTGGCTTTGCGAAAAGACTGCTTAGAACAGCACTGCTACTATACAATGAACGGTGACAAATGAAGGAAAAACAGTTGCTCACGTGATTCATTGGATTCGGAATTGGTTGTCATCGCCACGTTATCGTAGGCCGCCTCTGCAGCCACTTCTATATTGTTCGCTGCTGGTTCTGCTGCTGTTGAGAAATTTATAATTCTTTATTTTATTATTTACGTCGTCTTCTTCTAAGTCGTCGTCATCAGCATCATCATTGTCGTCGTCGTCTCTGTCATCACTTCATCGTTATCATCACTCCCGCCATTTGGGATTAGTGGCAATTGTTGTAGAAGTTTTTATTGTCGTTGCTACAGTTAGAACACGCATTTCTATGATATTCGTTTTGTTTTTGAAGTTTTTGGTTAGCTAAATATTCTATAATCTCAAAATTAGTGACCAAGTTCATCCACGACACATAGGAGAATTAGTATGCAATTGTTGTCGACGTCCAATACAAAAGCAGTGATTATACGAAAAGCATGCAACGAATGATTGAATTAACAGCATAAACACAACACCTTGTTTATTTCTCATCCTTGTCTTCGCACGCTTGATAAAACAGACAACTGCCATGATGATGAAAAAGATTCCACCAACGACGCAAACTATCACCGGAATTAACATTGATTTCCGGTTGCCTTCAGACTGACCTGGCAGAGGTACACCTGGTTGCACAGCAACGGTGCAATACATTGGACTTAAGTAATTATTTATAAATAAAATTTGTAGTGCATCGTTTACGTGCAAAGATTAAGAAATAGCAAACTGGAGATTTTATTTTTTACTGTACTTATTACGAGCTTAAGGTCTCGTTTGATTTCGGACCAAGCGCGCTACCAAATAGACCATCGTACCGCACATGAACTACAGGAATTTATAAAGAACCTATGGCAGAATAATCTTCACTTATGCGTACTGTAGATGGTTTGTGAGAATTATTATTTTCTTTGTTAAGCTTCATTACTCCACATGGTTATCGTAGCGACTGTCCTGAATATTGTCTTGAATATTGAAGAAGTTGTGTAACTGGTCAGTACATTCGTCGATGTCTAAAAATGGAACCCAATTCATTAGCAATTGCCTCGATTGGCTGAAATTTTGTAGTCTTCTGTTCATTCTGCCTTGTTTCTAGTTTCTTTTATTTCTCAGCTTAAGACTTATGACTTACCTTATTCAAATTGCTTATCCACCATAGACTGTCTCTCTGTTATATGTGGATATCATTGCGGCCTGGTGTTGGATTGGTGCACCATCGGTTGATGCATGGGACGCCGGAGTGATAGAAGTTACCAATTTATGGTCTTCCTAATATAAGACAATTTCACAAAGGGAAATTGCAGTCGGTAGAATTCTCCAGTTAAAATTCTTGTGTCGCGGTTAGCAAATGTATTGCAACTAATAAATCAGAATCTGTATTTTAGAGCCCAAGAAATAATCACCATAATATGATAAGATCGCATTTTATACCTAAATGCTAATTTGAATGATTGGCCTTAATTGCATAGTTATGTTTTGAAATGGAACATAGATAGATCGCCTGATATGAAATTTTCGATGTGTTTCGCTTAGCTAACCAGACGACCGTAGATAGTCTATGATTATAATGACTTATTGGGTTAATAATTATGCTAGCACTATTAGCCAACCGTTTTCTTGAAAAAGGATTTCTAAAAAAGGCCTAATCGCAATATAATCTTTTGAAAAACGTACAAAATAGACTCAAAAAGGTGTCGTAATTCACCGGTAAGAAAATTTTGAGACTTTATCACAAGTGAGCATAGAATCCGATAGGCTGCCAAAGACATAGAGATAAGGCTACACTGCGATCAAAATGACACTGAACATGACTCTGTTTTTTCTTACTAGTATACAGTACTTGCAGTAATTATCATTCATTATTATTGTATCAATTTTCTCAAAGACCACATGTTACATGTAAATGCAAAATTTAAATGTACACGGTTTTCTATAGCGACCTTGTGGCCTCGACCCTGCTCATTTTCAATGAATTTATCGGGTGAGATACTTCAACGTCGCTGCCCTTTTAAGGTCCTCGTGTACCGAGCTTGCCAGCCCGACATTTAAATCTGTATAATAAGTCTCTTAAGAAATTTAATGCTTCATGTAAATCAAAGAGGCGCTATAAAAGTTTAGATTAGTGTATTTCGTTCCTTTTTCAGTTACGATCTCCAACCAAACGCTAACGAGAATACAGAATAGGTTGCCATATTCGATCACCGTCAGACAGAGTGGATCCTGCTGTACCGCATCTGTGGCTATTTATTCTGTAACATTACTAAATACAAACCTAATCAACCCAATTTTAACAATTATTACATTGAAGTTCTATAAGGACACTGATGAGCATGTATATTCGAGCAAACTAATGCAACTAGCAACTGGTACAAACCAAGCATGAAGAAGATTATTTTTACTGCTTATTATGCCTTGTTACAACGCTCCCCAACCATCAACCGGTGCACTTTTCGACTCTTCTACGTGCACACCTGTCTAGTGACCGTCTGATAGTTTTCTACATGAATGTAAAATACACAAACATCAAATTATGTTTGATTCGAACAAACTATGCTTACTTCATTCCTCTTATGAGAACTAGAATTAATGAAAGTATGAAACCTGCATTTTATTTTATCCAATCTAATAACCTCTACAGCGCCGTTATCATAATGCATAAACCATCAATTGATAAAACCGAGTGAAACCGTAGTTAAAACTCGCAATCCATTGGGAAAGCCCAGTTCAAATCCGGTGGGTCAGGAAAAAGAGAAGTCAATGAAGGTGGGCAAACAAGTCGAAGCAGATCAGCTTACCTTTGTGCTGTCGCTTGCAAAGCATAAACTAAATCCGCGAAACCAAAAAAACAGGCGCATGTGATGACAAAATTTGTTGCATGCAAACTAAGACCTCTTGTAGTTCTGCGAGGGTAAATCTTTATTGGCTAAACTTACTTGAACAATCCATGCTACAGGTATAGCTAAATGTCTAAGTATGTAAACTAGGCTACTTAAACATCGACGCTGAAGTACCTTCAATATTTTATATGCCAATGTGGACACACTATGCAACAATGGACGGGAGCTGCATCCGAACTACACTCAGGAGAACCATTATGTCCAAAGTCGTATAAAATTAGACACACAGTATGATTCTGTACACCGGTTGGAACATGAAAAAAAATTATATAGACCTTAAGCAATGGCTGAACTGTAGCCTCACGCAAACACTGTAAATTTAAAACATCTTCTTGAATATAGTTGGTAAGACTTACAGGTATGCTTATACAGAGAGAAGAACCAACCTGCCGGTAGCCTTTACAATTTAGCTAAACAATTTAGCTTCAGTCGTCTAAGTATGAATGCACACCAACCCAACCTATCTTGACTGAACTACCAAAATAAAATATCCATAAAATCTTAAATATTGTAGTTACAAATGTATTTTCATATATGAGGATAAGGTATAGGCCCCGACGTACATGCGTGCGTATGCAGTTATGTGTGCAAGTATGCATGTGTGTATGTGTGTATGTATGTACGCCAATAAAAGCTCTTTAGTTAATCATAAAATTAGTACATAAGTAAGTTACATTTTTCATCTTGCATCCCAACATGCATTGCAAGCTACAGAACTATTACAGAAGTAGATAAAATAGATTATAACAGAAAAGCATTTGCGATCGACAGATACGCACAGCTGTCAATTAAAGTACACCAGTTCACTAAACCACTTTTGAACATTTCAAAAGCAACAATGGGCAGGTCCTCTTCACTGTGGCGAGAAGCACTCGTAGTCACGCTCAATGATTTCAGAGGCTTTTGTCAACATATCAGGCATTACACATAGCTTCGTCTTTTATGAAGCATGTTTTAGGCCTGCATGTACATCAGCTATATAAACACATATATTTCAGAACATAGACGAACACAAAAAGTAGATTTGAAAAGGTTCGTAAAATGAAAGCGGAATTTTATGATGTAATATAATGTAATTTATTGTTAAGTAACATATTACTTCAGTAACTTCCTTATTGGTGCGTAGTTCGTCTCAGAGTGATTCATGTCACATGACGAAAGATCACCCAGGACCGAATCCTATAGGAATAAAGGAGGTGGCTAATGGGTCTGCTTTTCATCCGTGCTGCCGGGGTTCGAATCCATTACGCCAGGCGAAGTGAGTACTTTTTGTAAAGCCGAGCAACCCATTAAAGAAGGTTGTCCAATTGTTGGACTTTGACGCATGTGTGTGCAACCGAAAAAGACCTTCCAATTCTCGGATCAATGTTCATAGAGGCGAGCTATTAATGAGCGACTATTCTGCCTTTACCTGCCTTCGTAATCGTAATCGTAATCTCGAGAATTTCTAAAGCGTTACTTTACAGCCAAGTGCAGGGCACCTGCTTATTCAAATCAGAGGAGTTGTCCAAAGATATCTTGTGAAGAACACATTCCTGTTGCTAGGAGACCAGAGAGAGAAGGGGAGAGAGGAGCTGTTATGGTGGTTTTGTTCCGACTGATAGAAATGGGAAGAGAGGGAATTGAATGGATCAGAGTAAGATTTTTTTTGGAATTAATAGTAACGCATTGTTTAGCATTGTTATGCATCTTAATGCGTGTAGAGTTACACTTTTTACACCCAACAGTTAGCACAGGATAATCGCATCATGCAGCTAAGCAAACTCACGATATTTATTTCCTTTTTAACTTGTCTAATGAAGTTTAACTGTAACAACCTTCTCCGTCCCACACATATTAATATTAGGTACACTCATTTACTGACGTAAATGTGTTTGTAATGAGCCTGAAGCGAAGATATGGATGATTTTATTTTATGCTGAATGACGGCGATGCTATACTGAAAAGTACCTTATCTGTTGCATTGCAGGACACGTAGCGACATTCCATTGCAGCAACGTTTCCTGTTACCCGACTTCAATGTGCACTTCTGAACATTCTTAAAGGGCATTATCAAATTCCAGTTCTATTGTATTGCATTGCAGAATTATGCACGGCCTTATTGCCTTCCAATTATATTTATAACGGAATAGTGCAATTTTATGTATCTGGCACATTAGAGGTCTATCGTTTTATTAAAATACATACACTGACAATCCATCGAAGGTTTATAAACACGTAAGGCATTAGATTTTTCTTTATAACTTGTACATTTCTGTAGCGCTTCTAGAACAGATAAGCTAACAGTTGAAAACATCAAATGTAATGTATCATGTAAAGTATTCGAATGGTCAGTGGCGATATAGACTCGGGAAATCGTAGTCTTGTATTGTAAGGCCAGGAAGGCCTCTGAGGAGTGCCTCTGGAAGACTGCTGTACATATTTGTGATTAGGCTTATGATTACGATAACGAAGACAAAATGCGTCAAAGCACTGATAACCACAGGGCATAAAAAGAGGAAGATACATATGCAGCTTATTGACTAGGACACTGACACTAGTTCGCCTTTAAGAGCCGACAATGTTTCCAGTAGCCACTGAAGACGAGGTATGCGTAGACCAGAAAGCCACAGCTGTGTTAGCCTTTGGTTATATTAAGCTGCACATTCACTTCGATTATAATTGCTCTTATGATTTATTTAAAATGTAAATGTAATCGTTCTATGATTTGTAATCGTAGCCTGGCTTATGGCTTCTCTGACCTATCAGAAATCAAACCAGCTTCTCCAACGGATTAGAATTTTGATTGAGATTTTTGAAACGACTATTGACTGATGCCTTGTGCATCATGATAATGCGCTATGGAAGTCGTCAGATTAGACTATACAATGTAATGCATGGAGTTTATCAACTGCAAACAAAAGCTACTAATCACTCATTTACATTGCACGCAGTGGACGACAAGGCTCGATGGCAATTGCTCGATGGCAGTGAGCTTGGGAAGTCAATGAAACCTGGCTGACCCAACATGTGAACATCACTCGGAGATGCTGAGCTGCGTTCTTGTAAAAGTGTCTTACATGCATATGGTTTGGAGTCAAAACCGGTAGGAGGCAGGGCACGGCAGAGCAGAGCAGCGACTCGGTGGTCTGTGCGACAGGGTGGGCTAACCGGTTAGCGCGGTGGGTCTATAATTGAGAGGGTTTAATTACAGATCCAGTTATCTATTGTGCGACATGATAGTTTTTCAATATCGCGTTTGGTCTGCAGACCGATTGCAGCTTCTACCCTAGAGATCGGACTCCGTGTAACGATCCTGGGCAAATTGTTTGTGCACACTTGTCTAAATAATAAACGGCAAGTCCTATGATACACTGGCCTCGTATCCAGGACCTTTGGATTGTCCATTGCCGGCGCCCAAAGGAAGAAGAGAGGCAATTGAGCGCCTCTTCAATATACAGGAAGCTGGTCGTCTTCAACTATTGTGATAAGTATTCGTTAGTCATAAAAATATCTAGAGGAGGATAATGGGAAGATGTTAGAAGATATACAAGATGTAGCCTACGACTTGATAGGTATGCGAGGACTCCGATAGTAAGAACTTCGTGAAGAAAATCGGATTTGCATTCTAATTAATTAATCAATTATGCAGAAGTCAATATAATCCACTCGTGAACTGTAAAAATAAATTAATCCAGCATGATGAGTGGTTACAACGTTGCTGCAGTTTGCTTCCTTGTAGATAACGATCTAGTTTAGTCACACGCGTAATTATACTGACCTGCTGATGTGACCTCACATTTATGAGAACGCATCCTCACATTACAAGCATTCACTACAATCACAAAACTCTTGCATTTAAGCCTATCGTAAAAGCGGCAGAGTTGGAAAATAATGTAGCTGCAACAAAAACTTCATAAACCTAGGTTTGTGTCGTACAGCTTCAGGTTTAAGCCGCCATATTTGTTGAACTCGGTTTGTTCCTGTTGAATCGGAGAATGAACAGGAGCAGGAGCAGGAGCAGGACGAGGAGAAGGAGGGATGGCAACATAGCATTTTAACAGTGATTGTTGTCCCAAGCGAAACTTATCTCGACTAAGCAGTCCATGCACGGGACCCACATCGTTCTGATAGATAGTGGAGGCTAACGGATATAATCCAACAGAAACCAAGCAAATTTATACAGATCAAAGCACTGAATTAGTCCTGTATAAGCTGCGACATGGATATGACATCTGTAAAACAGCAGCAGTGTTAGTTGAAAATGCACTGAGTTGTCTTGAATTGAAAATTTATTTAGCGCCTTTTGCAAAGAGCCAGGCAACAGGCACTCCGTTGTGATCCATTATTCATTATCGTGCCTGCTGCTTTCCACATTTCTTATAATCGCATTTGGTCCATAAAATTATATTGATTAAAATTAATTAATTTAAATGTTGATATTCTAAAACTGTGAACATAGGCACATTTGCTGAATTATTTCTAATTAACATAACATGTACAAGTGATAACAAGTAGAACGTGTGACTCACAACAACTGTTAGGCTATCACAACGGCTGCAGCGTAGAGATATACTCAGATGTCATAATGAGGTCGTATCATATTTTGAAGAACCATTGTTAGCTTCATTTTTGAAAAAAAAATGATTTTGGCGTCGGTTAGCGAATTACAGTGCATAGACATTCCTGTTTAATAATCACTTATGCACAGAGCATTATACACTGTGAACAAAACAAACGAACCTTTAAAATTAATGTTAAATTAACTACATAAATAATTTATACATTTCATAGAAAATCTTCCATTGCTTTAATCATGACATTAATAACAAATGCATTTAAAATTGTAAACAACTCCTGTTAAAAATAACCACGGTTTTGTCATTTGTAAAAAAATACTCTCGCAAAATGGTGCTTAGCAAACAGAACAAAACGGTTACATTTGTAATAAATGCTGCCGTAACTCAGTGACATTCTCATCTTACGGCATGTGTTGATGCCATAGGAGAACATTTCGAACATAAGTTATGGTCAAAATATAGCTAAATCCAACTTTTATTAATTGAAATAAAATTCTTCTAGGCTGGGTTAAACTTAAATGAAATTTTCAGCAGTTATTGAAATAATTTCAGGGATCGTTTTTTTCGTTCACAGTGTTGAATAGCACTGCAGCATAATAATATGATAATATAGTCTCGTTTTGACTTTGCGCAGTGTTCGCCTAATATGTATTTGAATTTTAATTGCAACAGTTGTTTGGGCTAAAAGAAGGAATCCATGAAGCTCTATCTGAACGAGAAAACTGTTACAGTTTAGATATCGAAGCCCAAATTAATTTCAATAAAACACCGAAAACAAAGCATGAACTTTTTAGTACTAAAGTTTGCGCTTTTGGTTTGCGGACTGTCAGTTCCGGTTGACTTAGCAAGGTAGATTATTGTTTATGATATTTTATGCGTCTTAGACAATAAGAGTTAAAACCTTCTCTTTGAATCTACTTATAGGATATTATTTTAATGTTTAGTAGAAATACTTCTCGAACTCTTTCATTTTTCACTCATGCAGAAACTTGATCGTACCTGTTATTTTCATTCGAGTTTAAGAAGATAGTCTACTAAGAAGTTTCTCACTTCAAAGTTAGTTAATATATGCCCATTGAAGAATTTAATTTTCTCCAGAATTCAAACCCCATACAAGTATTTTTAAAATTTAACGGCATGGAAGAATCTAACACAGTTTCTATTAATAGCAGCTATCAAAGCATTATTGTGCAGCTAAGTGTTAACTGCGACATGTCTTACAGTTTGAAATGAATATTTAGTTAAGTGACAAATATTTCCACCCTCTGAAAGAGAAAACCGACGGCACACATGCAGACGTCTAACATATGCATACTCCGTGCATTTTGGTAAATTTTTAACTAATATGGCTAACCTAAGCCCAAGTGCATGTGCAAATTAACTTATATCAAATTCCAGATGTAAATAGAAACATTACTTCTTTCACACCACAACTAAAACTCGAATTAGTCGAAGAAGTGCATAACGGTTTTTATCAGAATTGATCATGGTCCAGTTTCAAGCATAACATTCTGTCTTTCTTTTAACTGAAATATCCTGCTTTTCAGCCACTCTGAGACTTATACGTACTACACGGCTGTTAGAAAGGACAACTGCTACACAGATTCCTGGCAAGAATGTGGTGGCTGGTGGTGGGGTAAACACTGTTGGACTAATTAGTGAGTAACCCTTTGATTTGAATAGTTTCATACCATATAAAACATTTGTGTTTAAGAGCTTCATTGTGGTCCAGAAATTGCTTTAAATAAGACTACTTAAAATATATGATAAGCTTAATTTATTAAATCTTATTCATTGCGAAATTCTATCTGCTGGCGAAAGCAGAAAGATTCATCCAAAAAATCTTTACAGGTAGGGACAGGTCCTGGCCACTTCAAAGTTTTTAGAGCTAATTCAAGTGAATTTGAAAATAGTTGTGGCTACATTGAAAATGAGAATGTTGAAATTTGGAAATATATCAGAAGCACATAAGCCTGTGGAATCGTCACCTACAATGCTGAGGCTAAAATAGAAGGTAAAACCTTGGCCAAACCGACATAGTGGTCTTTAATTATTAGACGTGCATGCAAACACTCCATTCGATACCGTGAAGAAAATTTTTTCTCGCATACAGCTTTTCAAGTTTCGCAAAGCTTTAAAATTGTTCTTTCTTTAATTGAAAGTTTCTGTATTCCAGTTTCTGTAAATTTTTTGATAAAAAAGAATTCCAATGCCGACGACAATTCTACTGCCGGCGATAATTCTAGTGCCGGCGATAGTTTGCTGCCTTTCAATTAGTTCTTAAGTATTACTTCAAGTTGTTCCTGACACTTCTTTTGTTAGAGCAATTACGATAGAACTTCTGACCAGCTATATCCTTCTCGCTAAGCGGCTGTATTCATTGTTCATTGTCAAATGTTGGCGTTTGTCCTGCACTGACAAATACTACATACTTGTGGTCTTCTGTCTTTATGCCGTACATCTAGATTACGAAATTATTTAACTAATCAAGAAAAAGACGAGCATGACGACTGTAGATCTTTCATAGTTGCCAATGATCGGGCTGCGCAAACCGTCATCTCGCCTGTTTTGTAACGCAGCGTTAACTCTAGGAAAGGCATACATAGTCTTTGATTTTATAAATTACAAAAAAACGAACAGTTCAATCACAACAGTACTTGAATCGTCAGAGTTTCTAAACGCACGAATCTATCAACGACATTTGTAACTCAACCTTACATCTTAGCACACGCCCGACCACTACTACAAATCTTCGTGCTCTCTCTTATGTCAGCAGATAGGAGACCAGTACAAACTGGTATAGACCGGCATTCCGATACTTCACAATTGTGCACTTTCCAAATACCTCCTGATTCATCACAACATAAGTCGCATCAACGCCCACATGAAAAATATGCGTCAGGTTACTTGCACGAAGGGCCCTGCCAGCCATTTGCACCAACCTCGCCCTCGTGATCGGTGCGTGCCAACTAGCAGGCGATTCGCTTGTGAACAAACAAATCCATAACCTGATAACTCATGGAAATTTCCTATGCACACGTTAGCCTAAAACTTGCTGACTAAGCTGCAACATCAATAATGATGAAGTTCTAAGGATGAGGATGGTGGTAATAGTGATACTGGTGATGCTATTATTGGAGGTCGTCATGATGATTCTACTGATGATCCTGATGATTATGTTGATGATGGCGCCCTTGATGATGATGATGATGATTGTGGCGGTGGTGACGATGATGATGATGGTGACAATAACATTGATGATGATGGATATTATTGTTATTACCATCGACCACTAATTTGCTTGTTCTTTTTGACGGTCACAAGCACACATTAAGTGTCATGAATTTCGACTAATAGACTAAAACTGATAGACTAAAACGTGGCAACCAATTGGTTGAGCGCTAGTCTTATGATGTAAAGAGTGCGAATTAAGCCTCTCCGAGATTATCACTTTCTCGCACAACTGTTTATGTTCCTCACTTGTTACTTGGCCACTATGAAGTGGCTATATATGAATACAACTTCAATGAACAATTCGCTGATGAAGTTTTTATGCTTTATTTGGAGACTAGTAATATATTTTAAAGATGAACTTTTTATGTATGAACTTTTTATATGCTGTATTTGGAGGCTCAGCTGGTGGTTGTTGTTGATCTGCAGTTATACTAAGTGTGATGGACATCTGTACTTCCGAGTATCTCAACAAGGAACGAGATGCCAAAGCGGTTGGGACGGTACAGAATGCGATAGTCGTAAGTGCGCGGTAACTGATTGACTACATGATCTGTCAGCTTTAGTATGTAGATTGCCAGACGGAACAAAAGTCTAGTAGGACTTTGTTACGAGGCCGATAGCCAACAGAGCTGAATATTCTTTATTAATCAAAATAGGACGCAAGGATAGAAGAATTTAAATTGAAAAACAAAACAGCTCATTCTTCTTCAGAGTTCGACCCCGGCTGACTAGAGAGTCTCTTTCTCTTCTATTTAACCTTGTCCAACACTCCCTTTCTCAGATAAGTTTTTTGGGGCAGGCTGATGGTGCACCTCCAGCCATCGTCCGTTATCACCAGTGGACGCACGTGTAGAAGACGACGACACGTGAGGCGTCGAACGTGACAGAATTGGATCAACATTAATTGTGACAATAACAAACACTATGCCAGATATATTACCTCTGGGCTAGTGGTATTTATTACTATTAGGCCTATATCGTAATGCGTAGACCCAATAGCATTTCTTCACTAAGTCTGTTGCCACGACATATACCCAATATAGAAACACATATCTCCTAATGGTATTTCTCGTGTACTGTAAAAACCGATATGCCAATTATAGGACATAGACTTGAAATTTTGTCAGTTAATATTATTTACAATACCAAATATTTTGGGTAAAATGGTCATTGGCTAATGAAAAGTGTTAGTACTTTTACTCCTCTAAAAACCGTGCTATAAATCTCAGTTAAACAAAACGAAGCCATTTTTTTGAACGGGACAATGCAATAAATAACGTGAACTTATGTATTATAAAAACACTTCATATAGCTCTTTAAGTACCTCTTGCAAGCCGTAATACCAAATAGGTTAGCTTCAGTTCATTCTAAGTGGATATCTCAACCACTAATTAGATATAGCATTGTCAATGCGCGAGGAAAATAGTCACAAATATCGCGCAAGGATCGCCGGCCAGATAGACCCAAGACAAAGCGACAAAGTTTCTATAAATAGGCAGATGCATTGCCGGAAGTTTAAAGTAGAACTATGCGCTGCTGGATGGGCAACCTATGACATACACAGCACATGCTGTATCTATAGACATTTAATAGGGTGCCTGTGCTACCTATGAAAAGCGCTGCGCTCGCTAGATTAAGTGTATCAAAGTTCAATAAAAATAACCTGGTAAGTTGTAAGCAAATATTGCTTATACAACCAGAGAATTCACAAAATGTGGGCGCACGCATACAAATAGAACCTTACCAACGGAGTAAAATCCTGAGTTGAAAGCTGACGCCATATTCAGAGTTCCTGGTTGGTACGTGTTGCATTGAGGGTGAGGAATGACTACAGCCGAATGAAGACGTAGCATACGGTTAAGTTCACCGACTCGCAATCCGTTGAAGGTAGTAACTTCGATGCACATAAATGAGTAACAAAATCATGGAACCTACAGGATTATTCTATTCACGAAGGAAAAAGCTATAGCACGTGACATTACTCGAGATCAATGGTCCAAAATGTATAAAATTTGGAATTGCAAGTACGTATGCTGCGGGTCTTAAATAGGTATTTGGAAAATCTTAAGCAAGAGGTTGTTGTTTTAAGTTGATGTTGAGATTAATGAGATATGTCTTGTAAATGTTCTCTAGCCATTTGTTCACAGTGTTCCGCTGGTACAAGATGCACAGCACCATACAGCTGCACAGGTTTGCTTTACACTTCTAAAAACGGTTATGTATAAACCAAAATTATTAAAATTCATTTCAATTGCGAAAACTTTTCTCGGTTTTCTTCTATTGCTATGATTACCTTGCGTTTGGGTCTCACTTGCAAACTAACATTTGTTCTTTAAATACAATTTCGTTTTATTCTAATTAGAGTTTAACCGATTCGGCCACGAATCAGTGCCATTGAAAATATATCCAGGTTCATACATGCCAACAGACCGACATACCAACTTACATACATACACATACATACAAACACATACATAAAAACATACATACACAGACACACATGCATGTATACATACAAACACACACATACATATATGCAAGCATACATACGCTGCCTACATATCCGTGCATTTTTACTGCATGCATGCATGCAACAAAAATGAATTCTTAATACCCTGTTTATTTAATAGTATGATTTTTCGAAATTAAATATAGGCAAACACAGAGACAGTTATTATATATTCAACATAAAAGTTTTCTAAAATGAAAATGATTTTTAAGACGAATCAGTAGTTATTGGCATTCCATAGAAACGCACAAGCACTTCTAAAATTTTCCACGCCATCTCCAAATTACTCTTTTTTACATGTTTATTGCCTCATTTACTGCGAATCTTAAACACTTCTTATTTGGTATTTCTTTCATTTTCAGATGTAAATGAATGCTCAGCAGGAACATCTGGCTGCTCTCATCGCTGTAACAATAACGTCGGAAGTTACACTTGCGCATGCAATCAAGGCTACACATTGGCATCAAATGGGCGAACATGTAACGGTCAGTCCTAAACAAAATATGTTGTAGCAATCGTAATGGATGAACACAAATCGGAATAAGCAAAGTCGTTAACAAATTATCACGCATACTTAAAGCGTGAAAGACTAAATGGGGCGGCTGAGACAGGATTAAAGTGTACAGCGTGCAGTCAGGTATTATAAAAAATACCAGCTTATCTGCGGATCCTCAAAAGAAAGCATGCTGCAAAAAGGATAAAAATATTTAAGTCTTTCAAAAATAACTCATTCCCTCTGCAGACCCGCTCCAAACACGTGAAATTGAATTTAGCGCTGTAACAGATTTTTCAAGCGAAGGGTTTGCTTATATTAACCAAGTTAAACTCAGCTTTGATAATTGTAATCGCAAACTCCAAATTTCTAAAGCGCTACTTAAAAGCTAAGCGCAGGGCACGAGCTTATCCATGAGCGTGGTGTCAAATCTTTGGGGCTATCTAAAGATGCCATGTAAAATACCAAGTTCAATTGTCAGAAGACCAGAGTGAAAAGCGGAGAGAAGCTTTTATAGAGTGGATTGTGTTCAAGCTGAAAGAAAGATAATTATTCGTAAAACCACTTTGACTCTTGTCGCACACTTTAATTCTATGGTGCTCTATATTTATTGTTTCGAGGCCGTCTGCTTTCAATTTTGCTCTTTCCTCCCTTTGTGCTAGAATCTAATACACTTCGGTTTTCTTACTGTTTTCATTTTCAGATGTAAATGAATGCTCAGCAGGAACATCTGGTTGCTCTCAGCTCTGTTACAATAACTTTGGAAGTTACACATGCGCATGCAATCAAGGCTACATCTTGGCATCAAATAGACGAACATGTGACGGTTTGCCCTGAGCAAAATATATTTTAATTGATACGCGCATATTGAACACAATCATTTAATAACGCGCATACTTAACTCGTGATAGGCAGAATGTGGCGGCTGACCAAGGATTAAATTGTACAGCGTCTAGACAGGCATGATAAAAAGTTCGGCTTAACTGCGGATGCTCAAAGATATGTTATCGGATAAAATCCAAAATACTTAAGTCTTTCCAAATAAGGAGGCCTACAGTAGACCCGTTCCAAACATGTGAAATTGTATTTGGCGCATTAACAGTCTTAGCAAACAATGAGTTCGCTTTTATTAGGTTACATAAGTGAAGCTTAGATACGACGTAATGCTGGGTACTGCTGTAGAACTGGAACAACAACCCTGCGCTTCCAGGGGTGGCGGTTGATGGAATCGCCTTCGCATGCAGGTTAGCTGCATATTTCCCCGAAATACGCGGGGACCTCTCTACGAATAGGCGGTCGACGGCCAACAGCGGCAGGATCCGCTGCTAGAGCCTATTGACTAGGGTCTCGCAGATGCTGGCATCCAAATCACGGGACTCCAGGAGTGTCGATGGTTGTGTGCGGGAAAGAACGTGGTTGACGGCCATATCATCATATTGTCGGGCCAACCAGATGGCTCGATGAGACAGTCGCTCTGGCCCTGGACCGCTTGCCATCCGTCGCTCTCAAATCTTGGCCCCCACTATGCGAAAGAGTACTGCTGGCCCACTTCAGATAGTCGCTGGTACGGAATAAAAAATTTTCTGAAATCACACTTTCTGATGTAGCTGCACAATTAGCTTAATTATTCAGCAAAAATAATGTGGCTGTAATAACAATTAGCTTAATTTCTGAGCAAACCAATGCAATGATGCAAACATAGAATTTTAATAACAGACTAATTAAATATTTATGTGTTGATCCCTTATTTATTACGAATTGCAGATGTTGATGAATGTGCAGCCAGAGTTTCTGAATGTGAGCAACTCTGTTTGAACGATATGGGAAATTATTCCTGTGAATGCGAGTCCGGATACATTTTGACTGAAGATGGACGATCATGCATCGGTTGGTGAACATCGTTAATGATTCGATTTACCGCACATACAGCGGTGAGGAGTTTAAGTTTATTTTTAGAAGAATAGTTCACACTAGATTTTTCACAGTTCTCCATCAATCCAAATAGCCTCTGAATCTTAAATGCAATGTACACATAGTGAAATTTTGAAAACAACACTCGAGTAATTTGTAGATGTTGATGAATGTTCTTCCGACTTTTCTGCATGCGAGCAACTCTGTGTTAATGAAATCGGAAATTACACCTGCGACTGCCTGTCAGGATATACTTTGGCAGAAGATGGGTTATCCTGTTACGGTTAATAGGTCTGAACTAATATTTAAAAGGTTCATAAGATTGCAAGCAACATAGCGTGTCTTGCATCGTATTCTAGAAATAACTGCTGGATTCACAATATATTAATCATTGTCACTTTCTCAGCACAATCCGATTTACAACATATAACCCGGATATGCACAAGCTCGCTAAAACTATTGAAAAAAGAAACAAAGTCTCATTCATAAATCCGTTGAAACCACAAAAGCTCAAAGAACCATCATACAAACAGTAGAAGATGGGGGAGGAGTTGTGGTACAGCCTTGTGGGAGAGAAAAGTAACAGCTTATGAGGTTAATGGCTTCTTAAACAAAACGGGCAAGGCCAAAAGGTGCTAAACGGAGAGAATTGTGCATTAATCAGCCTAAAGTTTTACATAAACGAAATGCATTTGTATCGTGCCGGATAATAACTGATGATGTATTGGTTTCAGTCTATTCGTGTAATTGCATAAAAACAACGTTCCTGTTTTGGAAACCGCACCATTTTCATTATTCAATGTTCTGACTATGCAGAAATACAAAGGTTTGGGAAAACTGGGCTAATAGGAGATAAGTCGATCATTGTAAGTTGCACGATTGTAAGCGTCAAACCATTTCCAGAAGACTCGGTATTAGGCTAAATCTAATAATTTTGTAGGCCTACTTTTGATTTTAAGTCAAAACTTTTGATATAAGTAGTTTACACAATATTAGGCTCTTTTGACATTAACTGCTGTGAAAGGAAGAAGTTAATCTCTTATCCAAATGTTTCTGTATCATTATTAGACATACAATAGACCTACGTGTTCTTATTTATCTAAGAACTATGAGGAATTGAAAGACTTGTCTTGTTAGTTGACATGTACAGAATTGACGTGTAATTATCACTGTTTACTGTACGTGAATGGTGTCTTTTTGCAATTTAACATTAAACTGTCCTCAAATTGAATTCTTACCTTCGACGCTCGTGTAATTAGGCGTCAGACACAGTAGTACTTGAATCAATGACTAATGCTGCATATTTGAAGTATATGATAATAAATTTAACTTGTTTTAATAAAGCACTTATATTTCTCGGATGAAATTGATAAGCAGTCTATTTGGTTTCCTCTTGTGTATTTTGATATCCTACTGCTACAGCTTACAAAGAGCTTACAGTAAAAATAATTCGAGATAAAATAATTGATTCTAACTGAGGTAATAAGATATATAATAACAGATGACTGCAGATTTTGAAGTATCCCATCTCTTAATATGGCTGCAATGATCAGCGATAAATCAGACTCATAAGATAACACATATCTACACAATTTGAAAGTATTGAAAATGAAAGATTACGTTCGTTAGTACTGATACCATGATTTGTGCAATTCACAGACTAAAAGTTTTGTCGGAAATCACACTTTCCGATGTTGCTGCCTAATTAGCTTAATTGTGGCTGTAATAACATTTAGCTTAATTATTCAGCAAAATAATGCAAAGATGCAAACATAGAATTTTAATAACAGACTAATTAAATATGTGTGTTGACTCCTTATTTGTTACGAAATGCAGATGTTGATGAATGTGCAGCCGGAGTTTCTGAATGTGAGCAACTCTGTTTGAATGAAATCGGAAATTATTCCTGTGAATGCGAGTCCGGATACAATTTTACTGAAGATGGACGTTCATGCATTGGTTAGTAAACATCTTTAATGATTAGATTTACCGCACATACAGCTGTAAGGAGTTTCAGTTTGTTTTTAAAAGAATAGTTCATATTGGATTTATCCAAACAGCTTCTACATCTTAAAATGCAATGTTCGCATTGTGAAATTTTGAAAACGACACTCGAGTAATTTGTAGATGTTGATGAATGTTCTTCCGACTTTTCTGCATGCGAGCAACTCTGTGTAAATGAAGTCGGAAATTACACCTGCGACTGCCTGCCAGGATATGCTTTGGCAGAAGATGGGTTATCCTGTTACGGTTAGTAGGTCTGAATTAATATTTAAAAGGTTCATAAGATTGCAAGCAACATATCATAAGTCGTATTCTAAAATCAAGTACCGTTTAAACAACAAAAACTCAAAGAGCCATCATGCAAACAGTATAAGATGGGCGAGGAATTGTGGTACAGCCTTGTGGGAGAGAAAACTAACAGCTTACGAGGCTAATGGCTTCTTAAACAAAACGGGCAAAGCTAAAAGTGCGAAACGGAGAGAATTGTGCATTAATTAGCCTGAAGTTTTACATAAACGAAATGCATTTGTATCATGCCGGATAATAACTGATGATGTATTGGGTTCAGTCTGTTCGTGTAATTGCATAAAAACAAACTTCCTGTATTTGGAAAGCGCAGCGTTTTCATTATTCGATGTTATGCAGAAATACAAAGGTTTGGAAAAACTGGGTTAATAGGAAATAAGTCGGACATTGTAAGTTGCACGATTGTAAGCGTCAAACCATTTCCAGAAGACTCGGTATTAGGCTAAATCTAATAATTTTGTAGGCCTACTTTTGATTTTAAGTCAAAGCTTTTGATATAAGTAGTTTACACAATATTAGGCTCTTTTGACATTAACTGCTGTGAAAGGAAGAAGTTAATCTCTTATCCAAATGTTTCTGTATCATTATTAGACATACAATACACCTACACTATAGTTGGGAATCTGTTGGTATGGCTTTGCGTATCTGCGCGAGCTTGCCATTGGTGACTCTTCTAGTTGTCTGAGCTATGTTCACTTACAGGATATTGTTCTGTTCTTAATGACACTTAACATCATTAGTGACTTTTAACATCAAGTCTAGCGCAGTGAGCGCCACTGATTCTTAGAGAGGCGCTATACAAATTTCTGATTACAATTACAATTACGTGTTCTTATTTATATAAGAACTATGAGGAATTGAAAGACTTGTCTTGTTAGTTGACATGTGCAGAATAGACTTGTAGTTATAACTATTTACTGTATGCTGAATGGTGTCTTTTACAATTTAACATTAAACTGTCCTCAAATTGAATTCTTACCTTCGGCACTCGCGTAATTAGGCGTTACACCTAGTAATACATGAATCAATGACTAGTGCTGCATATTTGAAGTATATGATACTAAATTTCGCTTGTTTTAATAAAGCACTGTGAATTCACGTATGAAATTGTTTTACCAATACTTTACAACTGTGTTGTGATCAATTGCTTATTTTCCTCTTAGCTTACTTATCAGCTAGGGTTTTTGCTTTAACATCGTTATTACGTTTTTATGTGACGGAAGGCCACTACTATGATCGTATGATGGGTTCTAAGATTTACATGTCTTATATTTGTTTTCGCATGCGATTCTTAATAAAATTCCAAAATTACCATGATCATTTCACTTTAGAGACACACAATCTGCGGATAACTATCACATATTCTTACCTGCTTCCAATGCACAATAAATTGATTTCAGAATAAGTGCAATTGTTTTCTGTGCATAGTTTTGTTTGCAACACTTAAAAATGAATAAAACTCTGAGTTACACGCTCGTGCAATTTAGCACGTTTTGTTAATAGAAAATATTAGAATGCGATACCCTTGATTTACAACCTAGAGCGTTACAAAGACGGAGCCATAGAATAACCTCAAAATATTAACGTAAGTGAGAAAAGCTTTTTATGACGGAATTTTTGAAATTAAAAGTACTAGCCACTTTAGGAAGTTTTTAAATGCAATGTTACTTTAGATTATTCCTATCTGTCTAATCTATGGTTGAATGAACTTGTTAGGCTATTCTGAACGTTTTGATGTTTCTCAGATTTTGTCACACTTATTACCCTTGCTCTTTTAAAAAGCTATTTGTTTTTGTGTGAACTGGTGTGCTTCTGTGTTTATGCTGTTCAACAGATATAGACGAGTGTTCGGAAGAATTGGACAGTTGCACTCAGCTATGCTTAAATACAATTGGTAATTACAGCTGTTCTTGCTTCCCAGGATTTTACCTTGCCGATCAACTTCATTGCGAAGGTGAGCATACTCGTTTCAAACCATAGTTAACCTGTATATTTGGCTAAATCTCTTCAAATTTTGAAGTTTTTCTTCTTAATATGACAATATAACGTTATTGATAAACCTATATAATATATATTTCTCATCCTCGATGACAAATAGTCCTGAAACTATGAGTACTGTGGATGGGAACCCGCTGCTTTTACTCCAGGTTTGTGTGGGAGTGCACCGCTGGTGACTTTTCTGGTTATATAAGCACTGTTTTAGTTAATGTTGAACTTCTTGTTGTATCACCACCTGGACTAGCGTAAAGCAGCCTATGGTTAATTTTTGAGAGGTGCTATATAAATTTCTGATATAAATACAGCTACAAGCGTGGATTTCATAATTTATAAAGTCTGAACTTCGAAAGCACTTACATAGTATGAAATTATTATTTCTGGTTCTGATTACAACGAAGATCGACGCTGTAATTCATTTTCATTCTCTCGTTTAAGTGGATTTTGTTGCTACAGATATTAACGAGTATATGATGAAAATGAACAACTTCATCCAAATATGCAAAAAGCCATTGGCAATTACAGTTCTTTCTGTCATTCTGGGTATAGCCTAATAAACAAATGCTATTATGAAGAAATATCTGTATTCTGCCTGTTGGTTTAATTCTAATAATTTCAAAAGTATATACGTAATTTCTTTTTATGCAAAAGACAAGAAAATAATAAAATTACTGTTAAAATTATATTTTCGTACAAGTAATGTTATAAAGATGAAGAGTCTGAATATAATGACCGCCTTTATCAATTTCTGCATTTTTCTATTTTTTCTATTTTGTTGATTTTAGATATTGACGAGTGTCAGTTGGAAATAAACAACTGCAGTCAAATGTGCAAAAATACATTAGGAGAATACATCTGCTTTTGTAACCCTGGATTTGATCTGGTGGACAATTATTATTGCGAAGGTTTGTCTGATTGCTTTTAGAATTTCATAGCGTCGGTATCTAATGCAGTCTATCTGCAGAAACCGCACAAATATAAAGCCGCAATTATGTCAGGTGCTCAGAAAGTTAAGTCGGTCTATCTTGAATATAGCCTATTGAAGAAATTGTTTATTTATATCTTTTGTCATTTTCAGAATTATAAATGCCATATTAACAGAAAAATACTCAAGAGTCTAAGGCTTAAATCAAGGGACATAGCCTTATTTGTTAATTTTAATTTTTGGCAAGGATTCAAACAACTCTAAGCTCTTATACCTTCAAATTACTGGTATTATATATTTTATTCTGTATGATTCACAAATTTGCCTGCCATAGCAGATATCGACGAATGACAAATGGAAATACACAAATGCAGTCAAGTTTGGAAAAACAACATTGGAAATTATATTGTAGCTATTTGTGTACTCTTGGATGTTAACTACTAAACGAGCATCAATGTGAAGGCGCTTGTCATTTTAATAAAAAGTAACTTAATTAGGCTTACAATGTAATCATATAACTATGTATAAAAATATTGGCTAATCTACGTTAGTAAGATTGTTGAGGTAAGGAATCCCTTTCCACTCTTTTGTGTCCCTCAAGGGCCTAGGGTCCTAGAGCCACTTCTCTTTATTTTGTACACTACTGCAGTCGACCATCCTCTTTATGCTGATGAGATTCAACTCTCCATATCCTTTTCTCCAAGTTCCTTTTTCGTATCCATCACACAGTTGCTTTATATTGTCAAACAAATCTCAAAATGGATGTCCTCTAACTTTCTTTGCCTCAACCCTGCCAAAACTGAATTTATTGTTCTAGGTCTATTAGATCAGACATAAGAAATTTCTGACTCTTCCATCCATCTATCATCTAATTTTTTCACTCCCACTTTCACCGCAAATTCGCCTCTACCCAATCTTTGCATCACCTTTGACCTACATCTCTCGTTTTGTCCAACCTCTCTCCCACAGTTTTGCAACATATTCGTCACCATAGGCGATCTATGGTCGATTTTAAAACTGCCTCTACCAATTCTGCCTCTGTTGTCCACTGCAAACTTGACTACGTTAATTCCCTTTTTGAACCTTGAATACCCTCAAATTAAGCGTTTTAACTTATCCAAAATTTATTTTTGCCAGAGCTGTCACCAGGAAACCCAAGCATCGCCATACCACTACTATTCTGAAGTCACTCCACTGGCTGAAAATTATCAAACGCTTTCATTTAAAATTTCTTCCTCTTAGCTATTGAATTCTCCAAACCTACTTATCTTCGCAAAATCTTTACCATGCAATGATCTCGCTCTATCCGTTCATCCTCTTACCTTACTCTACCACCGTCCCCATGTAACTTCATCTTAAGTTATGTGATCGATTCCTATACCACGCTGTACCTCGACTCTGAAACGATCTTCCTCCTCAATTTCCCCCCAAATTCTCTGTTCTTCTCTCCCGTCTGTCCTACCCTTTTGTTGTTCAAATTCTACAGTCTGTCAACACTCCCTCTTCTATTACTCCTCAGGCATTCTATTCAAAATTGAAGTCTCACCTTTTCAAGAAATCTTACACTGATCCATACAATCCACCGCCTTCCAATTTCTCTCAAACTAAGCACAGCCCACCGTAATGGTTCCTCTATCCCTTTCTCTCTGGTCTTCTGGCAAACGGAAGTTGTTTTTCCAGTGGCATCTTTGGACTACTCATCTGACGTTACGCAGCGCTCGTGAATAAGCTGATGCTCTGAGTTGGCTTTAAAGTAGTTCTTTGAAATTTCGAGATTACGATAACGATTAGATCTTAGGACTAATCGTCTAATTTTTACAAATCCCTATCAACGATGATTTTTAAAATCAAAGTCTTATGGTCGAAAGATCTTTTCGCGTAGAAACGTTGAGAACGAAAAAACTTCTTACCTTGCTCGAAAAACCAACTACCTGGATCACACAATACTCGCACAGTTTAACTCCGGTGTTGAAATGAAAGGTATGAGTAAATTTATTGTCACCTCAGCCACCGGAAATGTTTACATGTTTGAGCAATTTAGAATTTGAGTCAGTGAATACAATTCCATGTGAAGAAACAAGTTATCACAAAAGATTCGGTCATAGGGTACGTGATACAACTGTTGGTGTCAAATGCATGCCAGAATAATATGAAGTCGGAGATATGTGCACCGTTAAGTTTTAGCTATTATTTTTTTCAGCTACAGGTTGTTTTGTTTGCACTGATATTTATTTGCAATGTCTGACAGACATCGACGAATGCCAAACAGAAATTCACCAGTGCAGTGAAATATGTGAAAACAACATCGGCAATTACTCATGCACATGTAGTGAAGGATTTGAACTAATCGACGATTTCCAGTGTGAAGGTGCATTTTAAAACTACATAACACAAGTAAATTTCATACAAATATCATATTCACATCCTTTTCTACAGTGAACCAGATAAATTATAACTAAAAATGAAAAATATGCGATTGGATCGTTAGAATTCCGATGTTGTGCGTTTCAGAAATTACCCTGAAATGGAGAATGCGCAGTAAAATGATTTTAGATCATACGCAATTGTATTCTGTAAATAGATTTCTTTGACATTTTACAAAAAATGAATAAAACCCTATATTATACGTTGGTGTAATTTTAAATTTTAGCACGATTTCTTAATAGAAAATATTAGAATGCGATAGCCTTGATTTACAACCTAGGGCTTACATTTTATAACGGCGAAACCATAAAGTAACCTCAAAATATTAATGTAATTGAGAGAACCTTTTTATGATTGATATTTGGAAATTAAAAGTACTAGCCACTTAGAGAAGTTGCTATATGCAATGTTACTTTAGATTATTCCTATCTGTCTAATCTACGGCTGAATGAATTTGTTAGGGTATTCTGAACTTACATTCTGCTGTTTTTCAGATTTTGTCACACTTAATTCGCTTGCTCTTTTAAAAAGCTATTGGTTTTGTGTGAACTGGTGTGCTTCTGTGTTTATGCTGTTCAACAGATATAGACGAGTGTTCGGAAGAATTGGACAGTTGCACCCAGCTATGCTTAAATACAGTTGGTAATTACAGCTGTTCTTGCTTCCCAGGATTTTACCTTGCCGATCAATTTCATTGCGAAGGTGAGCATACTCGTTTCAAACCAAAGTTAACCCGTATGTTTGGCTAAATCTCTTCAGATTTCGAAGTTTTTCTTCTTCATATGACAAGAGAACGTTATTTATAAACCTATATGACATATATTTCTCATCCTCGATGACACATCACCCTGGAACTCTGAATATTGTGTCAATTACATATTGTGGAATCCCTTGGATGGTCTCCACGTGTATGAGCGAGCCCTCGATTGGTGACTTTTCTGGTTATGTAAACATTGTTCTCGTTCATGACAAACTTCTTGTTGGCTATGAAGTGTAATATCACTCAAACTAGTGTAGAGCGCGCCTCTCAATAATTTTCTTTGAGCGACGCCATATAATTTTTTCTGATACAAATGCAAAATACAGTTACAAAAGGGGATTTCATAAGTCATACAGTATGAACTTCTTTGAAAGCACTCGCATAAGATAAATGACTATTTCTGGTTCTGATTAGAATTTCGATCGACGTGCAATTGTATTTTTATGCTGTTATTAAGTGGATTCTCTTACTCTAGACATCTACTCTACTCTAGACAGATTGTAGGATGAAAATAAACAACTGCAGCCAAATATGGAAAAATGCCATTGGAAATTACAGTTCTTCATTTAATCCTGGAATGACCTAATAAACTAATTTTATTGTGAAGGATATCTGTATTCTGCCTGCTGATTTAGTTCTAACGATTTTAGATACATAAACGTAATTTCTATTCATTCAAACGACAAGAAGATAATAAAATTACTTTTAAAATTATATTTCCGTACAAGCAATGTTATAAAGATGACGAATTTGAATATACTGACCACCGTGAACAATTTCTGCAGTTTTCTGTTTATTGTCTTTTGTTGACTTCAACTTTAGATATCGACGAGTGTGAGCTGGAAATAAGCAACTGTAGTCAAGTATGCGAGAACACATTCGGAGACTACAGCTGTTCTTGTGACCCTGGATTTGACCTGATGGACAATTTTAATTGCGAAGGTTTGTCTAATTGCTTTTAGAATTTCTATATCGTCGGTGTCTAATGCACTCCATCTACAGAAAGCGCACAAAAACGAAGCCATAATCATGTCAGTACCCGAGAAGTCTGTCCATATTCTTGAATATAGCTTATTGGAGAATTTTTTTTATTTTATATCTGCTGTCATTTTCAGAATTATCGCTGCCGTATTAACAGAAATATATTGAAACATCTAAAAATAGGTCAAGTACATAGGGTTATTTGTTAATTAAAAATTTTGTCAGCGATTCAAATAATTCTGAGCTGTTATACCTTCCAATTTCTGGCATTACATGTTTTACTTTCTGTGATAGGCAAATTTGCCTGCCATAGCAAATATCGACGAATGCCAAACGGAAATACACAAGTGTAGTCATTATTTTAAAACAACATCAGGAATTATAGCTGTATGTGTACTCTTGGATATGAACTACTATACGAGCATCAATGTTAAGGCGCGTGTATTCTAAAAACACACTTGAGTAGGCTTAAAATGTAATGAAATCAGTATATGTATAAAAATGGAGGCCAATCCATATTGAAATGATAGTTAATGTATGCAATCCGTTCCCCTCTGTTGTGGTGTCCCTCTAAGTTCCATCAAAGGGCCACTTCTCTTCATTTTGTATACTACGTCGTTAAGCCGTCTCATATAATCCTCTTCAGTCGACCACCATCTTATGCAGTCAATTTTGTGAAAACGCCATCGGAAAATATAGCTGTTTGTTTACTCCTGGATATGAACCACATTTACGACGATGTGAAGACGCTTCTCATTTTAATAAATATTCACTATATGCAATCATGTATAAAATATATATGCTCATCTATATAATCTTCACATAACCCGGCTTCAAGTGCACTTCTGAACTTTGTAAGGAGGGCATTAAAAATTTTTAGTTTTTTTGTATATTGTATGAATTTGGGTGTTATTACTAAGCATAAGTGAATTTAAAATAAATATTCTTATTAGAATTTATTTTTACAGCGAGTCACGTGAATTAAAATTGAAACTGTTAATCATGTGCTTAGACAATTAGAATTCAGATGTTCTGCACTTGAGAAATGACTTTCAAATGGAGTTTGCATGCACAATACACTGATTTCAGATCACAAGCAATTGTATTCTGTACAAAGGTTTCTTTACCCTATAAGAAAAACAATAAAAGCCTATGTTACAAGGTGGTGCAATTTAAACTTTAACCCGTTTTGTTAATAGAAAACATTAGAAGGCAATATCCTTTGTTTTACAACCTAGAGCTCTCGCGTTATAACGGAGTCTTACAGTCACGTCAAAATGTTCATGTAATTAAAGAAATCTATTTTTTGACGGTTGTTCAGAAATTAAAAGTACCAGCTACCTAAAGAAATTGTTATGTGAAATGTTACTTTATATTATTCCTTTAAGTACATCTACAGTTTAAATATTTTGTGGAGCTATTCTGGTCTCAACCTTTGCTGTTTTTGCAGGCTTTGTCAAACTTAAAACGGTTACTCTATGAATAAGCCATTTGTGTGAACTGGTGCGTTTCTTTGTTTATGCAATTCCATAGATATAGACGAGTGTTCGGTAGAATCGGAGAGTTGCACCCAGCTATGTTCAAATACAGTGGGCAGTTACAGCTGTTCCTGCTTCCCAGGATTTTACCTCGCTGATCAATTTCATTGCGAAGGTGAGCATAGTCGTTTCAAACCAAAGTTAACCTGTATATTTGGCTATGATTTCTTCTTAGCTTGAATCTCTTCAGATTTCAATGTTTTTCTTATCCTGGTGGCAATATAACGTTATTCATAAACCTTTATATTACTTATTCCACATAATTGATGCCACACGGTCCTGGAACTCTGAATATTGTGTCAACTACATATTGTGGATGGGAATCCGTTGGATGGACTCCAGCATGTGGGTGGGAGCCGCCACTGGTGCCTTTTCTGGTTATATAAACATTTTTTACTTCATGATGAACTCGTTGTTGGCGATTAAATGAACATCATTTAAACTAGTGTAGAGCGAGCCTCTGATTATTTTGTACTTTGAGAGGCAATATATAAATTTCTGATACAATGTTGTTGAGATAAAGAGTTTGGATTAAAATGGCCGCCGTTACTACTTTTTGTATTTTTCTATTTTTTCTCTGTTGCTGATTTCGACTTTAGATATCGACGAGTGTGTGTTGGAAATAAGCAACTGCAGTCAAATATGCAAGAACACATTCGGAAACTACAGTTGTATTTGTGACCCTGGATATCATCTGCTGGACAATTTTAATTGCGAAGGTTTGTCTGATTGCTTTTAGAAGTTTTGTAACGCCGGTACCTAATGCACCATAAAACCGTAATCATGTGACGCGCTAGAAAATCGGTACTTAGTCTTGATTATATGGCATATTGAAAAACAGTTCAATTAAAGATCTTCTCCTTTTCAGAATTATAGCTGCCGTATTAACAGAAATATACAGCAGAGTCGAAGGCTTAGATCAAGGGACATAGGGTTAGTTGTAAATTTTCACTTTTGGCAGGAAATCAAACCAGTCTGAGCTCTTATACCTTCAAATTTCTGGCATTACATATTTTATACACTTCTTCTTCAAGTTCTCGGCCATCGGGCAGTTTCCAACGTACAATGGCGCCATTCCTGACGTTTTTGAGCCTCCTGCTTCAATTTACCGAATCTGTCCTCCATCATCCAGTCTAGTTGGATTTGGATTTTTTGTTGAAATTGCTTTGTTTCACTCTATGAATTTGTGTTGCGATAGCGAGTTGCGAGCTGTATTTTATTCCCTGTGATACGCAGATTTGCCTGTCATAGCAGATATCAACGAATGTCAAATGGAAATACACAAATGCAGTCATTATTGATTTACAATTTAAACGGTTGAATGTGTTCTTAGAAAATTATAATTTCAGATCCTTTAGATAAAATGTAATAATCATAATTTATACATAATTCGAGGGTGACTTAGGTAGCTTGGCTTTAAAATATGAATGAAAGTTCGTACAATGTTTCATAGGTGTCATTGACTAGTTTGTTGAATAGTTTATTCTTTGTTTAAATAGATATTAAATTTTTCTTTATAACTGAAAGAGTTGTCTACTGAAAACCCATCTGTAATCATTCTATTTCTAGAAGGACTCCAACGTATATCACAAGTTTTCGGGCAGAAGATCAGCTGCCAGGTGTCATAGGTTTATCGAAGAGCGGTGCACGTCCACGTGTCGGTGATAATACAAACAAGGTTTAATCGGCTGTTTGGGCTCATTGCGTGTTGCAGTAGCGAAAACGACCATGCCAAAGCGTTGCGAGCAATAATATCCGCCCCAGGACTTTGAAAGAGACCAGCCGGACACTAGCGGTGAAGTCTGAACCTCGAACCACACACTGCCTGGAGAAGAACCCAGAATAGAGATGGCGGGCAACATGTTGAGGAAACGGCCAAGTTCCAGGGATGGAAACACCACAGATGATGATGATAATAATGATGATGTTGATTACGATGATGATCATTATGATAAAGTCACTGAGATATAGTTATCTAAAAAATCTTATCAATGTGACTAATAATCGTCTGCAAATTTTATATTGTGGAGTACTTTTCATGTTGTTTTGTGTGATAGATGTAGACGAATGCCATGTAGAAATACACAAATGCAGTCAAATATGTGAGAACAACATCGGCAATTACACATGTTCCTGTCATCCAGGATATGAATTAATGAACGAATATCGATGTGCAGGTTTGTGTCGTATTTGCATATTCTAAGGCTCAGTCTTATTCTCAGTTATTAAATTTTTTTCAAATGTATGCTTAGGAAGTACGCTGGTACAGATTTCAATATTTAGGCATCGTTAAGGTATGCAGAAGTTTTTCTTCTTTCACCTTAGTTTCACTTTGAATTATCTAACAGATATTGACGAGTGTCAGAGAGGAATACACCAATGCCATCAAGTTTGTGAAAACAACATCGGCAATTACACATGTTCCTGTCATCCAGGATATGAATTAATGAACGAATATCGATGTGCAGGTTCGTGTCGTATTATGCATATTCTAAGACTCATTCTTATTCTCAGTTATTAAATTTCTTTCAAACATATGCTTAGGAAGTACTCTGGTACAGATTTCAATATTTTGGCATCGTTAAAGTAGGCAGAAGTTTTTTTCTTTCACATTAATTTCACTTTGAATTATCTAACAGATATTGACGAGTGTCAGAGAGGAATACACCAATGCCATCAAGTTTGTGAAAACAACATCGGCAATTACACATGTTCCTGTCATCCAGGATATGAATTAATGAACGAATATCGATGTGCAGGTTCGTGTCGTATTATGCATATTCTAAGACTCATTCTTATTCTCAGTTATTAAATTTCTTTCAAACATATGCTTAGGAAGTACTCTGGTATAGATTTCAATATTTAGGCATCGTTAAGGTATGCAGAAGTTTTTTTCTTTCACATTAGTTTCTTTTTGAATTATCTAACAGATATTGACGAGTGTCAGAGAGGAATACACCAATGCCATCAAGTTTGTGAAAACAACATCGGCAATTACACATGTTCCTGTCATCCAGGATATGAATTAATGAACGAATATCGATGTGCAGGTTCGTGTCGTATTATGCATATTCTAAGACTCATTCTTATTCTCAGTTATTAAATTTCTTTCAAACATATGCTTAGGAAGTACTCTGGTACAGATTTCAATATTTTGGCATCGTTAAAGTAGGCAGAAGTTTTTTTCTTTCACATTAGTTTCACTTTGAATTATCTAACAGATATTGACGAGTGTCAGAGAGGAATACACCAATGCCATCAAGTTTGTGAAAACAACATCGGCAATTACACATGTTCATGTCATCCAGGATATGAATTAATGAACGAATATCGATGTGCAGGTTCGTGTCGTATTATGCATATTCTAAGACTCATTCTTATTCTCAGTTATTAAATTTCTTTCAAACATATGCTTAGGAAGTACTCTGGTACAGATTTCAATATTTAGGCATCGTTAACGTATGCAGAAGTTTTTTTCTTTCACATTAGTTTCACTTTGAATTATCTAACAGATATTGACGAGTGTCAGAGAGGAATACACCAATGCCATCAAGTTTGTGAAAACAACATCGGCAATTACACATGTTCCTGTCATCCAGGATATGAATTAATGAACGAATATCGATGTGCAGGTTCGTGTCGTATTATGCATATTCTAAGACTCATTCTTATTCTCAGTTATTAAATTTCTTTCAAACATATGCTTAGGAAGTACTCTGGTACAGATTTCAATATTTTGGCATCGTTAAAGTAGGCAGAAGTTTTTTTCTTTCACATTAGTTTCTTTTTGAATTATCTAACAGATATTGACGAGTGTCAGAGAGGAATACACCAATGCCATCAAGTTTGTGAAAACAACATCGGCAATTACACATGTTCCTGTCATCCAGGATTTCGATCAATGAACGAACTTCAATGTGAAGGCGCGTGTTACTAAGCTTCTTTTTTTTAGCCTAAATACATAAGACTATTGGCGGTTGTTTTTAAGAGCATCCTGAAATGAAATTATTTTGAAGATCTGTACATATTTAATTTTTTACCGTATGTAATAATCCATATAATTTAACCCTAGTATTTATTTATTAATCACAATTTTGAATGCTGTGATGTATATCCATAAAAACCAGAGAAAAATCAACCAATCCATTCAAATAAGTGAAGTATTAGTGACAATTATACATATTCTGGATTTCAATTAGTGAACGAATTTCCTTGCGTTGGTGCATACTATTGGTTCTAATTATCTCAAACTATGCAAATCGTAACTTACATTTAAATGCATCTAAGATAATTTTAAGAGCTTGCGCGGCTATTGCGAAAGAAGCGAACACAACTACATTCAAATCTTTGTTAACTCTGATGGCATTTGCACCTATTCTTGCCAGTCAGGGTTTGTGTTGACGAATGAATACAATTATGAAAGCAGGAAATAGTGTAAACATTATTAAATATAATTTACAATAAGAATTTTTAAACTTCTGTAGAATTGGTAATGCAACTTTCAGCCGTTGCTAATCGAGGTCTTTTAACTGACAAACGTCTATGGATTCATATTTTGCAACAAACTTTAATTATTTCCTTTCCCTGAAGTAGGAACCTTATTTGTCTGCTTAACCTTGAGTAGATATCGATGAGTGCAATACTGGTCAGCACAATTGTAGCCATATATGTGAAAACGCTTACGGAACATACACGTGTTTCTGTCAGTCGGGTTTCAGGCTTGTTGATGAACATGAATGCGAAGGTAAAGTTTTCTTATACGTACATGCTTTGTAAACTCAGGATTATGTATCATTCATTAGAATTCATTTTGATTCAGATAAGTCAGCAATTGAGAAGCTGTAGGAAACTCAAAAGTACGTTCAAAATGTTCAAAATGCAGACATAATAAAGACTATAAAATCTTAAATACGGCTTGTTATCTTTCACGAATTGTTGCATTTTGTGTCAGAACAACTGAAGTTGTGAGAGTAGCATAATAAAGAAAATCATGGTTTAGGATTCAAAGATTCGTTTTATAAGCAGTCAATCGTCGCATATGAATCGTAAAAGTCATCTTAGAAAAATTATGATGATTATTTCTGTCATCCAAATCCATTGTTTTTTGTATTGTGTAATGTATTGTTTCTTCTGACAGATATTGACGAATGCAATTTGGATCTACACAACTGCACCAATAAGTGTGAAAACACCCTTGGCAATTACAGTTGTTTTTGTCCTCCCGGATTTGAGCTCGTAGACCAATTAAAATGCGCAGGTAAAACTATGCAAAGACCCAGCTCTCGCAGGAAGCGTATTTCATGACACCAAATACATGATTTGACAACTTTTAAAGACAATGATATCTTTCTGTAAGAAAGATGTAAATAGTTATAGGAATTTGAAAGCTAATCACTGAATCATTGAATGCGACTGGCAAGACACTGATGAGATTTTACTGTAATTTTGAGGTTTATATATAGTATTTCATGTGGATTTAGCAATTTAGAGTTGCGTTTACATATTAGCAAGAAGATATTAAAATATTATTTCTGCAAACGATTGCAATAACCTCTTCGTATAAGTCAGGACTAGTAGGTCTATCAGATGTGGCGATTTATTGTCAGCAAGTGTAATATGATCTACAATGGCAGTAGATGAAAATATAAACTCTTTCGGCTGAACTGGTAGATCAGTTTCTTTCTCTTGTTTATGTGGTGTATGTTCTATAAAACTCCGTTAGTAGCGTTATCGACTCGCCAATTGAAAAGCTTTTTCAATCAAAGACATTTAACCAAAAGCAATGTGGAAGCCGAGAAGCTGTACAGCGAATTGCTTTGTTTAATATTTCTAGAAATTTACGTCGGATGGAGGCTTTTCATGATCACATCTATCAATTCAATCGTGATTGGTTTAGGTGTACCTCTAGCAATTGTGGTTTTCCTGGGTGTTATTGCATGGGTGATTTTACAGAAAAAGAAACGAAGTTACCATCTGCCGGAAGCGGGTAAGAAAACAAAAGAATATACATAAACTAAATGCAATCATACAAATAATTTGAAATAATTTATTTGGTGCAATGATTGTACTGCAACAGAAGTTCGAACAGCAGAGCTGTGATGGTTTAAAAATCGGTTCACTGAGATGCAGAGGTGTGTGAATGTCAAAATGTCCCTTGACGTCACGGCGTGCGTCAAGGCGTGAATGCCACTGACTTTACGCAAGACGCCATTGACTTATGGCAGCATTAATTATACCACTTGATCACCAATTTCCAAGGTTATGTTTTTAGAAAAGATTATCACTGTGACGTTATTGTTTAACAGGGACTGCTCGTAATTTAAAATTTACTTTCTATTACAGTTACGATTAAAAGAGTTTTAGTTTTATTGATTTTTAAAATTTTTAGATAACTAATTCGAGATTCATTTAAGGGTTCTTTATTGCAGCACAGTGTTCATTCCGCTCACCGGTTGTCTAGAGTTTCGGTGTTTGGGTGGCATTACATTTCAGGTGAAGGAACTGAATTTTCAAACAGCGACCAATGTCCGGGAGTCACCAACATAAAGTTGTCCAAGCAGACCAACGTATGCGGCGATCATAACTCGCCGCCGAATGCCTACGAAAGCACATTGCATCACAACGACCAACCGACTTTCAACTGCAACGCGCCAGACTCCTACATGACATCAACGCCTTTCTCTGATCCACCGACAGTCGAAACTATCATCAGTGATGGGCCACAGGGTCAAGAATCAAGCGATAGCCCTTCTTAAAGAAGCGATTTTAAAATATGAACAAGATTCAAGTAGGCTTAATTTCAACACGTTCTCTGCCAGTACTATAAATAGCTGAACCTCATGGAAGTAGATCATGGTTATATTCTTTAGAATGAACTGCATTTTTTCTATATTTTTAAACTGCTTATGCTATAAATAGTACACTTGTAATTATTCCAATCATTACTGGAACATTTTAGCATTAATTGTCGCAGTTTTCAGACGAAAACTTTATTTTATATATGGATTGTTACATGACCGTATACACAATAATTAATCTGTTGTATTGATATGCTATATATATGTATATATTATAACAAATCATCTGTAATAACGAATACGTCAAGGCGAAAACATATAACACTTCTTTGATAAAACGTTAAAAGCAACTGAAATATAGTAGTTATAAAATTGAGCTAATTAAAAACATATTTAATATCCCATTTAACTGACACAATTTCAAAATCAACAGCACGCATCCAACTTCCGGTTTCTGTGGCCTATTCCGCTGAGCGGACTCCATGTAACGAGTCTGGCCAAAATGTTTGCCACTGTCACCAGGCGGTTTAATCTGGTACTCGCGGAATCTGGGAAATGAACGGGAGGTGTTGTAATGCACTGGCCCCGCGTCGAGGACTTTTGCATATATCCATTGCCTACTCAGGGAACGAAGATAGGCAAATGAGCGCCTCTCCTACGTTCCACTAGGGGCATGAAAGTTTTACTCATACCTTAGAAACATAGTTTCGGAGCCTGAGTTGGTGCGTTCACGGATATGTTGATATAAACAAACAGAGACAGACCAACAGACAGACACTCAAACACGCACTCGAAAGGACAGAGAGAAGATTCAACGACTGAGACAGATAGAGGAAATTGGTCGGCTTTACCTATTGTGCTCTAAGTAGGCCTAGGCCTACGACTAGATATGCGTGAGAGCACCCCGATGGAAGAACTGCGTGAAGAAAATCGGATTTGCAATTTCATTAATTAATTAATTATTTAATCAAACGTCCGGATAAGTATGTTTGTGAACTGCAAGAAATTAGCATAACATGATGAGTGATGACAATGTTGCTGCAGTTTGCTTCCTTGTGGCTAACGATTTATTTGAGACATGTGCTTAATTACACTGCCTGCACAATTGGTTTGTATTTGCGCATCATTTGACCTGCTGATGCGATCTCACATTTCTGACAACACCTCCTTTACAATACAAACTATTACCCATTCACTGCAATAATGAAGCTGTTGTATTTAGGCCTATCGTCGTATGACCTTCATAGCGGCAGAGGTCGATGCCGTATTGATTGGATAACAGGCCAAACGTGCAATCGAAATTACCACCGTGTCGCACAACAGATAATTGGATCTGTAATTTGGTTCATTAATTCAGAAATAGACTTAAAGAATAAAGGTTGGGTTACACAATTACTTTCTTATATATTTATTTAGCACCAATACACGATTGTAAATCAGCAATCACGGATGTATTATACGATAGCCTAAATGCGTGCTGAAGAAACAATCAACGCAAACGCTATAACCATCAGACTTATCCTCCAGACTAATTCACGTAATCCACATTTCGTTGCGAATTTAACCTATCAGCCATTGCCTTGCTGTAATTATAAATGCTCCTTTTCTTTCTTAACTACGTAGAAGCAAACAAACGCGATTACGTATTCGAAACAGCGTCTAATGTTTTAATCGCTTGCAGAATTATCCACAGAGGATGCGCACAGATTCATATTTAATGTTTATTACTCCAGTTTTTCCTTAAGCTCATGTGAAAGTTACATCTGCTTTAAAATTCTTACACTTTTCTATGATGATATTTTTGGAGCTGATTCGTGGTTTTTGGCAACTGATATGATTAGGTTGACGTCTGCATCACGTTGTCATATTTATATGCACATAGTTTTTGGGTGTTTTTCAAGAGGCTGGCAGAAATTTTCTTTATCACGGTTACTTAGATCAAGACTCTCGTATGCAGCCCCTGTTTCTTGACTTTCTTTGTTACGGTGGTTAGATCAAAACCTTCGTATTCAATCTCTGTTTCTTGATTTTCCTTGGCCATTTCTACAAAGAACAATTTAAAAGTTGTTTCATTCCGTCGCTTAAAAGTATTCTATAACACATGCACAGTTTTGTAGCAAGACAATAGAAATGTATTGCCTGAACGTTTCGTCATGATTTCCCATGTGCTGATTATCATCAGATCTGATGTCGAGCATACAATGGATCAGTCTCTTTACATCATATTGCTCTAACCTGCCCTAAACCAATCTTTTATGTAGTCTAAGACAACCTAATTACCTCTATAGCGTCGTTATCATAATGCACAAGGCAGTGATCATTGGTGCTTCCAGTGAAACTGCAACCAGGAAAAGTAATCGTCGGTTAAGCGTCTTTCTCTTCTTCTTTATTATGCGCATTAATTCCTGTTATTACTTATGCTTACAAACAAAAAGGCTATTTCCTGTGAACTATAAACGGCAGTTATGAATACAGCATATAGTATTTATTATATACTAATGTATATATACAGTAATATATAATATACAATATATGTATACAGAAAACCCGAATGAGAACGGCAAAAAGTAACTATATACAGCGAAAACGCATCACCTTCATATTTTTGCCTCAAAATAGAGTAATTTAATGTAAGATAACAAGGTTGTGTTAGCACCATTTAAAACATCACTTTAGGAACTGTCCAAGCCTTGCCCTGGCCTTGCAAAACGACTGATTAGAACAGCACTGCTGCTTAGTAATGCACTGTGAAAATGAAGGATACAGTTGCTTACTTTATTCACTGGATTTTGAATTGTTTGATATCAACACATTATCTTGGGCAGCCTCTGCAGCTAATTCTGCAATGTTCGTTGTTGGATCTGCCGCTAATGAAAAATTTATAATTCTTTTATTATACGACTTCTTCTACATCATCATCATCATCATCAACATCATCGTTGTCTAGTTGTCTAGTCGTCTCTGTCATCACTTCGTTGTCATCATCATAACTTTCGCCTTTTAGGAGAAGTAACAGTTGTTGTGGGTGTTTTTATTGTCGTTGCTACAGTTAGAATATGCATAGGCCAATCTATGATATGCTTGCTGGTTTTGTTCTGAAAAAAGAGTTTGCTTGTGAGTCCTGCGCATCAAGGGTCGCTGGCGAACACAAGTCTCCTTTCAGGATATGGTGGCGAGCGGTGCTATTGATCAGAGGCTTTATCTTCGGGGGACTTTAGGCCTTAAACAGCACGCGGTTTCTCGGATGGATCAGTCCGACCGTACAGAAACGTAACGACAATTACTTCTTTCACACGTATATTACAACTATGTGCAACCTATGTACAGCAAATTCAGCAAAATCAGTCTCTCGATTCGCATCGGTCTATTAATCTAGCGTGGCTGTTTAAGAGATGCAATATCGTTTTATTTCTGCTCTCCAGACCTAACGCCTCTTTTAGCCGTTGTTTAGCGAATGCCTTCTTCGCTTCGCACCCTTCCTTAACTTTCCCCTTCGTCTGTCAATCATCCAACTTCTCCCTTTCGCCACCCGTTCACAGGCCAAACTATGATATGCTTTTTGGTTTAAAAAGTCTTTGATTAGCTAGTTAATTTATCAACTTAAGATGAGTGACCAAGTATATAAAGTATACTTCAAAAAACCAAAAAAGCAGAAGAATTATTGTGTATTTGTTATCGTCATTCGATGTAAAATTCGTGGTCACACAGAAAACGATTGATTGATTTTTGAGTATGAGAACAACACCTTGTTTATTTCTCATCCTTGTTTTCGCATATTTGATGAAACAGACAACTGCCATGATGATCAACAAGAATCCTACAACAACGAAAACCATCAGCTCAATTAACATTGAATTCCATTTGCTACCAGGCCGATCTTGCAGAGGTGCACCTGGTTGCACAGTAACGTTGCAATAAATCGAAATTAAGTAATTATTTAGAATTAAAATTTGAAGTGCATGGCCTATGTGTAAAGATGAAGGAATAGCTAACTAGAAATTTATTTTTTATTGTTCTTATAACGAGTGTAAGATCTCGTTGAATTAAGAATCAAGCGCGCTGCCAAACTGACCACCGTGCGTCAAATGGCGCACGGATACATGAAGTACAAGATTTTATACATGGCCAAATCCTATAGGAATAAAGAAGGTTGCTAATGCGTCTGCTTTTCACCCGTGCTGCCGAGGTTCGAATCCATTACGCCAGGTGAAGTGAGTACTTTTTGTAAAGCCGAGCAACCCGTTAAAGAAGGTTGTGCGGTTGTTGGACTTTGACGCATGTGTGTGCAACCGAAAAATACCTTCCAATCCTCGGATCAATGTTCACAGAGGCGAGCAATTAATGAGCGACTATCCTGCCTTTACCTGCCTTCGTAATCGTAATCGTAATCTCGAGAATTTCTAAAGCGCTGCTTTACAGCCAAGTGCAGAGCACCAGCTTATTCAAATCAGAGGGGTTGTCCAAAGATATCTTGTGAAGAACAAATTCCTGTTGCTAGGAGACCAGAGAGAGAAGGGGAGAGAGGAGCTGTTATGGTGGTTTTGTTCCGACTGATAGAAATGGGAAGAGAGGGGATTGAATGGATCAGAGTAAGATTTTTTGTAATTAATAATAACTCATTGTTTATCATTGTTATGCATCTTAATGCGTGTAGAGTTACACTTTTTGCACCCAACAGTTAGCACAGGATAATGGCATCATGCATGCTAAGCAATCTCACGAAATTTATTTACTTTTTAACTTGTCTAATGAAGTTTAACTGTAACAACCTTCTCCGTCCCACACATATTAATATTAGGTACACTCATTTACTGACGTAAATGTGTTTGTAATGAGCCTGAAGCGAAGATATGGATGAATTTATGTTATGCTGAATGACGGCGATGCTATACTGAAAAGTACCTTATCGGTTGCATTGCACAGCATGTACCGACATTCCATTGCAGCAACGTTTCCAGTTACCCGACTTCAGTGTGCACTTCTGAACATTCTTAAAGGACATTATCAAATTTCAGTTGTATTGTATTGCATTGCAGAATTATGCACGACCTTATTGCCTTCCAATTATATTCATATCGGAATAGTGCAATTTTATGTATCTGGCACATTAGAGGTCTATCGTTTTATTAAAATACATGCACTGACAATCCATCGAAAGTTTATAAACACGTAGGGCATTAGATTTTTCTTTATAACTTGTACATTTCTGTAGCGCTTCTAGAACAGATGCGCGAACAGTCGAAAACATCAAATGTAATGTATCGTGTAAAGTATTCGAATGGTCAGTGGCGATATAGACTCTGGAAATCGTAGACTTGTATTGTAAGGTCAGGAAAGCCTCTGAGGAGTGCCATGGAAGACTGCTGTACATATTTGTGATTAGGCTTATGATTACGATAACGAAGACAAAATGGCGTCAGAGTACTAATGACCATAGGGCATGAAAAGAGCAACATACATATGCAGCTTAATGCCTGGACACTAACATTCGTTCGCATTCAAGAGCCGACAATGTTTCCGTAGCCACTGATGACGAAGTGTGCTTTATGCTAACCTGTGTATTCATTTCGATTATAGTTGTTCTTCTTATGATTTATTTATGAATTAGCTTGAACTCAGTGGACGGCAATACTCAATGGCATTTGTTGTAGAACTTGGGAAGTGAACAAAACTTGACTGGCCCCTCATATGTGAACATCAATAGGAGATGCTGAGCTGCCTTAATGTAAACTGTCTGATGTGCATTTGGTTTGGAGTCCAAAGCTGTACGAGGCAGGGCACAGTAGGGCAGGGCTGCGACAGGGTAATCGTTGCGACAGGGTGGGCTAATCGGTTAGCGCGGTGTGTCTGTAATTGAAGGGGCTTAATTACAGACCCAATTATCTAATGTAGGACATGATAGTTTTTGTTTCAATATCGCGTTCGGTCTGTAATCCAACGATTGCAGCTTCCACCCTAATGATCGAACTCCGTGTAGCGACCCTGAACAAATTGTTTGCGCACACTTATCTATGTCACCAAGCAGTATAATTTGGGAGCCGCAGAAACTCGGAAATAAACGGCAGATCCTATGATACATTCATTGGCCTTGTCTCTAGGACCTTTGGAATCGTCCATTGCTAGCGCTCAAAGGAAGAAGAGAGGCAAAAGAGCGCCTCTTCTACGTCCCACTAGAGGCATGGGAGTTTTATTTTTTTACTTGGGTGCATAGTTTTACAGTCTGAGTTGTTGATAGAAACAAACAGAGACAGACCAACAGATAGACACTCAAAAGCGCACACGATAAGACACACAGAGGAGAACCATTGACTGAGACAGATACAGGAAGCTACTCGGCTTCACATATTCTTTAGTCATCCAAAAATCTAGGGAAGGATACAAATGAGATGTTAGAAGATGTACAAGATGTGGCCTACGGCTTGATAGAAACAAACAAAGACACACCGACAGAGAGACATTCAAACATGCGCACGAAATGACAGACAGAGAAGATTCAATGACTTATACACTTACAGGAAGCTGGTCGGCTTCACCTATTGTGAATAAGTATTCGTTAGTCCATAAAAAACTTTGTTAAGATAATGGAGAGATGTTAGAAGATGTACAAGATGTGGCCTACGACTTGATACACATGCGAGCACTCCAATGGAAGAACTTCGTGAAGAAAATCGGTTTTGCTTGATAATTATTTATTTATTTGTTATTATGCAGTTCAGTCTGCATAAGTTCACTCGTGAACTGCATAAATAAATTAGTTCAACACGATGAGTAGCTAAAACGTTGCTGCAGTTTTCTTCCTTGTAGATAACGATATACTTTAGCCTAGTCATTAGCCTAATTACACTGACCTGCTGATGTGACCTCATATTCCTGAGAACGCACCCTCATATTAAAAGCATTCATTAGAAATAAATAACGCTTGTATTTAAGCCTATCGTAATAGCGGCAGAGCAGAATAACGTAGAATGCTGCAACAGAAACTTCATAGACCTAGGTTTGTGTTGGACAGCTCAGGTTTAATCGGGCATACGTGTCGAACCAGGTTTGTTCCCGTTGAGTCGGAGAATCAACAAAAGCGGGAGCAGCAGCAGGACGAGGAGAAAGAGTGACGTTAACATTGCATTTTAAATAGTGATGCTTGTTCCAAGCGAAACTTGTCTCGCCCTAGCACAGTCCGCGCACGGAACCCAGATCGTTCTGATACACAGCGGGGGCTAACGGATATAATCCAACAGAAACCAGGCAAAATTATACAGATCAAAGCAAAGAATTAGTCTTGCATAAGCAGCAACATGAATAGGACATCCGTAAAACAGCAACAGTGTTAGTTGGACATGCACCGAATTGTCTTGCGTTGAAAATTTATTAGCATCTTTTGCAAAGAGGCTGCCAACAGGCACTCCGTTGTGGCCTATTATTATCGTGCCTGCTGCTTTCCATATTTCTTGTACTGGAATTTGGCCATAAAAAATTTAATTAATTTAAAACCTGACGTTCTTAGACATCGAACATAGGCATATTTGCTGAATTATTTCTAAAGAACATAACATGTACAAGTGATAACAAGTAGAGCTTGTGACTCCACAACAGCTATTAGGCTATCACAGCGGCAACGTTTGAGATATACTCAGATGTCATAATGCGGTAGTTTCATATTTGAAGAACCATTGTTAGTTTCATTTTTGGAAAAAGTGATTTTAGTGTCTATCAGCAAATTACAGTGCATAGATATTCCTGTTTAATAATCTCTCGGGCACAAAGCATTTTACACTGCGTAAAGAAAAAACGAACCGTTAAAATTATTGTTGAAATAACTACGTAAATAATTAAGAATTTCATAGAAAAACTTAAGTTGTTTAAATCATGGCACTATTAACAAATACAGTTAAAATAATAAACAACTCCTGTTAAAAATAACGTCATAATTTCTCCATTTGTAAAAAATACCCTTGCAAAATGGTGCTTAGCGAAGAGGACAAAATAGATGTTGCCGTAACTCAGTAACGTGCTCGTCTTAAAGCATGTGTTGGTGCCGAAGGAGAACATTTCGAACATAAGTTATGGTCAAAATATGGCTAAATTCAACTTATATAAATTGAAATAAAATTCTTCTGGGCTGGATTAAACTTATACGATAATTTCCAGTAGTTATTGAAATAATTTATTTCAGGGATCGTTTTTTCGTTCACAGTGTTGAATAGCACTGCAGCATAGTAATACAATAATATAGTCTCGTTTTGACTTTGCGCAGAGTTTGCCTAATATATACTTGAATATTGAATGGAACAGTTGTTTGGGCTAAAAGAAGAAATTCGAGAAACTCTATCTGAACGAGAAAGCTGTTACAGTTTAGATATCGAAGCTCAAATTAATTTCAATAAAACACCGAAAACAAAGCATGAACTTTTTAGTACTGAAGTTTGCGCTGTTGGTTTGCGGACTGTCAGTTCCGGTTGACTTAGCAAGGTAGATTATTGTTTATGATATTTTATGCGTCTTAGACAATAAGAGTTAAAACCTTCTCTTTGAATCTACTTATAGGATATTATTTTAATGTTTAGTAGAAATGCTTCTCGAACTCTTTCATTTTTCACTCATGCAGAAACTTGATCGTACTTGTTATTTTCATTCGATTTTAAGAAGATAGTCTACTAAGACGTTTCTCACTTCAAAGTTAGTTAATATATGCCCATTGAAGAATTTCATTTTCTCCAGAATTCAAACCCCATACAAGTATTTTTAAAGTTTAACGGCATGCTAGAATCTAACACAGTTTATATTACCAGCAGCTGCCAAAGCATTATTGTGCGGCTAAATGTTAACTGCGACATGTCTTACAGTTTTAAATGAATATTTAATTAAGTGACAGATATTTCCATCCTGTAAAAGATATACCGATGGTACACCTACGGACGTCTAACATATGCATACTCTAGGCATGTTTTGGTAACTTTTTAACTACTCTGTCTTAGCTAAGCCCAATCGCATGTGCAAATAAACTTATGTCAAATTCCAGACGTAAATTGAAACATTGCTTCTTTCAAAACCATAACTAAAACTCGAAGTAGTCGAAGAAGTGCATAACGGTTTTTATCGGAATTGATCATGGTTTAGTTTCAAGCATAACATTCTGTCTTTCTTTTAACTGAAATATCCTGCTTTTACAGCCACTCTGAAACTTATACGTACTACACATCTGGTAAAAAGGACAACTGCTACACAGATTCCTGGCAAGAGTGTGGTGGCTGGTGGGCAGGTAGACATTGTTGGACTAATTAGTGAGTAACCCTTTTGATTTGAATAGTTTCATTTCATATAAAACATTTGTGTTTAAGAGCTTCATTGTTGTCCAGATACTGCTTTAAATAAGACTTTTTAAAATATATGATAAGCTTAATTTATTAAATCTTATTGAATGCGAACCTCTATCTGTTGGATAAAGCAGAAAGATTCACCCAATAAGACCTTTACAGGGACAGGCCTGGCTACTTCAAAGTTTTTAGACCTAATTCACGTGAATTTGAAAATAGTTGTGGCTACATTGAAAATGGGAATGTTGAAATTTGGAAATATATCAGAAGCAGATGAGCCTAGGCTATCGTCACATATATAATGCTGAGGCTAAAATAGAAGGTAAAACCTTGGCCAAACCGACACGATGGAGTTTAATTATTAGGCCTGCATGCAAACACTCCATTCAATACCGTGAAGAAAACATTTTCTCGTATACTCCTTTTCAAGTTTCACAAAGTTTTAAAATTGTTCTTTCTTTCATTGAAAATGTCTGTATTCCAAGTTTCTGTAATTTTTTTGATAAAAAAGAATTCCAGTGCCGACGACAATGCTATTGCCTGCGATAATTCTAGTGCCGGCGATAGTTTGCTGCCTTCAATTAGTTCTTAAGTATTATTTCAAGTTGTTACTGACACTTCGTTTGTTAGGTCAAATACGATAGAACTTCTGACCAGCTATATCCTTCCGCTAAGCGGCTGTATTCATTGTTCATTGTCAAATGTGGGCGTTTGTCCTGCACTGAAAAATACTACATACTTGTGGTCTTCTGCAGGAGTTAGGTGCTTATGTCGTACATCTAGATTACGAAATTAATTAACTAATTAAGAAAAAGACGAGCATGACGACTGTCGATCTTTCATAGTTGCCAATGATCGGGCTTCGAAAACCGTCATCTCGCCTGTTTTGCAACGTAGCGTTAACTCTAGGAAAGACATATGATCTTTGATTTTATAAAATACAAAAAACGAACAGTTCAATCACAACAGTGCTTGAATCGTCACAGTTTCTAAACGCATGAATCTATCAACGACATTTATAACTCAACCTTACATCTTAGCACACGCCCGACCACTACTACAAATCTTTGTGCTCTCTCTTATGTCAGCCCTTTCTCGCCAGATAGCAGACAAGTACAGACTGGCATTCCGATACTTTGCAATTTTGCATTTTTCCAAATACCTCCTGACTCGTCACAACATAAGTCGCAACAACGCCCACATGAAAAATATGCGTCAGGTTACTTGCACGAAGGGCCCTGCCAGCCATTTACACCAACCTCACCCTCGTGATCGGTGCGTGCCAACCAGCAGGCGATTCGCTTGTGAGCATACAAATCCATTACCTGATAACTCATGGAAATTTCCTATGCACACGTTAGCCTAAAACTTGCTGACTAAGCTGCAACATCAATGATTGTGAAGTTCTGAGGATGACGATGTTGATAATGGTGGTACTGGTGATGCTATTATTTGAGGTCGTCATGATGATTCTACTGTTGACGTTGATGATTATATTGATGATGGTGCCCTTGATGATGATGACGGCGATGGTGGTGGTGGTGACGATGATGATGACAATAACATTGATGATGATGGATACTTTTGCTATTACCATCGACCACTAATTTGCTTGTTCTTTTTGACGGTCACAAGCACAAATTTAAGTGTCATGAATTTCGACTAATAAACTAATGCTGACAGACTACGTGGCAACCAATTGGTTGAGCCCTCGTCTTATGATGCTGTACTGAAAGTGGTGTTGCTTGTGGGTCCTGCGGTGCGATGGATCGCTGGCGAACACAAGTCTCCTTTCAGGATATGGTGGCGAGCGGTGCTATTGATATGGCTTTATCTTCGGGGGACTTTAGGCCTTTAACAGCACGCGGGTTCGTGAATGGATCAGTCCGACCGTACACAGACGCAACACCGATTCTTTCTTTCGCACGTATATTACAAATATTTACACCGTATTTACAACAAATTCAGCAAACTCAGAGTCTATGATTCGCATCGGCCTATTAGTCTAGCGAGGTCCGTTTAAGAGATACAGGTTTATTATCTTTCTTCTGTTCTCCAGAAGCTAACGCCTCTTTCGACCGTTGTTTAGCGAATCCCTTCTTCGCTTCGTACCCTTCCTTAACTTTCCCCTTCATCTGTCAATCATCCAACTTTTCCCTTTCGCCATCCGATCAGCATCCCTCTGTTCCGCCTGTCTCTCTCTCGTTCTCTCTCTCTTCCTCACACACACACTCTCTCGTTTACTTCCACCTGTCTATCACGGGCGTCCTATCCGCCTCTCGTTAATGACATCCTCGCCTAACTGTTCTCCAGTGCTCCATGCAAATTAATTACACAAACACAATAGCTAAATTATCGGACGTAATACAATCTACAATATGCAAAACCCTAAAATCCTCATTGTTTTTACAACTATTCACTACAGATGCGAACAGTGCGAATTGAACCTCTCCAAGAATGTCACTTCTCGCACAATTGTTTTTGGTCCTCATTTGTTACCTGGTCATTATAAAGTGGCGCCATATAAATATAATTTCAATGAACAATTCGCTGATGAAGTTTTTGTGCTTTATTTGGAGACTAGTGATATATTTTAAAGATGAACTTTTTATATATGAACTTTTTATATGTTGTATTTGGAGGCTCAGCTGATGCTTGCTGTTGATCTGTAGTTATACTAAGTGCGATGGATATGTGTACTTCCGAGTATCTCACCAAGGAACGAGATGCCAAAGCGGTTGGAGCGGTACATATTGCGATAATCGTAAGTGCGCGGTAACTGATTGACTTCATGATCTGTCAGCTTTCGTATGTAGATTACCAGACGGAACAAAAGTCTAGTAGGACTTTGTTACGAGGCCGAGAGCCAACAGAGCTTAATATTCTTTATAAATTAAAATGGGACGTAAGGATATAGAAGAATTTAAATTGAAAAGCAAAACAGTTCATTCTTCTTCAGAGTTCGACCCCGGCTGACTAGAGAGTCTCTTTCTCTTCTATTTAACCTTGTCCAACACTCCCTTTCTCAGGTAAGTTTTTTGGGGCAGGCCGATGGTGCACCTCCAGCCATCGTCCGTTATCACCAGAGGGCACCAGCGGACGCACATGTAGAAGACGACGACACGTGAGGCGTCGAACGTCACAGAATTGGATCAACATTAATTGTGACAATAACAAACACTATGCCAGATATATTACCTCTGGGCTAGTGGTATTTATTACTATTAGGCCTATATCGTAATGCGTAGACCCAATAGCATTTCTTCACTAAGCCTGTGGCCACGGCATATACCCAATATATAAACACATATCTGCTTATGGTATTTCTCGTGTACTGTAACGCAAACGATATGCCAATTCTAGGACATAGACTTGAAATTCTGTCAGTTAATATTATTTACAATGCCAAATATTTTGGGTATAATGGTCATTGCCTAATGAAAAGTGTAAGTACTTTTACTCCTAAAAACCGTACTATAAATCTCAGTTAAACAAAATGAAGTCATTTTTTGAACGGGACAATGCAATGAATAATGCGAACTTATGTATTATAAAATTACTTAATATAGCTCTTTAAGTACCTCCTGCAAGCTGTAATACCACATAGGTTAGCTTCAGTTCATTCCAAGTGGATAGCTCAACCACTAATTAGATGTAGCATTGTCAATGCGCGAGGAAAGTAGTCACAAATATAGCCAGATAGACCCAAGACAAAGCGACAAAGTTTCTATAAATAGACAGATGCATTGCCGGAAGTTTAAAATAGAACTATGCGCTACAGTATGGGCAACCGATGACGTACACAACACATGTCTGTTTCTATAGACATTTAATATAGCGCCTGTGTTACCTATGAAAAGCGCTGCGCTCGCTATGTTAAGTAGTATCAAAGTTCAATAAAAATAACCTGATCAGTTGTAAGCAAATATTGCTCATACAACCTGAGAATTCACAAAATGTGCACACACGCATACAAGTAGAACCTTATCAACGGTGTAAAATCCCAAGTTGATAGTTGACGCCATAATCAGAGTTCCTGGTATGTGGTGCATTGAGGGTGAGGAATGACTACAGACGAAATGAAGACGGCAGCACACGGTTAAGTTCACCGACTCGCAATCCGTTGAAGATAGTAACTTCGATGCACATAAATGAGTAACAAAACTATGGAACCTACAGAATTATTCTATTCACGAACCATAGCTATCGCACGTGACATTACTCGAGATCAATGGTCCGAAATGTATAAAATTTGGAATTGCAAATATGCTGCGGGTCTTAAATAGGTGTTTGGAAAATCTTAAGCCATAGGTTGTTGTTTTAAGTTGATGTTGAGATTAATGAGATATGTCTTGTAAATGTTCATTAGCCATTTGTTCAGCGTGTTCCGCTGGTACAAGATGCACAGCACCATACAGCTGCACAGGTTTGCTATACATTTATAAAAATGGTTACGTATAAACCACACATATTTACATACATTTCAATTGAGAAAACTTTTCTCGGTTTTCTCCTATTGCTATGATTGCCTTGCGTTTGGGTCTCACTTGCAAACTAACATTTGTTCTTTAAATACAATTTCGTTTTATTTTAATCAGAGAGTTTTAACGATTCGGCCACGTATCAGTACCATTGAGAATATATCCAGGTTCATACATGCCAACAGACCGACATACCAACCTACATACATACGCATGCATACAAACACATTCATAAAAACATACATACATATACAGACACACACATGCATGTATACATACCAACACACACATACATATATGCAAGCATACATACGCTGCCTACATATCCGTGCATTTTTTACTGCATGCATGCATGCAACAAAAATGCATTCTTAATACCCTGTTCATTTAATTGCATGATTTTTCGAAATTAAACACAGGCAAACACAAAGACAGTTATTATATATTCAACATAAAAGTTTTCTAAAATGAAAATGATTTTTAAGATGAATCAGTAGTTATTGAAATTCCATAGAAACGCACAAGCACTTCTAAAATTTTCCACGCCATCTACAAATTGCTCTTTTTCCTTGTTTATTACCTCATTTACTGTGAATCTTAAACACTTCAGGATTGCTATTTCTTTCATTTTCAGATGTAAATGAATGCTCAGAAGGAACATCTGGCTGTTCTCATCGCTGTAACAATAACATTGGAAGTTACACATGCGCATGCAATCAAGGCTACACACTGGCATCAAATGGGCGAACATGTGACGGTCAGTGCTAAAAAATATTTTTCCTTCGTAATGGATGGGCACAAATTTGAATAAGCATGCCAATCTTTAAATAACACGCAGACTTGAAGCGTGACAGACTGAACGAGACAGATCGCAGAGGAATAAATCGTACAGCGTTCAATCATGTACGACAGAAGTCAGTTTATCTGCAGCTAGTTAAGAATGTCATATTGGGTGAAATCTAAAACACTTAAAATCTCTTCAAATGTTTGGGTGTACAGTTGATTCGCTCTAAAAATATGACAATTACATTAGCGCTTAGCCTGCTTAAGCAAACAAATAATTTTATCCAAAGTAAACTGAGGAAGGTAAGTCGAAATCGATTATTCGTAAAACCCACTTAGACTCTTCTCACAAACTTTAATTCTATGTCGTTCTATTTTGTGTTATTTCTCTTCTCGTCTACTTTCCTTTTGATTTATTCTCTTCACTCGAATCTAATGCACTTTAGTCTCGTTATTTATTTCATGTTCAGATGTAAATGAATGCTCAACAAGAACATCTGGCTGTTCTCAAGTCTGTAACAATAACGTCGGAAGTTACACTTGCGCATGCAATCAAGGCTACACATTGGCATCAAATGGGCGAACATGTAACGGTCAGTCCTTAACAAAATATGTCGTAGCAATCGTAATGGATGAACACAAATCGGAATAAGCAAAGTCGTTAACAAAATTATCCGGCATACTTAAAGTGTGAAAGACTAATTGGGGTGGCTGAGAAAGGATTAAATTGTACAGCATGCAGTCAGGTATGATAAAAAAAAGACCAGCTTATCTGCGGATCCTCAAAAGAAAGCATGCTGCAAAAGGCTAAAAATATTCATGTCTTTCAACATAACTCTTTCCTACTGCAGACCCACTCCAAACATGTGAAATTGAATTTAGCGCTGCAACGGTTTTTTCAAACGAAGGGTTTGCTTATATTAGCCAAGGTAAACTGAGCTTTGATAATCGTAATCGCAAACTCCAAAATTTCTAAAGCGCTACTTAAAAGCTAAGCGCAGGGCACGAGCTTATTCATGAGCGATGTGTCAAATCTTTGGAGCTATCTAAAGATGCCATCTAAAGTACCAAGTTCGGTTGTCAGAAGACCAGAGTGAAAAGCGGAGAGAAGCTCTTAGAGTGGATTGTGTTCAAGCTGAAAGTAAGTTAATTATTCGCAAAACCCACTTTGACTCTTGTCACACACTTTAATTCTACGGTGCTCTATTTTTAGTGCTCTGAAGCCGTCTGCTTTCAATTTTGCTATTACCTCCCTTTGTGCTAGAATCTAATACACTTCGTTTTTCTCACTGCATTCATTTTCAGATGTAAATGAATGCTCAGAAGGAATATCTGGTTGCTCTCAGCTCTGTTACAATAACAACGGAAGTTACACATGTGCATGCAATCAAGGCTACATCTTGGCATCAAATAGACGAACATGTGACGGTTTGTCCTGAGCAAAATTTATTTTAATGAATACGCGCATACTGAATAGGAACAGCCAATCCTTTAATAACACGCAGACTTGAAGCGTGACAGACTGAACGAGACGGATCGCAGAGGATTAAATCGTACAGCGTTCAATCATGTACGACAGAAGTCAGTTTATCTGCAGCTGGTTAAAAATGTCATATTGGGTGAAATCTAAAACACTTAAAATCTCTTCAAATGTTTGGGTATACAGTTGATTCGCTCTAAAAATATGACAATTACATTAGCGCTTAGCCTGCTTAAGCAAACAAATAATTTTATCCAAAGTAAACTGAGGAAATACAGTAGGTCGAAATCGATTATTCGTAAAACCCACTTAGACTCTTCTCACAAACTTTAATTCTATGTCGTTCTATTTTGTGTTATTTCTCTTCTCGTCTACTTTCCTTTTGATTTATTCTCTTCACTCGAATCTAATGCACTTTAGTCTCGTTACTTATTTCATGTTCAGATGTAAATGAATGCTCAACAAGAACATCTGGCTGTTCTCAAGTCTGTAACAATAACGTCGGAAGTTACACTTGCGCATGCAATCAAGGCTACACATTGGCATCAAATGGGCGAACATGTAACGGTCAGTCCTTAACAAAATATGTCGTAGCAATCGTAATGGATGAACACAAATCGGAATAAGCAAAGTCGTTAACAAAATTATCCGGCATACTTAAAGTGTGAAAGACTAATTGGGGTGGCTGAGAAAGGATTAAATTGTACAGCAAGCAGTCAGGTATGATAAAAAAAGACCAGCTTATCTGCGGATCCTCAAAAGAAAGCATACTGCAAAAGGCTAAAAATATTCAAGTCTTTCAACATAACTCTTTCCTACTGCAGACCCGCTCCAAACATGTGAAATTGAATTTAGCGCTGCAACGGTTTTTGAAAAAGAAGAGTTTGCTTATATTAGCCAAGGTAAACTGAGCTTTGATAATCGTAATCGCAAACTCCAAATTTCTAAAGCGCTACTTAAAAGCTAAGCGCAGGGCACGAGCTTATCCATGAGCGATGTGTCAAATCTTTGGGGCTATCTAAAGATGCCATCTAAAGTACCAAGTTCGGTTGTCAGAAGACCAGAGTAAAAAGCGGAGAGAAGCTCTTAGAGTGGATTGTGTTCAAGCTGAAAGTAAGTTAATTATTCGCAAAACCCACTTTGACTCTTGTCACACACTTTAATTCTACGGTGCTCTATTTTAGTGTTCTGAAGCCGTCTGCTTTCAATTTTGTTATTACCTCCCATTGTGCTAGAATCTAATACACTTCGTTTTTCTCACTGCATTCATTTTCAGATGTAAATGAATGCTCAGCAGGAACATCTGGTTGCTCTCAGCTCTGTTACAATAACAAGGGAAGTTACACATGCGCATGCAATCAAGGCTACATCTTGGCATCAAATAGACGAACATGTGACGGTTTGTCCTGAGCAAAATATATTTTAATGGATACGCGCATACTGAATAGGCACAGTCAATCCTTTAATAACGCGCATACTTAAAGCGTGAAAATCAGAATGGGGCGGCTGACTAAGGATTAAATTGTACAGCGTCTAGTCAGGCATGATAAAAAGTTCGGCTTATCTGCAGATGCTCAAAGATATGTTATCGGATAAAATCTAAGATACTTAAGTCTTTCCAAATGAAGAGGCCTACAGTAGACCCGTTCCAAACATGTGAAATTGAATTTGGCGCATAAACAGTGAGTTCGCTTTTATTAGGTTAGACAAGTGAAGCTTAAATATGACGTATTGCTGGGTACTGCTGCAGAACTGGAACAACAACCCAGCGCTTCCAGGGGTGGCAGTTGATGGAATCGCCTTCGATATGGAGGCTAGCTGCATATTTCCCCGAAATACGCGGAGACCCCCTCTGCGAATAATCGGTCGTGGACCAACAGCGGCAAGATCCGCCGTTGCACGCCTGTTGACTGGGGTCTCGCAGATGCTGGCATCCAAATCATGGGACTCCAGGAGTGGCGATGGTTGTGTGCGGGAGAGAAAGTGGTTGACAGCCATACCATCATACACCATCATACTGTCGGGCCAACCAGAGGGTACGATGAGACAGTCGCTCTGGCCCTGGACCGAGTGGCATCCTTTGCCCTCAAATCTTGGCTCCCACTACTCGAAAGAGTACTGCTGGCCCCATTCAGATAGTCGATGGTACGGACTAAAATATTTTCGGTTTACCCTTTCTGATGTAGCTGCATAACTAGATTAAATATTCTGCAAAATTATATGGCTGTAATAACAATTAGCTTACTTATTGAGCAAAATGATGCAAAGATGCAAACGTTGAATTTTAAAAACACACTAGTTAAATATTTATGTATTGATCCCTTATTCGTTACGAATTGCAGATGTTGATGAATGTGCAGCCAGAGTTTCTGAATGTGAGCAACTCTGTTTGAATGATATCGGAAATTATTCCTGTGAATGCGAGTCCGGATACAATCTGACCGAAGATGGACGATCATGCATCGGTTGGTAAACATCTTTAATGACTCGATTTCTCGCAAAAACAGCGGTGAGGATTTTAAGGTGATTTTTAGAAGAATAGTTCATATTGGATTTATCACAGTTCTACGTCAATCCAAATAGCTTCCACATTTTAAAATACTATGTACACATTGTGAAATTTTGATAACAACACTCAATTAATTTGTAGATTTTGATGAATGTTCATCCTACATTTCTGCATGCGAGCATCTCTGTGTAAATGAAGTCGGAAATTACACCTGCGACTGCCTGTCAGGATATGCTTTGGCAGTAGATGGGTTATCCTGTAACGGTCAGTAGGTCTGAACTAATCTTCAAAAGGTTCATTAGATTGCAAGCAACATATCATAAGTTTTGCATCGTATTCTAAAAATCGATGCTGAATTCACTATATATTAATAATCATTGTCTTTTTTTATCAAAGGATCTCACCCGTGCGCGTGTGGAGGCCATATGGTCGCTATTGAAAAACGTGTACAACTTAACTTAACTTACCACAATCCGATTTACGACAAATAACCCAGATATCCACACACTCGCTAAAACAATTGTTAAAGAAACAAAGTCTTATTCATGAATCCGTTGAAGCCACAAAAGCTCAAAGAACCATCATACAAACAGTAGAAGATGGGCGAGGAGTTGTGGGAAGCATTGTGGGACTGAATACTAACAGCTTATGAGGCTAATGGCTTCTTAAACGAAACGTTCAAAGCCAAAAGGTGCAATGCCAAGAGAAATGGGCATTATGTGCATTAATCAGCCTGATGTTTTACATAAACAAAATGCATTTGTACCATGCAGGATAATAATTGATGATGTATTGGGTTCAATCTGTTCGTGTAATTGCATGGAAAACAACCTTCCTGTATTTGGAAAGCGCAGCATGTTCATAATTCAATGTTCTGACTACACAGAAATACAAATGTTTGGAAAAACTGAGTTGATAGGAGATAAGTCGAACATTGTAAGTTGCAAGATTGTAAGCGCCAAACCATTTCCAGAAGACTCGGTATTAGGCTAAATCTAATAATTTTGTAGGTCTACTTTTGATTTTAAGTCAAAGCTTTTGATATAAGTAGTTTACACAATAATAGGCTCTTTTGACATTAACTGCTGTGAAAGGACGAAGTTAATCTCTTATCCAAATGTTTCGATATCATTATTAGACATACAATACACCTAAATGTTCTTATTTCTCAAAGAACTATGAGGAATTGAAAGACGTGTCTGGTTAGCTGACATATACACAATAGACGTGTAATTATCATTATTTACTGTACGTGAATGGTGTCTTTTTGCAACTTAACATTAAACTGTCTTAAAATTGAATTCTTACCTTCGACACTCGCGTAATTAGGCGTCACACACAGTGATACTTGAATCAATGACTAGTGCTGCATATTTGAAGTATATGATAATAAATCTAACTTGTTTTAGTAAAGCACTTTTATTTCTCGGATGAAAATGAAAAGCAGTCTAGTTGGTTTCTTCTTGTGTATTTTGATTTCTTACAGCTGCAGCTTACAAAGAGCTTACAGTAAAAGTAAATCGAGATAAAATAATTGATTCTAACTCAGGTAATAAGACATATAATAACAGATGTCAGCAGATTTTGAAGTATTCCATCTCTTAATATGGCTCTAATGATCAACGATAAGCCAGACTCATAAGATAACACATTCTCTCTGACATACCGCAACTGACTCCGGAAACTTCTATGTCTTCTGGATCTGTCTGCTGCATTCGACACAGTTGATCACTGCATTCTCCTTCACCGACTACATTTATCTTATGGGATGTCATCCAACGTGCTTGAGTTGACGACGTCTTACCTGACAGGTAGACAGCAAAGTGTCCGTCATGCGTCCTCCTCCTACACACCTTCCATTCTAACCTGCGTCGACCCTCAGGGCTCAGTTCTGGTACCCATTCTTTTCCTCCTCTATACTGCCGACATCCTACACATAATATCCAAGCACGGTCTGCATGGTCATCTCTAGGCCGACGACTCTCAAATCTACGGCTCCTGTCGCCCTGATGACACTGATGTCCAGCACCTAAGGACCGTCTTAATGAGCTGCATCTGTGACGTCACTGAGTGGACGAAATGCACTCGGCTCCAGCTGAATTCATCCAAGTCAGAATTTTTCTGGTACTCATCTTCACGTAGGGTGGACAAATTAGATACTAGTCCTTTCTTCATCAGTGAATGTGCTGTTGAGCCAGCGACTGAGGTTCGTGATCTCGGCCTCCTACTTGACAGTGATCTCTCAATAACATTACACATTACAGGACTTGTGAGGACCAGCTTCGCCATCCTGAGACAGCTAAGGTCCGTATCTCGGTCCCTCACAAAGGATGTAATTTGCCTACTTGTACAAAGTCTGGTCCTAAGCCGACTTGACTACTGCAACGTTGCCTTCGCTGGCTTGCCACAGTACAGAACCCTTCGGCTTCAGGCAGTTATCAACGCCGCTGCTCGTCTGACCACTCGGACTAGCAAATTCGACCATATCACACCCGTGCTTCAGGACAACTTCAGTGGCTAAGGGTCGGCCAGCGCGTTAAATTCAAACTTTGCCTTCTTACGTACAAATGTCTGAACAACTGTGCACCACGCTATCTTGCAGACAGCATCAGGCCACTATCTGATGACCCCAACCGACTGCGACTGCGATCATCAAAATCTGCCAATGTCTTTGGTACCAGTAACTAAGACTAGAATGGGTGATCGGGCCTTTGGGGGCGCTGGTCCGCGTGCCTGGAAGAGTCTTCCGGCATCCATTCAGGAGTCCAAAAGTGTCAATCTCTTTAAAAATCAGTTGAACTTCTATTTACTTCATAGCTCCTAGTTCTTGAGCTGAATTTTGACTTTGAAAAGCACCCTAGAAGTAGCATGCTGCCCGCGATGCATATAAATTGTCGTAATAACAATTACAATCACAATCTGCACAATTTGAAAATATTGAAAATGAGAGATTTAATTTGTTACTAATTATATCATGATTTGTGCAATTTACAGACTAAAATTTTTGTCGGAAATCCCACTTTCTGATGTCGCTGCACAATTAGCTTAATTATTCAGCAAACTAATGCACAGATGCAAACATAGAATTTTAATAACAGACTAATTAAATACGTGTGTTGACTCCTTATTTGTTACGAATTGCAGATGTTGATGAATGTGCAGCCGGAGTTTCTGAATGTGAGCAACTCTGTTTGAACGATATCGGAAATTATTCCTGTGAATGCGAGTCCGGATACAATCTGACCGAAGATGGGCGATCATGCATTGGTTAGTAAACATCTTGAATGATTCGATTTACCCCACATATAGCTGTAAGGTGTTTCAGTTTGTTCTTAAAGAATAGTTCATATTGGATTTATCACAGTTCTACGTCAATCCAAATAGCTTCCACATTTTAAAATACTATGTACACATTGTGAAATTTTGATAACAACACTCGAGTAATTTGTAGATGTTGATGAATGTTCATCCTACATTTCTGCATGCGAGCATCTCTGTGTAAATGAAGTCGGAAATTACACCTGCGACTGCCTGTCAGGATATGCTTTGGCAGGCGATGGGTTATCCTGTAACGGTCAGTAGGTCTGAACTATTATTTAAAAGGTTCATAAGATTGCAAGCAATATATCGTAAGTCGCATCGTATTCTAAAATCAAGTACCATTTAAACAATAAAAGCTCAAAGAGCCATCATAGAAACAGTAGAAGATGGGCGAGGAGTTGTGGGAAGCATTGTGGGACTGAATACTAACAGCTTACGAGGCTAATGGCTTCTTAAACGAAACGTTCAAAGCCAAAAGGTGCAAAGCCAAGAGAAATGGGCATTATGTGCATTAATCAGCCTGAAGTTTTACATAAACAAAATGCATTTGTACCATGCCGGATAATAATTGATGATGTATTGGGTTCAATCTGTTCGTGTAATTGCATGGAAAACAACCTTCCTGTATTTGGAAAGCGCAGCATGTTCATAATTCAATGTTCTGACTACGCAGAAATACAAATGTTTGGAAAAACTGGGTTGATAGGAGATAAGTCGAACATTGTAAGTTGCAAGATTGTAAGCGCCAAACCATTTCCAGAAGACTCGGTATTAGGCTAAATCTAATAATTTTGTAGGTCTACTTTTGATTTTAAGTCAAAGCTTTTGATATAAGTAGTTTACACAATAATAGGCTCTTTTGACATTAACTGCTGTGAAAGGACGAAGTTAATCTCTTATTCAAATGTTTCTATATCAATATTGACGTACTATCGACCAACGTGTTGTTATTTCTCAAAGAACTATGAGGAATTGAAAGACTTGTCTGGTTAGCTGACATGTACAGAATAGACTTGTAGTTATAACTATTTGCTGTACGTGAATGGTGTCTTTTTGCAATTTAACATTAAACTGTCTTAAAATTGAATTCTTACCTTCGACACTCATGTAATTAGGCGTCACACATAATAGTTACACTTGAACCAATGACTAGTTGATTAGTGCCTCATATTTGAAGTATGAAGTATAAGAAACACATAAAATTAAATTTTAAGCTCAAATTGGTTGTGGAAAGAAGCAGCTTGCTTTTTGGGTAAAGTATGTTTAGATTAGGCGATAATCGGTAAAAGCTACGCTCATTTTTGTCAAATACTTTAGTTCCTATGTAACTCTGTTTTTTACTTGTATCTCGGAACTTTTGCTTTTTGCCTTTTCTTTCTGTCTCTGAACTAGAATCTCAAACTCTGTGGTTTTGTCATTTATTTCTTTTTCAGATATAAATGAATGCACAGAAGGAACATCTGGCTGCTCTCATCTCTGTTACAATAACAACGGAAGTTACATATGCGCATGCATTCAGGGCTACGCCTTGGCATCAAATGGGCGAACATGTAACGGTCAGTTCTAAACAAACTACGTTTTGGCAATTGTAATGGATGTGCACAAATCTCAGTAAGCAGTCAATCCTTAAATGAAACATATACTTGAAGCATGATTGCCTGAATGAGGCGGATCGTAGAGGAATAATTTGTATAGCGTTCAATCAGGTATGAAAAGAGATCATCTTATCTGCAGATGGTTAAAGATATCATATTGGGTGCAATCTAAAATACTTAAAATCTCTTCGAATGTATAGATCTATAGTAGCTTCGCTCTAGACGTAAGACGTTGAATTTAGAGCACAAACGGTATAACCAAACAAAGAGTAATGAAAAGGTAAGCTGAGGTAGGTAGGTCGAAATCGATTTTTCGTTCAACCCGCCTTCACTCTTGTCAGATAATTTACATTCTCTCTTTGTACTTGAATTCCATACACTGTTTTATATTTGCTCGTTTCTCTCTTTGTATTAGATCTTAGTACACTTCATTTTTCTTCTGATTTCATTTTCAGATGTAAATGAATGCTCAGCAGGAACATCTGGCTGTTCTCAGCTCTGTAACAATAACATTGGAAGTTACACATGCGCATGCAATCAAGGATACACTATGACATCAAATGGGGGAACATGTAACGGTCAGTGTTAAGTAAATCTGTTCTTGAAATCGTAATAGATGCACACAAATCTGAATAATCAGAAATTAATAAATTATCAAGCAAACTTAAAGCCCAAAAGGCTGAAAGGCCGCTGCAAAGGATTAAAACGTTCAGCATGCAGTCAGGTAGGATATAGAGACCATCTTATCTGGAGATGCTCGAAGATAGTATATTTGAAAAAAGTTAATTTTTAAAGTGTTTCCATGCGAAGAAGACTAGAGCAGAACGGCTCCAAACTCTTGAAATTGAATCAAACAAAGGGCTTGCATGTATTAGCCAATGTAACCTGAACTTAGGTAGGACGTAGTCAATTATTCGTAATATTCAATTTTCCTTTTGTCAGACACTTTAATAGTTGCTCTGTTTTTGTTGTTTCTAGGCCCCCTTCTTTCAATTTGCCTTCTCAATTTTACTGGTATTCCATACACTGCTTTCAATTTGCTCTTTCCTCTCTTTGTGCTAGAATATAATACATTTTAGTTTTCGTACTGTTTTCTTTTTCAGATATAAACGAATGCTCAGCAGGAACATCTGGCTGTTCTCATTTCTGTAACAATAACAACGGAAGTTACACATGCGCATGCAATCAAGGCTACACATTGGCATCAGATGGGCGAACATGTTACGGTCAGTCCTAAACAAAATATCTTTTCGCACTCGTAATGGATGCGCCAAATTTAAATAGGCACAGTCAATCCTTATAGACCACCTGCAATTAAAGCATGACATGTTCAAAGGAGTTGAGTAAATTGTACAGCGTCTACGCAGGTATGAGGAAAAGACGGGTTCATCTGCAGATGCTCAAATATAACGTATTGGCTAAAACCTAAGACCACTTAAGTCTTTCAAAATGAGGAGGCCTATACAGCAGACTCGTTCTAAGCATAGGAAGTTCAATTTGGGGCTTAATCGGTTTTAGCAAACAAAGTTTCTGCTAAAAGGTACCGTAAGTTATGTTAAGGTAACATGTTATCGATTATTCGGTTTTCCCACCTTGACTTTTTGTAACACACATTAATTCCTATGTCACTCTGTTTTCCTGGTTCTTGTTCAGGCTGCATTCAATTTGCTTTTTTCTGTCTTTGTACTCGATTCTCATACACGTTACTTTTGTTATTTATTTCATATTCAGAAGTAAATGAATGCTCAGCAGGAATATCTGGCTGTTCTCATTTCTGTAACAATAACATCGGAAGTTACACATGCGCATGCAATCAAGGATACACCTTGGCATCAGATGGGCGAACATGTAACGGTCAGTTCTGAACAAAATATGTTTTCGCAATCGTAATGGTTGCGCACAAATTTGAATAGGCCCAGTCAATCCTCATAGACCACCTGCACTTAAAGCATGACATATTGGAGTTGAATAAACCGTACAGCGTCCACGCAGGTAGGAGGAAAAGAATGGTTCATCTGCAGATGTTCAAATATAGCATATTCACTAAAATCTAAAAACACTTAAGTCTTTCCAAATGAAGAGGCCTACAGCAGACTCGTTCTAAGCATATGAATTTCAATTTGGGCTTAATGGGTTTGATGAAACAAAGTTTCTTCTAAAAGGTACTGTATGTTATGCTAAGGTAACAAGTTATCGATTATCCGCAGTTCCCACCTTCACTTTTTGTCACAAACATTAATTCCTACGTCACTCTGTTTCCTGGTTCTTGTTCAGGTTGCACTCAATTTCCTTTTTTCTGTCTTTGTACTCGATTCTCATACACATTACTTTTGTTATTTATTTCATATTCAGAAGTTAACGAATGTTTAGCAGGAACAGCTGCCTGTTCTCAGCTATGTAACAATAACAACGGAAGCTACACATGTGCATGCAATCAAGGTTACATCTTGGCATCAAATGGGCATTCATGTGACGGTCAGTCTTAAACAAAATATGTTTCAGCAAACGTAATGGATGCGCAGAATTCTGAACACGCAAAGTCAATCCTTATACAACACGCATACTATAAGCGTCACAGGATGGCAAAGGATTAAATCGTACAGCTTCCAGCTAGTTATGACAAAATAGGCCAGCTTATCTCCAGATGCTGAAAGATAACACATTGGATGATATTTTAAAACACTTAACTCTCATCATATGATGAGGCTTACAGTAGACTCGTTCTAAGCGTATAAAATTGAATTTATTACTTAATCGGTTTTAGCAAACAAAGAGTTTACTTTTATTAGGTAACGTTAGTTTAGCTTAGGCAAGACGTTATCCAATCTTTGTGAAATTCACCTGGACTTTATATTCAATATGCTTTTCGTCTCTTTGTACGTGAATCTGATACACTTTAGCTTTGTTATTTATTTCATTATCAGATGTAAATGAATGCTCAGATGGAACATCTGCTTGCTCTCAGCTCTGCAACAATAACATCGGAAGTTACACATGCGCATGCATTCAGGGTTACGCCTTGGCATCAAATGGGCGAACATGTGACGGTCAGTTCTGAACAAAATGTTTTAGCAATCGTAATTGTTGCTCACATATCAGAATACGCAAAGTCATCAATAAATTATCAAGAATACTTAAACTGAAAAAAGCTGAAAAAGGCCTAAATCGTACTGCATTCTATCAGGTATGATAAAAAAGACCAGCTTATCTGTAGATGCCCAAAGAAAGCATACTCCACAAAGGCTAAAATTAGCTTAGTCCTTCCAAATGAGGAGTCCTACAGCAGAATAGTTGAATGCATATGAAATTGAATTTGACGCCCAAACGGTTTTAGCAAACAAAGAGTTTGCTCGAATGAGCCAAGAAAAGCTGAACTTAGGTAGGACGTAGTAAATTATTCGTAAAACCTACTTTGCTTTTGTCACACACTCCAATTCTATCTTGCTATGTATTATGTTGTCTTTGAGTCCCTCTTCTTCAAATTAACTTTCTCTCTTTGAACTCGAATTACACATGCTACTTTCAATTTGCTCGTTCCTCTATTTGTACTAGAACCTAGAATGCTTTAGCTTTCTTACTGTTTTCTTTTTCAGATGCAAATGAATGCTCAGCAGGAACATCTGGCTGTTCTCACCTCTGTAACAATAACATTGGAAGTTACACATGCGCATGCAATCAAGGCTACACCCTGGCATCAAATGGGCGATCATGTAATGGTCAGTACTAAGCATGTCTGTTCTAGGGATTGTAATGGATGCATACAAATCTGAATAAGCACAGTCAGTCCTTAAATATCACGCAAACTTAAAGCGTGACAGGCTTACTGAGGAACCTTGAAGAAAAGATAACAGTGTCCAATCAGTTACGATAAAGAGTCCAGCTCATCTGCAGATGGTCAAAAGTAGAAAATTTGATAAAATCAAAAATACTTGAATGCGTAAGCCTACATAAAACTTTATTAAAACATACAAAATTCAATTTGAAGTTTAAATTGTTTATGGAAACAAGGAGCTTCCTTTTATTCGGTTAACGTATGTTTGGCTTAGGCGTAGTCGACAATTTGTAAAATTTACTTTCATCTTTTGTCACATACTTTAATTCCTAGGTCAGTCTGTTTTTTAATTGTATCTCGAAATTACGCTTTCTGCATTCTCTCTCTCTTTCTCTCTCTCTCTCGTTCTCTCTCTCTCTCTCACTTGCTTTCTGTACTCGAATTTCAATACTTTGGTTTTGTCATTTATTTCATTTTCAGACGTAAATGAATGCTCAGATGGCACTTCTGGCTGCTCTCAGATCTGTAACAATAACATCGGAAGTTACACATGCGCATGCATTCAGGGCTACGCTTTGGCATCAAATGGGCGAACATGTAACGGTCAGTCCTAAACAAAATACATTTAACACTCGTATTTGTTGCTCACAAATCTGAAAAGGAACAGTCAATCCTTAAATGTCATCCACACTTAATGCAAGACAGGTTGAATGGAGGTCGATAAATCGTACAACGTCTAAGTATGACGCAAACCAGGGCTTATATGCAGATGCCCAAATATGGAATATTGGCTAAAATTCAAAAACACTTTAGTATTTCCAAATGAGGAGGCATAGAGCACACTCGTTCTAAGCGTATGAAGTTTAATTTAGACCCTAATCGGTTTTAACAAAGTTTCTTCTTATAATACGCAGCGTAAGTTAAGCTAAGCTAAGACGTTATCGATTAATAGGAGAACCCACCTTGACATTTGTCACACACTTAGATTCGTATGTCACTCCGTGTGTTATTGCTTCTCATACTGTATGATTTCAATTTGTTTTTCTGTCATTTCAGAAGTCAATGAATGCTTAGCAGGAATAGCTGGCTGTTCTCAGCTATGTAACAATAACAACGGAAGTTACACGTGTGCATGCAATCAAGGCTACATCTTGGCATCAAATGGGCGAACATGTGACGGTCAGTCCTAAACAAAATATGTTTATATCAATCGTAATGGATGTGCTGAACACGCACGCTAAACTCCTAAAATTCATCGTATACTTAAAGCGTTACAGAATGAATGGGTTGTCGGGGATAAAATTACACCGTCCAGCGTGCAGCCAGGTATTATAAAAAAGACCAGCCTATTTCCCGATGCTTAAAGATAACATATTGGATGAAATTTTGAAACATTTAGGTCTCATCATATAAGGAGTCCTACATGTAGAGTAGATTTGTTCTACGCATATTAAATTGATTTTGGCTCTTAATTGGTTTTAGAAAACAAATAGTTTAATTAGGTAACGTTAGTTTAGCTTAGGTAAGACGTAATCGAATACTCGTAACATCCACCTTGACATTTGTGACAAAGCTTTTATTGTATCTCGGCCCATCTGTATTCAATTTGCTTTTCTCTTTCTTTGTATCGAATCTGATACACTTTGCTTTTTGTTATTTATTTCATTATCAGATGTTAATGAATGCTCAGATGGAACATCTGGCTGTTCTCAGCTCTGTAACAATAGCATCGGAAGTTACACATGCGCATGCAACCCAGGCTATATCTTGGCTTCGAATAGCCGAACATGTGACGGTCAGTTCTAAACAAAATATATTTTAGCAATCGTAATTGTTGCGCACAAATCAAAAGAAGGCTCAATCCTTAAATACAATCCACACTTAATGCATGACAGGTTGAATGGAGTTGAGTAAATGGTACAACAACTAAGTAAGTATGACGCAAAAACGAGCTTATATGAAGATGCTCAAGTATAGATATTGGCTAAAATCTAAAAACACTTTAGTATTTCCAAATGAGGAGGCATACAACAGACTCGGTCTAAGCATATGAAGTTTAAATTTTAAGTTTTGGCTCTTAATCGGTTTTAGCAAAGTTTCTTCTAAAACCTAGCGTAAGTTATGCTAAGGTAAGACCTTATTGATTATTCGCACAACCAACCTTGACTTTTGTCACATACTTAAAATCGTATGTCACTCTGTTGTTGCTTCTCATACCGTCTGATTTCAATTTGTTTTTCTGTCATTTTCAGAAGTCAATGAATGCTTAGCAGGAATAGCTGGCTGCTCTCAGCTATGTAACAATAACAACGGAAGTTACACGTGTGCATGCAATCAAGGCTACATCTTGGCATCAAATGGGCGAAAATGTAACGGTCAGGTCTAAACAAAATATATTTTGGCAATTGTAATTGATGCGCACAAATCTAAATGCGCAAAGTCATCAATAAATTATCATGTAACTTAACTCTTGATATGCTGTGTGTGTGGTGGCTGACAAAAGGCTAAATACTACAGCGCCTGGTCATGCAGGGTCAAAAGACCAGCTTATCTGCAGATGCTCAAAAATAGCACTTTGGAAAAAAGCTACAAAAATTTATATCTTTCCAAATGAGGAGGTCTATTGTAGACCTGTTCCAAATATGTGACATTGTATTAAGCTCTGAAATAGTTTTTGCAAACAAAGGGTTTTCTCGAATTAACTAGCGCCTGTGGAATGTGCTTGAAAAGCACTATGTAAATGTTTCTTACATTACATTACATTACAGGACAACCTGAGCATAGGTAGGACGTAGTCAATTATTTGTAAAGCCCACTTTACCTTTCGACAGACAATTCATTTCTATGTTTGCTCTCTTTATGTTGTTTATAGGCCCCATTTGTTTCAATTTGCTTTCTTCTATCTTTGTACGCGAATCTTATACACTTTAGGATTTGCTATTTTTTCTGTTTCAGATGTAAATGAATGCTCAGCAGGAACATCTGGTTGTTCTCAGCTCTGTATCAATAAAATTGGAAGTTACACATGCGCATGCCATCAAGGATACACTTTGGCATCAAATGGGCTAACATGTAACGGTCGGTTGTGTACAAAATATGTTTCAGCAGTTGTAATGCATGACACAGATGTCAGTAAGCTCATTCAATGTTTAAATAACACGCATAATTGAAGCGTGATCGCCTGAACGAGGTGGATCGCAGAGAATTAAATCGCAGAGCGTTCCATCATGTACGACAGAGCTCAGTTTATCTGCAGATGGCTAACAATGTCAAACCAGGCGAAATCTCCAAATGTCAAACCAGGCGAAATCTCCAAATGTATGGATCTACAGTACATTGTATCTAAACATACGACCCTGAATTTAGCACTTAAACACTTTATTCAAACAAATAGTATTTACAAAGTTAACCATGGGTAGGTTAACGTTTTAACCCTTTTCATTCATAAAACCCACATTAACTCTTGTCGGGCAATATGTCGTTATATTCTGTGTCATTTTTCGGCCTCTCTATTTTCAGTTTGCTTTCCTCTCTTTCCCTCGAAATCGATAGACTTTAGTAATATTACTTTTCATGTTCAGATGTAAATGAATGCTCAGCAGGAAGATCTGACTGTTCTCAGCTATGTAACAATAACATTGGAAGTTACACATGCGCCTGCAATAAAGGCTACACACTGGCATCAAATGGGAGAGCGTGTAACGGTCAGTCCTAAACAACATTTGCATTAACAGTCGTAATAGATGCACACAAATCTGAATAAGAAAAATCATTAATAAATTATCACTCATGCTCATAGCGTGAAAGGCTGAATGGGGACTGTGACAAAGGATTAAATCATACCGCTTTCAGTCAGGTATGAGAAAAGACCAGCTTAACTGCCGATGATCAAAGAAAGCATATTGCAAAAGCTAAAATTATTTAAGCCTTTCCAGATGAGTTTAGAGGCATAGAGTAGACTCGTTCTAAGCATATGAAATTGAATTAAGTGCTGAAACAGTTTTTGCCAAAAAGCGTTTGCTTGTATTAACCAAGATAAAATTTCCTTAAGAACCACCTTGCCTTTTTTGGCAGAGACCTTTAATTCCATGTTGACCTGTTTTTTTTGTTTCTAGGCCCCTTTGCTTTCAATTTGCCTGCTTCTCTCTTAGTATTAAAGTTCCATGTACTGCTTTCAATTTGCTCCTTCCTCTCTTTGTACTTAAACCTAACATACTTTAGCCTTCTTACTTACCTCATTTTCAGATGTTAATGAATGCTCAGCAGGAACATCTGGCTGTTCTCAGCTCTGTATCAATAACATTGGAAGTTACACATGCGCATGCAATCAAGGATACACTATGGCATCAAATGAGCGAACATGTGACGGTCAGTCTTAAATAAAGTATGTTTTAGTAATCGCAATTGATGCGCAAAAATCCGGATTAAGGACAGTCAATCCTTAAATACCACGCACGCTTAAAGCGAGACCGGGTTAATGATGATCCTGGAAGAAGAGCGTACAGAAAACAGTCTGTTATGATAAAGAAGCCAAGTCATCTGTAAATGGTTAAAGGTAGCAAATGAAATAAAACCAAAAATACTCAAAATCTTGTCAAATGTGTAGGCCTTCAGTAAACTTGTTTCAACGACATTAAATTGAATTTGAAGTTAAAATTGCTTTAGAAAGCAAACATTCTGGTTTTTTTATGGTTTGGTATGTTTTGCTTAAGTAAGGCGTAGTTGATTATTTATAAAATCCACCTTGACTTTTGTCTCATACTTTAATTCTTATGTCAGTTCTTCACTTGAATCTCGGAACTGCTGCTTGTTTGCAATTTTACTCGCTTTATACTCGATTCTCAAACACTTTAGTTTTGTCATTGATTTCACTTACAGATGTAAATGAATGCTCAGATGGAACATCTGGGTGTTCTCAGCTCTGTAACAATTACAACGGAAGTTACACCTGCTCATGCAATCAAGGCTACACCTTGGCATCAAATGGGCGAACATGTGACGGTCAGTCCTAAACAAAATATGAAGCTTAATCGGTTTTAGGAAAAAGGAGTTTGCTTTTAATAGGTGACCTTTGTTTAGACATTAATCGAATATTCGTAGAATCCACCTGGACTTTTGTCACAGTTTATCTTGCACCTCGGCCCATCTGCAGTAAATTTCCTTTTCTTCTCTTTTACATGAATCCGTAACACTTTAGCTTTGTTATTTATTTCATGTTCAGATGTAAATGAATGCTCAGAAGGGACATCTGGCTGTTCTCAGTTCTGTAACAATAACATTGGAAGTTACACATGCTCATGCAATAAAGGCTACATCTTGGCTTCAAATGGGAGAACGTGTAACGGTCAGTCCTAAACAACATTTGCATTAACAGACGTAATAAATGCACACAAATCTGAATAAGAAAAATCACTAATAAATTATCACTCATGCTCATAGCGTGAAAGGCTGAACGGGGACTGTGACAAAGGATTAAATCATACAGCGTTCAGTCAGGTATGAGAAAAGACCAGCTTATCTGCCGATGATCAAAGAAAGCATATTGTAAAAGCTAAAATTATTTAAGTTTGAGTTTAGAGGCCTAAGAGTAGACTCGTTCTAAGCATATGAAATTGAATTAAGTGCTGAAACAGTTTTTGCAAAAAGCGTTTGCTTGTATTAACCAACATAAAGATTCGTAAGAACCACCTTGCCTTTTTTGGCAGAGACCTTAAATACCATGTTGACCTGTTTTGTTGTGTTTCTAGGCCCCTTTGCTTTCAATTTGCCTGCTTTTTTCCTTTTGTACTAAAATTCCATGTATTGCTTTCAATTTACTCCTTCCTCTCTTTGTACTTAAATCTAACATACGTTAGTCTTCTTACTTACCTCATTTCAGATGTCAACGAATGCTCAGCAGGAACATCTGGCTGTTCTCAGTTCTGTAACAATAACATTGGAAGTTACACATGCTCATGCAAAAGAGGCTACAGCTTGCAATCAAATGGACGAGCATGCAAAGGTCAGACATGACTAAAATATGTTTTAATAATCGTAATTGATGCGCATATATCTGAATAAACACGATCAGTCCTTAAATACCGGTCCACATTTTTTACGAGAATCCTGATAGAAGAGAGTACAGCATGCACTCCAGTTATAAACAGTCCAAGTCATCTGCAGATGATCAAAGGTGGCAAATGGAATAAAACCAGAAATACTAAAATCTCATAAATGTGTAGGCCTTCAGTAAACTTGTTCAACGACATTAAATTGAATTTGAAGTTAAAATTGCTTTAGAAAGCAAACATTCTGGTTTTTTTATGGTTTGGTATGTTTGCTTAAGTAAGGCGTAGTTGATTATTTATAAAATCCACCTTGACTTTTGTCTCATACTTTAATTCTTATGTCAGTTCTTCACTTGAATCTCGGAACTGCTGCTTGTTTGCAATTTTACTCGCTTTATACTCGATTCTCAAACACTTTAGTTTTGTCATTGATTTCACTTACAGATGTAAATGAATGCTCAGATGGAACATCTGGGTGTTCTCAGCTCTGTAACAATTACAACGGAAGTTACACCTGCTCATGCAATCAAGGCTACACCTTGGCATCAAATGGGGCGAACATGTGACGGTCAGTCTAAACAAAATATGAAGCTTAATCGGTTTTAGGAAAAAAGGAGTTTGCTTTTAATAGGTGACCTTTGTTTAGACATTAATCGAATATTCGTAGAATCCACCTGGACTTTTGTCACAGTTTATCTTGCACCTCGGCCCATCTGCAGTAAATTTCCTTTTCTTCTCTTTACATGAATCCGTAACACTTTAGCTTTGTTATTTATTTTCATGTTCAGATGTAAATGAATGCTCAGAAGGGACATCTGGCTGTTCTCAGTTCTGTAACAATAACATTGGAAGTTACACATGCTCATGCAATAAAGGCTACATCTTGGCTTCAAATGGTGAGAACGTTGTAACGGTCAGTCCTAAACAACATTTGCATTAACAGACGTAATAAATGCACACAAATCTGAATAAGAAAAATCACTAATAAATTATCACTCATGCTCATAGCGTGAAAGGCTGAACGGGGACTGTGACAAAGGATTAAATCATACAGGCGTTCAGTCAGGTATGAGAAAGAGACCAGCTTATCTGCCGATGATCAAAGAAAGCATATTGTAAAAGCTAAATTATTTAAGTTTGAGTTTAGAGGCCTAGAGTAGACTCGTTCTAAGCATATGAAATTGAATTAAGTGCTGAAACAGTTTTTGCCAAAAAGCGTTTGCTTGTATTAACCAACATAAAGATTCGTAAGAACCACCTTGCCTTTTTTGGCAGAGACCTTAAATTCCATGTTGACCTGTTTTTTGTTGTTTCTAGGCCCCTTTGCTTTCAATTTGCCTGCTTTTCCTTTTGTACTAAAATTCCATGTATTGCTTTCAATTTACTCCTTCCTCTCTTTGTACTTAAATCTAACATACGTTAGTCTTCTTACTTACCTCATTTTCAGATGTCAACCGAATGCTCAGCAGGAACATCTGGCTGTCTCAGTTCTGTAACAATAACATTGGAAGTTACACATGCTCATGCAAAAGAGGCTACAGCTTGCAATCAAATGGACGAGCATGCAAAGGTCAGACATGACTAAAATATGTTTTAATAATCGTAATTGATGCGCATATATCTGAATAAACACGATCAGTCCTTAAATACCGTCCCACATTTTTACGAGAATCCTGATAGAAGAGAGTACAGCATGCACTCCAGTTATAAACAGTCCAAGTCATCTGCAGATGATCAAAGGTGGCAAATGGAATAAAACCAGAAATACCTAAAAATCTCATAAAATGTGTAGGCCTTCAGTAAACTTGTTTCAACGACATTAAATTGAATTTGAAGTTAAAATTGCTTTAGAAAGCAAACATTCTGGTTTTTTTTTATGGTTTGGTATGTTTTGCTTAAGTTAAGGCGTAGTTGATTATTTATAAAATCCACCTTGACTTTTGGTCTCAATACTTTAATTCTTATGTCAGTTCTTCACTTGAATCTCGGAACTGCTGCTTGTTTGCAATTGTACTCGCTTTATACTCGATTCTCAAACACTTTAGATTTGTCATTGATTTCACTTACAGATGTAAATGAATGCTCAGATGGAACATCTGGGTGTTCTCAGCTCTGTAACAATTACAACGGAAGTTACACCTGCTCATGCAATCAAGGCTACACCTTGGCATCAAATGGGGCGAACATGTGACGGTCAGTCCTAAACAAAATATGAAGCTTAATCGGTTTTAGGAAAAAGGAGTTTGCTTTTAATAGGTGACCTTTGTTTAGACATTAATCGAATATTCGTAGTATCCACCTGGACTTTTGTCACAGTTTATCTTGCACCTCGGCCCATCTGCAGTAAATTTCCCTTTTCTTCTCTTTTACATGAATCCGTAACACTTTAGCTTTGTTATTTATTTCATGTTCAGATGTAAATGAATGCTCAGAAGGGACATCTGGCTGTTCTCAGTTCTGTAACAATAACATTGGAAGTTACACATGCTCATGCAATAAAGGCTACATCTTGGCTTCAAATGGGGAGAACGTGTAACGGTCAGTCCTAAACAACATTTGCATTAACAGACGTAATAAATGCACACAATCTGAATAAGAAAAATCTACTAATAAATTATCACTCATGCTCATAGCGTGAAAAGGCTGAACGGGGGAGTAGACTCGTTCTAAGCATATGAAATTGAATTAAGTGCTGAAACAGTTTTTGCCAAAAAGCGTTTGCTTGTATTAACCAACATAAAGATTCGTAAGAACCACCTTGCCTTTTTTGGCAGAGACCTTAAATTCCATGTTGACCTGTTTTTGTTGTTTCTAGGCCCCTTTGCTTTCAATTTGCCTGCTTTTCCTTTTGTACTAAAATTCCATGTATTGCTTTCAATTTACTCCTTCCTCTCTTTGTACTTAAATCTAACATACGTTAGTCTTCTTACTTACCTCATTTTCAGATGTCAACGAATGCTCAGCAGGAACATCTGGCTGTTCTCAGTTCTGTAACAATAACATTGGAAGTTACACATGCTCATGCAAAAGAGGCTACAGCTTGCAATCAAATGGACGAGCATGCAAAGGTCAGACATGACTAAAATATGTTTTAATAATCGTAATTGATGCGCATATATCTGAATAAACACGATCAGTCCTTAAATACCGTCCACATTTTTTACGAGAATCCTGATAGAAGAGAGTACAGCATGCACTCCAGTTATAAACAGTCCAAGTCATCTGCAGATGATCAAAGGTGGCAAATGGAATAAAACCAGAAATACCTAAAATCTCATAAAATGTGTAGGCCTTCAGTAAACTTGTTTCAACGACATTAAATTGAATTTGAAGTTAAAATTGCTTTAGAAAGCAAACATTCTGGTTTTTTTATGGTTTGGTATGTTTTGCTTAAGTAAGGCGTAGTTGATTATTTATAAAATCCACCTTGACTTTTGTCTCATACTTTAATTCTTATGTCAGTTCTTCACTTGAATCTCGGAACTGCTGCTTGTTTGCAATTTTACTCGCTTTAGACTCCATTCTCAAACACTTTAGTTTTGTCATTGATTTCATTTTCAGATATAAATGAATGCTCAGATGGAACATCAGGCTGTTCTCAAGTCTGTAACAATTACAACGGAAGTTACACATGCGCATGCGATCAAGGCTACATCTTGGCATCAAATGAGCGAACATGTGACGGTCAGTCCTAAACAAATTATAAAGCTTAATCGGTTTAGCAAACAAGAATTTTGCTTTATTAGGTAACCTTTGCTTAGCTAGGTAAGACGTAATCGAATATTCGTAAAATCGACCTGAATTTAGTCACACAGTTTATTTTGTACCTTGGCCCATCTCTATTCAGTTTGCTTTTCTTCTCTTTGTACTTGAATCTGGTACACTTTAGCTTTGTTATTTATTTGATGTACAGATGTAGATGAATGCTCAGCAGGAACATCTGATTGTTCTCAGCTCTGTTACAATTACATCGGAAGTTACAAATGCGCATGCAATAAAGGCTACATCTTGACATCAAACGGACGAACATGTGACGGTCTGTCCTGAGAAAATTATATTTTAGCAATCGTAATGGATGCTCACATATGGAATAAGTTCAGGCCAAATAAAAAGGAAGGCTTATCTGCAGATGCTCAAAGATATGTTATCGGATAAAATCACAATACTTAAGTCTTTCCAAATGAAGAGGCCTACAGTAGACCCGGTCCAAACATGTGAAATTGAATTTGGCGCATAAATAGTGTGTTTGCTTTTATTAGGTTACTTAAGCTAAGCTTAGATATTACGTAATGCTGGGTACTGCTGCAGAACTGGAACAACAACCCAGCGCTTCCAGGGATGGCGGTTGATGGAATCGCCTTCGATATGGAGGCTTCCTACATATTTCCCCGAAATACGCGGGGACCTCCTCTGCGAATAATCTGTCGTGGACCAACAACGGCAAGATCCGCCGTTGCACGCCTGTTGACTGGGGTCCCGCAGACGTTGGCATCCAAATCATGTCTAAATGTAATATCTCATCGGTAATTTTAGCTGTTTGGTTTTCTTCTGTTGCCGAGTTGGCGCGGTGGAATTATTTTTCGTTTCCAAAACGGAATTAATGCATTTCGGACGTTTTGTTGTTTATCATCATGACCTTCCGTGAATGGACTAGTCCACCCACCGAGGGGGGACAGGATTCAAGCTTGACAGTCTAGTCTCAGACCTAAAGACCCACGCACGCCGTCAACACCGGGAAATCTCGGATTCGGTGAAAAAGGGCGAAGAGAGTCTTTGGAGCGGCTCCGACTGTCAGCTACGGAATGGTCCAGCTACCTACCGAAAGATGGGCGACGAAACCTGTCCGACGCATATCCGATGGTTCGATTAATCTCCGCTCGCCGCATCGTCTTCCATCTACGAGAGACTATTGGACGATGGGACAACCGTGAGCCATTGGCGGCGGATCACATCGCCCATGGTCGATCCTCATCCTCGTTGCTACCTGCTTCAGGAACTCCGAACATGCTGTTATAATTCAACTCTAGTTGGGAACCTGTTGGTTGGGCTTTGCGTGTGTGCGCGAGCATGCCACTTGTGACTCTTCTAGTTTTCTGACCAATGAACCTAGAATCTGATACACTTTAGTTTTGTTATTTATTTCTTTTTCAGATGTAAATGAATGCTCCGCAGGAACGTCTGGCTGTTCTCAGCTCTGTAACAATAACAATGGAAGTTACACATGCGCATGCAATCAAGGCTACACTATGGCATCAAATGGGCGCACATGTAACGGTCAGTTCTATAAATATTATTTAAATTTTTTTTAAAAATAGCACCTATTGTAAACTAAATGGAAACTCATTCCATGCATCTGAAAATGAGATCAGCGTGGAAACAAAATTTTTAGACAGTAAGAAGGGCTAGTTCTAGGTTGGATAAAGTAATACTCTTCTATTTATTAGACGCATCTACCAACATTTAACATGAGAGAAATTTTTCGTTCGTGGGTTACATCGCTTGAGTATGCGTTGACAATTTCACATGACGCACCACATGCAGTTCCTGAAATGTTTCTAGGATCATGACGCCGAGATTGAGGTAGCACATTTGACAGATGCTTCATTGTTAATACATTGGGACTTCAAATTTCTCTCATCCTAAACATAACCCATCGTAATAGCTCCTCTTTCACATTCTCTCTGGCCTTCTGGCAACCGGAATTTTTGTCATTCCCGTGGCATCTTTGGGCAACTCATCTGACGTTACGCAGCGCTCGTGAATAAGCTGGTGTCCTGCGCTTGGCTTAAAAATTAATCCTTTGAAATTTCAAGATTGCGATTACCATTAGGGTTAGACCTTAGGCCTAATCGTCTATTTGCTACAAATCCCTACCAACAGTGATTATTCAAATCAAGGTCTTATGGTCGAAAATCTTTCCCTGCACAGAAACGTTGAGAACAAATAAACTTCTTGCCTTGCTCGAAGACCAACTGTATGGATCACACAATACTCGCATAGTTTAACTCCGGTTGTTGAAATGAAACGTATGAGTGAATTTATTGTCACCTCAGCCACCGGAAATGTTTACATTTTCGAGCAATTTAGAATTTGAGTCAATGAATACATTTCTATGTGAAGAAACAAGTTATCACAAAAGATTCGATCATAGGGTACGTGAAACAATTGTTAGTGTCAAATGCATGCCAGAATAATATAAAGTCGTAAATATATGCACCATTAAGTTTTAGTTATTATTTTTGTTCAGCTACAGGTAGTTTTGTTTGCACTAATATTTATTTGCAATGTATGATAGACATCGACGAATGCCAAACAGAAATTCACCAGTGCAGTGAAATATGTGAAAACAACATCGGCAATTACTCATGCACATGTCGTGAAGGATTTGAACTAATCGACGATTTCCAGTGTGAAGGTGCATTTTATAACTACATAACACAAATAAATTTCATATAAATTTCATTTTAGTATCCCTTTGTACAGTGAACCAGATGAATTATAACTAAAAATGATAAACATGCGATTAGATATTTAGAATTCCGATGTTGTGCGTTTCAGAAATGACCATGAAAATGAGAATGTGCAGTAAATTGATTTTAGATCATACGCAATTGTATTTTGGTACATAGATTTGTTTGCCATTTTACAAAAAGGAATAAAACCCTATATTACACATTGGTAGAATTTTAAATTTTTGCACGATTTCTCAATAGAAAATATTAGAATGCGATAGCCTTGATTTACAACCTAGAGCTTACATGTTATGACGGTGAAACCATAAGGTAACCTCAAATATCCATGTAATTGAGAGAACCTTTTTTTATGATGGATATCTGAAAATTAAAAGTACTAGCCACTTAGGGAAATTATGTGAAATATTACTTTAAATTATTCCTATCTGTAAAACCTACAGTACAGTTAACTCATGAAGCATTTCTGATAACAAGTTTTGCAGACTTTGTCACACTTAATATGCTTTTCTATTTAAAAACCATTTGTTTTGTGTGAACTTGTTTGTTTCCGTGTTCATGTTATTCCAAAGATATAGACGAGTGTTCGGAAGAATTGGACAGTTGCACCCAGCTATGTTCAAATACAGTGGGTAGTTACAGCTGTTCCTGCTTTCCAGGATTTTACCTCGCCGATCAATTCCATTGCGAAGGTGAGCATAGTCGTTTCAAACCAAAGTTAACCTGTTTGCTTGGCTATAATATCTTTTTAACTTGAATCTCTTCAGATTTTAAAGATTTTCTTCTCCTGGTGGCAATATTGCGTTATTTATAAACCTATATAAGGTATATTCCTCATCCTCGATGACACATGGTCCTGGAACTCTGAATATTGTGTCAACTATATATTGTGGAAACTCTTGGATGGGCTTCACGTGTGCGTGCAAGCCCGCGACTGGTGACTTTTCTGGTTATGTAAACATTGTTTTCGTTCATGACGAACTTCTTTTTGGTGTTGAAGTGTAACATCACTCAAACTAGTGTAGAGCGATCCTCTCATTAATTTTCTTTGAGTGACGCTATATAATTTGCTTCTGATACGAATACAAAATACACTTACAAACGTGGATTTTATAAGCCATACAGTATGAACTTCTTTAAAAGCACTCTCAAAAGATAAATGACTATTACTGGTTCTGATTAGAATTATGGTCGACGCTGGAATTGTATTTTTATGCTATTATTTAAGTGGATTCTCTTACTTTTTGGCATTAACGAGTGTAGGATGAAAAATAACAGCTGCAGCCAAATGTGCAAAAATGCCATTGGAAATTACAGTTCTTCATTTAATCCTGGAATGGCCTAATAAACTAATTTTATTGTGAAGAATATCTGTATTCTGCCTGCTGTTTTAGTTCTAATAATTTTAGATACATATACGTAATTTCTGTTAATTCAAATGACAAGAAAATAATAAAATTACTTTTGAAATTATATTTTCGTATAAGCACTATTATAAAGGTAATGAGTTTGAATATACCGACCACCGTGAGCAATTTCTGCAATTTTCTGTTTATTGTCTTTTGTTGATTTCGACTTTAGATATCGACGAGTGTGAGGTGGAAATAAGCAACTGCAGTCAAGTATGTGAGAACACATTCGGAGATTACGACTGCTTTTGTAACCCTGGATTTGACTTGGTGGACAATTTTAATTGCGAAGGTTTGTCTGATTGTTTTTAGAATTTCTATATCGTCGGTGTCTAATGCATTCCATCTACACAAATCGCACAAAAACTAAGCCGTTATTATGCCAGTACCCAAGAAGTCTGTCCATATTCTTGAATATAGCGTATTGGAGAATTGTTTTATTTATATCTGTTGTCATTTTCAGAATTACCTATAGCTACCGTATTAACAGAAAAATATTCAAGCATCTAAAAAATAGATCAAATACATAGGCTTATTTGTTAATTTAAACTAAATTTTTGTCAGCGATTAAAATAATTCTGAGCTGCTGTACCTTCCTATTTCTGGAATTACATATTTTACTTTTTGTGGTATGCAAATTTGCCTGCCATAGCAAATATCGACGAATGCCAAACGGAAATAAACAAATGCAGTCATTATTTTAAAAAACATCAGGAATTATGACTGTATGTGTACTCTTGCATAGGAAGTACTAAACGAGCATCAGTGTGAAGTCGCGTGTATTCTAGCCTAGTTAGCTACATCGGTAAGTGCGTACGCCAAGGAGCCTCTGTGCGTTAGGATCCCAGGTTCGCGTCCCGGTGGTGGCGTATTTTAGAGATTTAAATCTCGGGCTAGTACTGTCCGTGCACGGGAACCTTAAATGGCGTAGCTCCCATTCAAACGGGCAGCGGTGGTGAAGGATCTCACCTGATAAATTCACTGCAAAATGAACAGGGTCGAGGTCATACGGTCGCTATAGAAAACCTTTACATTTACATTTAATAAACACACTTAAGTAAGCTTAAAATGTAATGAAATCAGTATATGTGTAAAAATATTGGTCAGTCTATGTTAAAATGAAAGTTGAGGTATCAACCCCTTTCCCTCTCTTGTATGTCCCTCTAAGTTCCCTCAAAGGGCCACTTCTCTTCATTTTGTACACTACGCCGTTGAGCCGTCTCAAATAATCCTCTTCAGTCGACCACCATCTTATGCAGCCAAGTTTGTGAAAACACCATCGGAAAATATAGCTGTTTGTCTACTCCTGGATATGAACTACGAACATGTTAAGACGATGTGAAGACGCTTGTCATTTTAATAAATATTCGCTATATGTAATCCTATGAGCGTATTTATAATATATATATATGCTCATCTATATAATCTTTATATTACCCAGCTTCAAGTGCACTTCTGAACTTTGTAAGAAGAGCATTGACAAATTTTAGTTGTACTGTATGTTGTATCCATATTACTGAACATAACAAGTGAATTTCAAATAAATATTCTTATTAGAATTTATTTTTACAGCAAGTCACGTGAATTAAAATTGAAACTGTTAATCGTGTGCTTAGACAATTAGAATTCAGATGTTATGCACTTGAGAAATGACTTTCAAATGAAGTTTGCATGCACAGTACACTGATTTCAGATCACACGCAATTGTATTCTGTACAAAGGTTTCTTTATCACAAAGTGAATGAAAGGCTATATTACACGTTGGTGCATTTTAAAACTTTAGCCGGTTTTGTTATTAGAAAATATTAGAAGGCAATATCCTTTATTTACAACCTAGAGCTTACGGGTTATAACAGAGTCTTAAAGTCACCTCAAAATGTTCAGGTAATTGAAGGAATCTATTTTTTGGCGGTTGTTCAGAAATTAAAAGTACCATCTACATAAGGAAATTATTATGTGATATGTTACTTTAGACTATATCTATCTGTAAAATCTACAGTTAAAATATTTTATAGAGCTAAGCTGATCTCAAGTTTTGATGTTTTTGCAGGCTTTGTCAAACTTAATACGCTTACTGTATTAAAAAGCTATTTGTTTTTGCGTGTGAACTGGTGCGTTTCTTTGTTTATTCAATTCCATAGATATAGACGAGTGTTCTGAAGAATTGGACAGTTGCACCCATCTATGCTCAAATACAGTGGGTAGTTACAGCTGTTCCTGCTTTCCAGGATTTTACCTCGCCGATCAATTCCATTGCGAAGGTGAGCATAGTCGTTTCAAACCAAAGTTAACCTATATGTTTGGCTATGATTTCTTCTTAGCTTGAACCTCTTCAGATTTCAATGTTTTTCTTCTCATGGTCGCAATATGACGTTATTCGTAAACCTTTATATTAAATATTCCTCATAATTGATGCCACACGATCCTGGAACTCTGAATATTGTGTAAACCACATATTGTGGATGGGAATCCGTTGGATGGACTCCACGTGTGTGTAGGAGCCTGCCCTGGTGCCTTTTCTGGTTATATAAACATTTTTTACTTCATGACGAACTCCTTGTCGGCGATGAAGTGTAACATCATTTAAACTAGTTTAGAGCGAGCCTCTAATTATTTTGTACTTTAAGAGGTAATATATAAATTTCTGATACATTGTTGTTGGGATAAAGAGTTTGGATTAAAATGACCGCCGTTACTACTTTTTGCATTTTTCTATTTTTTCTCTGTTGCTGATTTCGACTTTAGATATCGACGAGTGTGAGTTGGAAATAAGCAACTGCAGTCAATTATGCAAGAACACATTCGGAAACTACAGTTGTACTTGTGACTCTGGATTTGACCTGGTGGACAATTTCAATTGCGAAGGTTTGACTGATTGCTTTCAGAATTTTTGTAGCGCCGGTACCTAATGCACCAAAAACCCGTAATCTTGTAAGTCGCCAAAAAGTCGCCATAAAGTCCTTAGTCTTGAATATATGGCATATTGAAAAAACATTTCAGTTAAAGATCTTGTCCTTTTCAGATTTATAGCTACCATATTAACAGAAATATACAGCATAGTCTAAGGTTTAGATCAAGGGACAGAGGCTTATTTGTTAATTTTCACTTTTGGCAGGGAAACAAACCAGTCTGAGCACTTATACCTTCAAATTTCTGGCATTACATATTTTATTCACCGCCATCGGGCAGGTTCGAACGTCCAGTGCGCCATTCCTGACGTTTTTGAGCCTCCTCCTTTAATTTACCGTATCTTTCCTCCATCATCCAGTTTAGTAGCATTTGGACTTTTTGTTGAAATTGTGTTGTTTCACTCTATGAAATAACGCTATAAAGACATAAAGCGGAGGATTGGTCTGGCATCGGCAGTGTTCGGTAGATTGAGCAAGATGTGGAAAACACACAGCATATCAACAGAGACAACGATAAAACTGTATGAGGCACTTGTCATCTCTATGCTGCTGTATAGATCAGACTTCTGGTGCATAAGAAAGGAGGATGAAAGGTGACTACTGGTGGCGGAAATGAGCTGGCTAAGAAGAATACTGGGCAGGAGCAGACGAGATAAGATCCGCAATGAGGTGACCCAGAGGGAGCTGGGACAGGAAAAGACATTGGTGGACAGGATTAGAGAAAGAAGACTGACTTGTAATGGTTTGGGCACGTAATGAGGATGGACAGCGGAAGACTACCAGCCAGAGCACTCTATGGCCATGTGGAAGGAACACGGAGTCGAGGAAGACAGACAAAGACATGGATGGACAACGTGAAGGAAGATCTGAAAGTCAAGGGACTAGACTTGAGAACTGCCATTCATACAATCAAGGATAAAACAAAGTGGAGGCGTCTTGTTCAAACCTCATCGTCGGCACACGCCTGACGGAAGAGAGAAGAAGATGGACTATGAAATTGTGTTGCGAAAGCATCCATGCCAAAAGCGTTGCGAGCTATATTTTATTCACTGTGATACGCAAATTTGCCTGTCATAGCAGATATCAATGAATGCCAACTGAAAATACACAGATGCAGTCATTATTGATTTACAATTTAAATTGTTCAATGTGTTCTTAGAAAATTGGAAGTTTCATGTCTTTTAGATTAGATATAATAATCATAATTTATACATATTTCGATGCTGACTTAGGTAGCTTGGCTTAAAATATGAATGTTTCGTACACTGTTTTGTTGGTGTCATTGACGAGTTTGTTGAATGGTTTTTTCTTGCTTAAATAGATATTACATTTTTCTTTATAACTGAAGGAGTTAGTCTACTGAAAGCCCATCTGTAAGCATTCTATTTCTAGAAGGACTCCAAAGTATTAAAACTGTTCAGGTAAGAGATCAGTTGCCAGGTGTCACAGGTTTATCGAAGCGCTGTGCACATCCAAGTGTCGGAGATAATCCAAACAAGGATTATTTGGCTGTTTTTGCTCATTGCGTGTTGCAACAGCGATAACGACCATGCCAAAGCGTTGCGAGCTATAATATCCGACCCCCAGGACTTTGGAAGAGACCATCTGGAGACTAGCGGTGGAGTCTGAACCTCGGATTACACAAGCCTGGAGAAGAGTCTAGAATAGATATGGCGGGCAACATGTTGAGGAAACGCCAATGCTCTAGGGAGAGGCATGCCACAGATGATAATGATGATTAATACGATAAAGTCACTGAGATATGGTTATCTAACAAATCTTATCAGTGTGACTAAGTATCTTCTGTGACTTTTATGTTGTGGAGTACTTTTCATGTTGTTTCGTGTGATAGATGTCGACGAATGCCATATGGAAATATACAAATGCAGTCAAATATGTGAGAACAATATCGGCAATTACACTTGTTTGTGTCACACAGGATATGAATTAATGAACGAGTATCGATGTGCAGGTTCGTGTCATATCTGCATTCTCTAAGACTCATTCTTATGCTCATTCATTAAATTCCTTTCAAACGTATGTTTAGGAAGTATCTGGTAGAGATTCCCATATTTAGGCATCGTTTAAGTAGGCAGGAGATTTTCTCCTTTCACCTTAGTTTCACTTTGAATTATCCGACAGATATTGACGAGTGTCAGAGAGGAATACACCAATGTCATCAAGTTTGTGAAAACAACATCGGTAATTACACATGTTCATGTAATCCAGGATTTCAATTAATGAACGAGCTTCAATGTGAAGGTGCGTATTACTAAGATTCTTTGATATGTTCTTGGCTAAAATACATAACACTATTGGCGGTTGTTGTTTTTAAGCGCAGATTTAACTGAAATGATTTCGAATTCTGTTCATATTTAAGTTTTACGATGTTTGTTAGTCCATAGCATTTAGCCGTACGTAATATTTATTTACACATAATTTTGAATGCTATGATCGATATCCATAAATGCCAGAGAAAAATCAATCAATCCAGTCAAATATGTGAAACATTATGGACAATTATACATATTCCTGTTGGTCAGAATTTCAATTAGAGAACAAATCTCGTTGCGAAGGTGCATACTATTGGTTCTAATTATCTCAAAATATGGATACCGTAACCTATACATATATATATGCATCTAAGATAATTTTAAGAGATTGCGTTGCCATTATGGAAGAGGCAAACACAACCGCAGTCAAATCTGTTAACTCTGATGGCAGTGGCGCCTGTTCTTGCCAGTCAGAATTTGTGTTAACGAATGAATACGATTATGAAAGTAGGAAATAATGTAAACATTATTAAGTATCATTTACCATAAGAAATTTTAAATGTCATTAGAAATGGTAATGCAATTTTCAGCGGTTGCTCATCGCTGTCTTTTAATTGATAAACGTCGATACCATTCATATTTTGCCATAAACTTTACTTCTTTCCTTTACCTGAAATAGTAAACACTTGTCTGCTTTACCTTGAGTAGATATTGATGAGTGCAATACTGAGCAGCACAATTGTAGCCATATATGTGAAAACACTTACGGAACATACACCTGTTTCTGCCAGTCGGGATTCAGAGTTGTTGGTGATTATGAATGCGAAGGTAAAGTTTCTTATACGTACATGTTGCGTAAAATCAGATTTCGTCAGCATTCATCCGGTTTCAGTTTTGTTTTAGGTAAGTGAGCAAATGAGAAACTATTAGAAATTCAAAAGTAGGTTCAAAATGTTCAAAATGCAGCCATGATCGAGACTATAAAATCTCAAATACGGCTTGCTATCTTTCACGAATTGTTGCATTTTGTGTCAGAACAACTGAATTGTGAGAGTAGCATAATAAACAAAAATATGATTTAGGATTCAAAAATTAGTTTTATAAGCAGTCAGTCGTTGCAGATGAATCGTAAAAAGTCATCTTAGCAAAACTGTGATGATTATTTTCATCTTTCCAGTCTATTTTTTGTTTCTTCTGACAGACATTGACGAATGTAGTTCCGATCTGCACAACTGCACTCACACATGTGAAAACACCTTTGGGAATTACAGTTGTTTCTGTCCTCCCGGATTTGAGCTCGTAGACCAATTAAAATGCGCAGGTAAATCTATGCAATGGTCTATATTTTGCATGAAGCGTATTTCATAACACCAAATAAGCGATCTAAAGACTTTCAAAGACTATGACGTTCCATCAGAAAGATGTAAATAGTTACAGAAGTTTGTAGACTAATCATTGAATCAGTGAATGCGACTGGCAAGACAGTGATGAGATTTGACTGATATTATGAGCTTTATATCTAGTATTTCTTGTGGATTTTGCAATTTAAAGTTGTGTTTGCATATTAGCAGGAAGATATTGAAATTTTATTTCTGCAAACGATGGGAATAACCTCTTCGTATGAGACAGGACTAATAGGTCTATTAGATGTTGAGATTTATAGTCATCCTGTGTAATATGATCTACAACGGCGGTAGTTGAAAGTGAAAATTCTTTCGGCTGAACTAGTAGATCAGTTTCTTTCTCATGTTTATGTAGAGTATGTTCTATACAACTCCTTTAGTAGCGTTTTCGACTCGCCAATTGAAAAGCTTTTTCATTCAAAGACATTTAACCAAAAACACTATGGAAGCCGAGAAGCTGTACAGCCAATTGCTTTTTTTTAATATTTCTAGAAATTTACGTCGGATGGAGGCTTCTCGTGATCACATCTATCAATTCAATGGTGATTGGATTATGTGTATCTCTAGCAATTGTGGTTGTCCTGGGTGTTATTGCATGGGTAATTTTAAAGAAAAAGAAAAGATGTTACCATCTGCCGGAAAAGGGTAAGAAAACAAAAGAATATACATATACAAATCAGTTAAAATAATTTATTTGGTGCACTGATTGTACTGCAATAGAAGTTCGAACAGCAGAGCTGTGATGGTTTAAAAGTCGGTTCACTGAGATGCAGAGGTATGTGAATGTCAAAATGTCCCTTGGCGTCACGGCGTGGGTCAAGGCGTGAACGCCACTGACTTTTCGCAAGACGCCATTGACTTATGGTAGCATCGATTATACCACTTGATCACCAATTTCCAAGGGTATGTTTTTAGAAAAGATTATCACTGTGACGTTATTGTTTAACAGGGACTGCTCGTAATTTAAAATTTACTTTCTATTATAGTTACGATTAAAAGAGTTTTAGTTTTATTGATTTTTAAAATTTTTAGATAATTCGAGATAAATTTAAGGGTTCTTTATTGCAGTCACAGTGTTCATTCCGTTCACCAGTTGTCTAGGATTTCGGTGTTTGGGTGGCATTACCTTTTAGATGAAGGAATGGAATTTTCAAACAGCGAACAATGTCCGGGAGTTACCAACATAAAGTTGTCCGAGGAGTCCAACGTATGCGGCGATCATAATTCGCCGCCGAATGCCTACGAAAGCACATTGCATCACAACGACCAACCGACTTTCAACTGCGACGCGCCAGAGTCCTACATGACATCAACGCCTTTCTCTGATCCACCGACAGTCGAAACTATCATCAATGATGGGCCACAGGGTCAAGAATCAAGCAATATCCCTTCTTAAAATAGCGATATTGAAATATGAACAAGATTCAAGTAGACTTAATTTCAACAACATTTTCTGTCAGCACTGTGAATAGCCGAACCTTATGGAAGTGAATCATTATTATAATCTTTAGAATGAACTGCATTTTCTCTATATTTTTAAACTACTTATGGTATAGAAGGTACGCAGATTAATTATATCAATCATTACTGGAACATTTTAGGATTAATTGTCGCAGTTTTCAGACGAAAATATTATTTTATATATGGATTGTTACATGACCGTATACAGAATGATCTGGTGTATTGCTATGACATATATGTATATATACAGTATATTATAACAAATCATCTGTAACCACAAATGTGCAGCTACTTGTTAACACAAAATAAGACAAAGCAGAGACAAGGAATTGACAAAGACGGACACAAAACTTATATACACAGATAGAATTTGAGTCGAGGACAAAAACAGAACAGTAAAAGGTTTGTAAAAACATAACCATTCGAAGTTCTTGGAAATCCCCTCGTGAATGTAGCATTGTATAACACTGGCCAACACATAATTTGTTGCCTCAAATGTTAGAACTGTTTCTGGGTATATTTGACCTGCTGATTCCAGAAAAGGCACCAGTTTTCTCCCAGCAGGTCTAGTTTTCGAGATATAGAACATTATGCCATATACCAGTCCTTGCCTCTGCTCGCCCGTAAAACATAAGGCTATAGCTATAATTATGTAGTGCTCAATTTATTATGTGATACACTAAATAAACATAATAATACAAATACTTAAAAGAAAATGGTAGTACCTGAAACTGTACTTATATGATACCAAATAGAACAAGTTTGTTATAAAAATTTCAAGTCATTCGACACCGAAGAAGCTCCTTTTGTACGATTTCCGAGTGTGGCATCTGCCGGAACAATCGCGCATAATATTCCAGCAATAGTCTGCCATCATGTGTGCATCCCATCTTCCTTGATATTGATTTTCCATTGTTTTGATGTCTTGGTGAAATCTTTCACCTTGCTCTTCGCTGAAGTCACCAAGATTCTCTGGAAAGCGATCTAAGTGACTGTGGAGATAATGGGCTTTAATGCTCATGTTGCAGCCAAGCTTGTTGAAATGAAGAAGCATATCCTCTACTAGTTGTGCATAATTGTCTGCCTTCTTGTTGCCAAGAAAATTTTTAGTTACAAGAACAAAGGAAGACCAGGCACAAGATTCGATTTCATTCATGGATGGTATGAAAAGTGGGTCATTCATAAGTTGCCTGATCTGTGGACCAAAGCCCTGACAAATTGTTTCATCAGGCCTAGCTTTATATGTAGTGGTGGCAGTATGATCCTATCTCGTGCCACCAAAGATTCCTTGATTACATTTTGAGCTCCAACCACCATGTCTTTCCTCGAAGGCCAATCTTTTCTTGTCCAATGTTCATGCTTGGCTCTACTGTCCCAAAGACACAAAAAGCAGGGATACTTTGTGTAGCCACTTTGTTGACCAAGGAGGAAATTTACCATCTTCAAGTCTACACAAATTACCCATTGATGTTCTTTGTATTTTATCTTTTCCAGTACTAAAGAGATGGCATTGTACTCTTGTGACCGATTGGAATAGAACCAAATTTGTTGCCGTTATTTAAAAGCACACATTTCAGACTACGTTTTGAACTGTCGATAAAAAGACGCCACTCATCTGGGCTGTAATCCGACAGACCAATTTTCTTCAATAAGTTGCTGATGTCATTACAGAATACTAGGTTGTTGTCTTCGGTAAAGAATGGCAGCAAATCCTTTTCTCTGTTTCAATAAATTGTAATTTTCGTTCCAGACTGAAGTGCATTCTTTTCCTTTAGTCTGGACGCAAGCAATTCAGAGGACTCTTTGGAAAGATTTAAGTCCCTGATCAGATCACTCAACTCTTTTTGGTCAAAACGTTCACTGTGTGAAGTTGATTGGAAATCACTGTCACTGCCCCCACTTTCTTCACTTTCGTCATCTTGTCCGATATTGGACATGCAAGTCTCATCGTTTGAGAGCTGAGGTAGTTCGCGAAAAGGTGGAACTGGTACAATATCCGAATGCGGAACAGGTCTCCTGGCTGAAGGTATATCAGGGTAAGACAACTTGTGACGATTATTTCGATTGATGCCTATGATATTAACCATACAAAAGTAACAGTCGTCGAAGTGGTTTATCTGTTCCCTCCAAACCATCGGTACACCAAATTTCAGGCAGCTTCTCTTTCCAATTGTCCAGTGGCGCAATTGTTCAATACAAATTTTGCATACTGTATGAGGAGCCCATTGCTTATCTTGATCTCCAAGTTTGACACCAAAATAACCTACATATGCTCTTTTTACAAACTCAGAAATCGGTTTCCTGTTTGCTTTTAGTGTGTATTCCCCACAAATGTAGCAGAATATGTCTGGATGGTTAATGCAGCTCCGTCTGGAAGTAGCCATAACCTTAAGGATGTTCGCATCAGAGGAATTAAATGACTAACCTAAAAAATAGTAAGAACATGTAGTTATTTAATGCTCACATTCACAGATTGTTCTTGCGACCAACTCTTAATATGCCCTAAGACGACTGCGGCTGCTCTAGCTTTCAGGAGGCGGTTTATATAGGCTATAAATGCTGACTTCAGCATAATCTATTTACATAGTTCGAAACCATGAAACGCTGTATAAGCACAAATAAATTCTAAATGAGGCCATGAATTTAGTGCTGAGTAAGCTGTAGGCTACGGAATAGTTATTTCGTTGAATCAGCAATATCTCAGCACGCGGCAAGATATGCTGATTTTACATTATAAGGATGTAGGCATTATATGAATCAGCAAGAATTATAATTAGCCATAAATAAAGCTTATTATGACATTTTAGTTTTGCCAAAGACATCGTTTAAAGAGTGGACTGGGCTTTCTTTACAAAATCGACGATATCTCAGAAACTAGACCTGATGCACTCAATCCAATGACATTTTCTGAATCAGCGCCCAAAATTACCCCAAGAACAGGTCTAAAACCGAAGGCAACAAGAAAAAAAAATTTTTCTGTTGACGATTATAATCGTAGGATGGCTTGATATTTTCTTGAGCCAACGTATGTACACTGTTGTCATGCTTATGCGGCTTTGCTGGATATATGCTGATATGTCACGCGTAGTTGGCCTAGGCTAATTATATTACCAACATTGATGCTGATATACTCCGTCTTTCATTGCCAGCTAATGACTTAGACACAATATTTCTGGCAATGACTCATTAACCTCAACATCCACTAGATTCGGTATAAGTAACTAGGCGGTAACCAAACTGCGTAACGAATACGTCACATGTGGCAAAACTATATAACACTTCCTTGATAAAACGTTAAAAGCAACTGAAAAGTAATAGTTTATAAAATTGAGCTAATTAAAAACATGTTTGACATCCTATTTTACTGGCAGAAATTTAAAATCAACAACACGCATCCAACTTCCGGTTTCTGTGCCCTATTCCGCTGAGCGGACTCCATGTAACGAGTCTGGCCAAAATGTTTGCCACTGTCACCAGGCGGTGTAATCTGGTACTCGCGGAATCTGGGAAATGAACGGGAGGTGTTGTAATGCACTGGCCCCGAGTCGAGGACTTTTTCATATATCCATTGCCTGCTCAGGGCACGAAGATAGGAAAATGAGCGCCTCTCCTACGTTCCACTATGAGCATGGGAGGTTTACTCACACCTTAGAAACATAGTTTCAGAGCCTGAGTTGGTGAGTTCACGGATATGTTGATAGAGACAAACAGAGACATACCAACAGATAGACACTCAAACACGCACTCGAAAGGACAGAGAGAAGATTGAACAACTGAGACAGATAGATGAAACTGGTCGGTTTACCGAATGTGATTAAATATTTGTTAATCGTCCAAAAATGTAGGTGAGGATACAAATGAGGTGCTGGAAGATGTACAAGATGTAGCCTACGATTTGATAGGCTTGCGAGAACTCCGATGGAAGGACTACATGAAGAAAATCGGATTTGTATTCTAATTATATATTTATTTAATCAAACGTCTGGATAAATCTACTCGTGAACTGCAAGAAGAAATTAGTCGAGTCATGTGCTTAATTACACTGCCTGTGCAGTTTGGTTTGCATTGCGGCATCATTTGCCCTGCTGATATGACCTCACATTTTTGTCAACGCCTCTCTCATTAAAGCCAATTACCCATTCATTGCAGTAAAACAGCTGTTGTATTTAAGCCTATCATTCAAACTGTATGAGCTGCATAGTGGCAGAGCTCGCAAATAATGTATTTTGTTGCAGCAAATATCACATAAGCCTAGGTTTGAGTTGAATAGCTTTAGGCTTAGGCGGAAGTACGTGTTGAAACTGGGTTTTTCCTGCTGAATCGGAGGAGGAGGAAGACGACCAGGAGCTGAAGGAGGAGCAGGCGAAGGAGAAGGAGAAGTGCCAGTATTCCATTTTCAACAGGGATGCTTGTTACAAGCGAAATTTATTTCGGTACAGCACAATGCGGACATGGACACTTAGATCGTTCTGATAGACAGCGGGGGCTAACGGATATAACCCAACAGAAAACATGCAAATTCATATAGATCAAAGCAAATAATTAGTGCTGTAAGCAGCAACATAGGTATGACATCTGTAAAACAGGAATAGTGTTCAAAAACATGTTAAACCTAAGTGCTAGTTGGACATGCACCAAATTGTCTTGCATTGAAAATTTAGTCAGCGTCTTTTACAAAGAGACTGTCCTCAGTCACTCCACTAGTATTATCATGCTTGTATGCGTTCCATAATTCTTATACTAGTGCTTACCATTAAATGATACGATTACTTTAAATGTTGACATTCTTAAACTGTGAACATTGACGCATTTGCCGTAATGGCAAACGCTCAAGTATGTCCAAAATAACTTAACATGTGCACTTAATAACAAGTAAAGCTTGTGACTCCATAGCAGATGTTAGGCTATAACAACGGCAACGTCAGAGCTTTACTCATGATGTCATGTCATGTCATGTAATCATCTCTGGACTGGATCCAGTCGTTGATTTCTCTATGACATCCCTCCACAAATCCCGTCTCCCGGCCATCTCTTCAAGGGTCATTCTCCGTCTGCCCTCCGTTTTCCCATAGATAGTAACTCCGGCACCTTTCAGATCCTCTTCAAGGCAATCTATCCATCTTCTTTTCGGTCTTCCCACTGCTCTCTTTCCGTCCGGTTTGTATTTAAAGATTTTCTTTGGATTGCGGTTCTCCTCCATCCTCAGGACATGTCCTGCCCACTTCATTCTTCTTTTCTTGATCATATTGCTTATCAATGGTTGCTGTGTTCGTTGTCTAATACTCTCATTCGTTACATGGTCCTTATAGCTAACTCTTAGTATTCTTCTGAGCCATTTGTTTTCTGCTGCATTCAGTTTCTTCTCCATTGCTCTTGTAATACTCCATGACTCACATCCATAGATTAGTACTGGGATCACGCATGTGTTGAGGATTTTTAGCTTTATCGCCAGTTTTATATCATGTCGTTTGAAGACCTTTTGTAATCTGTTAAAGGTTGACCCTGCAAGCGCTATTCTCCTTTTGATTTCTGTTTCTGATCCTCCCCCTGCTTTCATTTCACTTCCCAGATAGACAAACTTATTTATTACCTCAATTTCCTGTCCCTTAAGCTTAACTATTGGCCCGTTGTATTCCTTTTTGTTATTGGCATTATTTTAGTTTTGTTATAGTTAATTTTCAGTCCAAGTTTTCCACTTTCCTCTGCTAATGCCTCCAACAACTCCATTATTCTTGTTAGGCATTCTGCAATCATACATGCATCATCTGCATATTCGACATCCTCTGTATTTCTTGGTTGAGATTGTGCTCCCAAATTATGAGTTCTTTCCAGACGTCTCATGATATAGTCCAATACTATATTAAACAAGATTGGTGACAGGATGCACCCCTGTCGGAAACCTGTTTCTATCTTGAACCATTCCGTTTCTTCTCCTTCTAGTCGAATGCATGCCATTATTGTGCCATATAGTTTTCTGATGAGTCTGATTAATTTGGCGTGAATGCCATATTTCTCCAAGATCTTCCATGCTCCTGATCTCCAGACTGAGTCGTAGGCCTGGGCAAAGTTAATGAAGCACATAACTGTTTCTTTATTGTATTCAATTCTTTTTTCGATGATTTGTCGGATTACAAAGATCTGATCTGAACATCCTCTCCCTTTTCGAAATCCACTTTGATTTTCCCGTAGGATGTCATCCACTCTATCTGCCATTCTATTCAGGATGATTCTGGTGAAAACTTTGCCTGGTACACTTAATAGGCTGATTCCTCTGGAGTTGCCACATTCTTGTCTGTCTCCTTTTTATATACTGGAATAATGACTGCTTTTCTCCAGTCCATAGGGATTTTCTCTGCTCTCCATACAGATGTTATTACTCGATGCAGCCATTTTACTGTATATGTACCCGTATTCTGCAACATTTCTGCCGTTATCTTACATACTCCTGGGGCCTTGCCTTTTTTCATTTGATTAACTGCCCTTTCTACTTCCTCTAGGGATACATCTTCTTCCTCATAATCCTCCTCCTCCTCATTTAATAACTCGACCTGATCTATCTCGTTTATTATTTTCTCTATTTCTTTGGGCTCTTCTCTATTCAGTAACTCCTCAAAATGTTCTTTCCAGCGCTCCATTATCTTCTTTTTTTCAGTGATTATTTCTCCATTTGTTGTCCTTACTGGTTCTATGTTTATTAGTTTGTTATTAATTTCCCCACTTAGTTTTTTAACGTTGGCAAACAGTTTTTTGCTGTGTCCCCTCTTGTATGCCTCTTCCATCTCTTGTGCCATATCCTCCAACATAGTGTTCCTGTCTTTACTTAGATTTTTCTTTAGTCGTTTTCTCAGCTCACTCAGTTGCCCACCCTTCTCACTCTTCTCTCTCTTCGTGTTGGATAACATCTCTCCCTTTGTTTTCGTAACCATTCCCATTATATTCTCAGTCTCTTGTGATATCCATTTCCTTGCTTCATTTTTTCTGTGTCCTAGTTCTTCTGTCGCCACTTGATTAATTGTGTTTCTGAAGTTTTCCCACTCTATTTCTGCCTCATGACCTTCATCTATTAGATTAGTTAGTGCTTCATATTTATTCTGTATCTTAATTTGGAATTGGTTACGTATTGCTTCTTCCTTCAGTTTCTCTGTGTCATAACGTGTTGTTTTTGGTGGTTTTTTCCCATGTAGCTTGATCTTGATTTCTGACACCACCAAGTGATGGTCTGAATTGATGTCCGCCGATCTATAGACTCTAGTGTTGGTTATTGATGTCAGCCATTCTTCTCTTGTAATAATGTAATCTATCAGGTTCTCGGTCTTTCCGTCCGGTGAGCTCCATGTTGTCTTCCTGCTTGATGTACTGAAGCGATAGTATCATATTTGAAGAAACGATGCTGGTATCATTTTTGGGAAAGGAATTTAGCGTCCATTAACAAATTACAGTCCATAGACATTCTTGTTTAATAATCGCTTATGCACACAGCATTATACACTGCGAACGAAAAACAAACCATTAAGTTATTGTTAAATTAACTATATAAACAATAAAGAAATTTCATAGAAAAACCGTGACTGTGTGTCCTTGCTAAAAATAACCTCAAAATTTCGACATTTGTAAAACAATTCTTGCAAATGACGTTTATTGAAGAGGAAAAAACGGCCATTTGTAATAGTTGCTATCATAAGTTAGAGACGTGTGCACCTTAAGGCATGTGCCGCTGCCAAAAGATAACATTTTGAAAACAAGTTATGGCTAAAATATAGCTAAAGCAAAGTTATATTAACTGAAAGAATATTCATAAACTGGATAAAACTTGAATGATAATTTCCAACAGTTATTGAAATAATGTCAGGGTTCGTTTTTTTGTTCACAGTGTTGCATAGCACTCAGCATAGTAATATGGTCTCGTTTTTACTTTGCGCGGTGTTTGCCTAATACATACTTGAACGCTGATTTGAATAGTTGTTTGGCTAAAAGAAGGAATCGACGAAGCTCTATTTGATTCAGTAAACTATTGCGGTTTAGGTATCAAAGCCCACGAAAATTTTAATAAAACACCGATATTCAAGCATGGGCTCTATACTACTACAGGTTATGTTATTGATTTGCGTCCTGTCTGATCCGGTAGAATTAGCAAGGTATATTGTTTTTATGAAATTTTCTGCCTCTTAGATAATAAATCAAGGTAAAACCTTCTCTTAGATTCTACATTTAGAGTGTTATTTTAATGTCTGGTTTTAATTGCTAGATTGTAGCTGTAAGTTTCATTCGACTTTAAGAGGGCAGGCCACTAAGAAGTTTTTCAGTTCGAAGTTGGTTAATATAGGCCTATTGAAGAATTTCATTTTTTCCAGAGTTCAAACCCCGTAATGGATTCTTAAACTTTAACAGTATGCAAGAGTCAAACAGTTTATTTTACTAACAGCTGCTAATGCATCGTTGTGCAGCCAACGGCGACATGACTTATACTTTTAAATGAGAATTTAAATTACAAAGATTTCCACCCTGAAAAAGAAAAACCGGTGGCACACCTACATACGTCTAACATATGCATACTCCGTGCATTTTGGTAAATTTCTAACTACTCTAAAAGCATTGACTAATTTTTGTGCAAATTAACTTATCTCAAATTCAGGATGTAATATTGAAATATTTCTTTCAAACCAATAAATAGAAATCGAATTAGTCGAAGAATTGCATAACGGTTTTTTATCAGAATTGATCATGGTCCAATTTCAAGCATAACATTCTGTCTTTCTTTTTACTGAAATATCCTGCTTTTTCAGCCACTTTGAGTCTTATACGTACTACACGGCTGTTGTAAAGGAAAACTGCTACACAGATTCCTCCCAACAATGTGGTGGCTGGTGGTGGGGTAAAGACTGTTGGACTAAGTAGTGAGTAACCCTTTTGATTTGAATAGTTTCATTTCATATAAAACATTTGTGTTTAAGAGCTTCATTGTGGTCCAGAAATTGCTTTAAATAAGACTATTTAAAATATATGATAAGCTTAATTTATTAAATCTTATTCATTGCGAAATTCTATTTTTGACGAAAGCAGAAACCTTCACCCAATAAGACCTTTACAGGTAGGGTCAGGCCCTGGCCACTTCATAGTTTTGAGACCTAATTCACGTGAAATTGAAACAGTTGTGGCTACATTGAAAATAAGAATGCTGAAATTTGGAAATATATCAGAAGCACATAGGCCTATGGAATCGTCATATAAAACGTTGAGGCTAAAATAGAAGGTAAGGCCTTGGCCAAATAGACACAATGGTTCTTCAGTCATTAGGCCTGCAATACCGTGAAGAAAACATTTTCTCGCAGTATCGCAAAGTTTTAAAATCGTTCCTTCTTGCGGTAGAAGTTTCTTTGTTCTCAGCTTTTTTAAATTTGATTTTTTTATGAAAAAAAATTGGAGTTGCCCTTCAAACAGTTCTTAAGTATTATTTCGCAGCGGTACTGAGACTTCTTTTGTTACTTCAAAGACAGACCAGCTGAATAAAATAAATACCTATGTGCTAAGGAGCTAAATTTTTTATAGGGCTGCTGATTGATCATTTAATATGCAGTTAATTTTGATTAAACTTTTAATCGTCCGATTAATTGCGATTAAACTTTTTAACCGAACAGCAGCCCTAGTTTAGTACCTTTATAGTTATGTTAATTTTTGGATTATCTTGGATCATTTTACGCCGAGGGACAATCAATATGATACCCTTGTGAGAGGACTTCTGAACAGCCAAACCCTTCTCGTTGAGCTGCTTATATTCACTGTTCGTTATCAAGTGAGGGCGTTTGTCCTACACTAACAAATATTGCTTAGTTGCGGTGTTCTACACGAAGTTGAGTGTTTATGCCGTACATCTACATTAAAAAGTACATTAATTATTCATGAAAACGACGATCATAACGACAATGGTGATGAAGCCCTAAGGATGATGAGTGTGATATTGGTGCTACTGGTTATGTTGTTATTGAAGATGGTCACCATGATGGTGCTGCTGATGATGTTGTTGATAACGACAATGATGACGAACATGACGATGATGATGATGGATGGTGGTGATGAAGATGATGACGATAATGATGACAACAGCATAGATGATTATAGATAATATTGCTATGTTGACTCAATTCGCATGTAATTTTCAACGGTCACAAATTCTGACACAAATTTTTTTTATAAATTAGAAGTATCTTGAATTTAAACTAATCTCCCAAAACTGATAGATACGTGGCAACCAATTGGTTAAAGCTCGTCTTATAATGCGAACAATCCGAATTGAGCCTCTCCAAGATTGTCAACTTTTAGAGCGTTGAACAAGCCTTTCTCGCACAACTGTTTATGGTCATCACTTATTACTTGGTCACTGTAAGTGGCGCTCTATAAATCCAGACATTCTATTAATAAAACTTTAAATGATCAATTTATTGATGAAGTTATTTTGCTATAATTGAGACTCATAATATATTTTAAAGATGAACAGTTTATAGGTGAACTTTTCATATGCTGTATGTGGAGGCCAAACTGATGATGGTTATTAATGTGCAGTTATACTAGGTGCGTTGGGTATGTATACGTCCAAGAATCTCGACACGGAACAAGATGTCAGAGCGGTTGGAGTGGTACAAATTGCGATAGTCGTAAGTGCGCGGAAACTGATATCAGTGACCTTGTGATCTGTCAGCTGTCGTATTTAGAATACCAGTTGGAAAAAATCTAGGAATTGGATCTAATATAATTAAGGCAAAAATTGTTACTCTTAGGCCAACATAAAAATGTGTAGACCTGGTAGTATTTCTGCAGTGAGTGTACTTTGCACGACATACACCCAGTTTAGAAGTACATATTTCCGTATGATATGTCTCGTGTACTGTAGCTCAACATATATGCCGACTATAGAAAATAGACGAGATTTTTCAGTAAATATTATGCACGATACCGAGTATTGCGGTGTCATGACAATTTGCTAATGTAGGGTATAAGGACTTTAACGCCTCTGAAAACCGTGCTATAAATCTCATTTAAAGAAAATAAAGCCCCGAGACAATGCAATAAATAATGTATGACGTACTATTATCAAGACTCGTAATATAGCTCTTTTAAGTAGCTCTTACAAACTTTAATACCATATAGGCTAACTACAGTTCATTCCAAGTTGATAGCCCAATCACTAGAAAGGTGTAACATTGTCAATGTCACATTGTGCAAAGAAGCCACCAACTCGCGCAGGATAGGGGAGATCGCCGACCAAATAGACCCAAGACAAGAGGACAACGATTCCATAAGTAGGCAAGCGCATTGCCGTAAATTTAACATAGATGAAAGTTTAAACCATAAGCTGAAGGATGGGTAACCTATAAAGTACACATTGTTTCTGTATCTAATATAGCGCTTGTTTTGCCTAGGAAAAGTTAGTCTCTATGGTATTATTAAGTGCTGCCAAAGTTCACTAAGAAATGCTTGGTCATTTGTAAGCAAGTAATACTCATATAACTGGAAAGTTCACCACTGGTGGGCACACCCACACAAGTAGAGCCTAATCATCGGAATATCATCCTGAGTTGACAATATTATTGACGCCATATTCAGAGTTCCTGATACGAGTTGCATTGAGGGTGAGGAATGACGACAGCCGAAAGAAGCCTGCAGCACACGTGTAAGCCCTCCGATTGGCAATCCGTTGCGGGTGGTTATTTTAAAACACATAAATGTGTAATAAGATCATAAGGCCTACAGAATTATTATATTCACCAGCAATAGCTATTTAAACTTCACATTATTCGAGATCATTGGTCAGAAATGTATAGAATTCGACATTACAAACATATTGTAGGTCATAGATAGTTTTTGAGAAATAATGAGCCATTGCCCGCGTTTGAAATTGATACTTAGACTAACGAGATATGTTTTGTAATTGTTCACTAGCCATTTGTTCATGGTGTTCCGCTGGTACAAGATGCACAGCACCATACACCTGCACAGGTTTGCTATACAGTTCTAAAGAGGGTTCTGTATAAATCAAATATATTTAGTTTTGATTCAATTGTGAATATTTTTATCGATTTGTCGCGTTGCTATGATTGATTTGCGTTTGAGACTAACCTACAAACTAAAAGTTGTTCCTTAAATAAATTTACGTTTTATTTTTCAAGAAAAACTAGAAAGAGAATTTTCTTGGACTCCGCTCAGAATTATGAACCTTTCTGCAATAAACATACATACATACACGTATACATAGATACATACATACATACATCCATACATACATACATACATCAGTACGTACATGCATGCATACGTATATACACATATACAGTCATACATACATGCACAATGCATACTTGCAAACATATCTGTGAATCTCATACACTATAGTTTATTTATTTCATTTTCAGATGTAAATGAATGCTCAGAAGGAACATCTGGCTGTTCTCAAATCTGTAACAATAACGTCGGAAGTTACACATGCACATGCAATCAAGGCTACACTTTGTCTGTGGATGGACGAACATGTTACGGTGAGTCCTAAACAAAATATGTTTTAGCAATCGTAATAGTTGTGCAAGAATGCTGAATAAGCGCAGTCATTCTTTAAATACCTCTTATACTTGAATCGTGACTGATGAATGGCAGCTTCCAGTCAGGTCTGATAAAGAGTTCAGTTTATTTACAGATGCTTAAAGGTAACATATTAGATAACATCTAAAATGTTTGAAATCTGTTCAAATGTGTAGTTCTACAGTAAACTTGTTCTAAGCATATGAAACTGAATTTGGCGCTTAAATAGTTTGAGCAAACAAAAAGTTGCTTCTATTAGTCGTAATCGGTTATTCCTAAACCCATCTTGGTGTTTCTCCGTATCCATATCCGTATATGTCCATCCTCATTCCTGAAGGTCGGAGACCAGAGTCCTCGATATCAGCCCTCTCCATGCCGTCCTGTCCCGTGTGCTCCCGATGCATTCCGCTTCTGATAGTCCAGTCCATTCTTTGATGTCGTCCATCCATCTTCGCCTCGGTCTTCCCCTTGGTCTTGATCCCTCTACATATACCTGTAGTAGGTATGCAGAGAGTTTGTTTTCGCGGAGTAGGTGACCGAAATATCTCAACTTCCTGCCCTTCACTACCTCCAGCAGTCTTTTCGTTGGTCTCAGTTCTTCCAATATTGAGGCATTTGTTCTGTGTTCCCTCCAGCTGACCCGCAGGAACTTCCTATATGTTGTCATTTCAAAAGCTGATATTCTTTTTCTATCTACGGCCTTCAGAGTCCATGTCTCACAGCCATAAAACGCCACCGACCACATCATCGTCTCCACCGTCCTCCTCTTCAGGTCTCGGCCCATAGATCGATCCTTCTAGATGTATGAACGAGAACCCATAGCCGTCCTCGCCATGCCGAGTCTTGATCTTATCTCTTTGCTGCCATAGCCAGTTTCATCTGTTACAGCCCCCAGATATCGGAAAGACTCAACCTGCTCCAGTTGTACTCCATTACACAGGATGGAGATACTTGTCCTTGTTTTAGCGATGGTCATCAAATTTGTCTTCTTTGTACTTATCTCCAGTCCATATCTGTTTGACACGACATTGATCCTGTCCATCAGCTGCTGCAAAGAGCCAGCCGAGGTGGCAATGAGGACGATATCATCCACATATCTTAGGTTATTCAACATGCGTCCACTAACCGCAACTCCGATCCAACTGAGCTCCTCTGCCGACTCCCTCATTACCACCTCAGAGTAGCAATTGTAGAACAGCGATGTCACCAGACAACCCTGGCGCACTCCTTTACCAATCCTGAACCACTCCGTTAGTTCTTTTTCCACTCTAACCGCTGCTTGTTGACTTGTACAGACTCCTCAATGCATCGACAGTCTGAACATTCAAACCCATGGCTATCAGCACAGACCATAATTTCTCATGCTGTACAGAGTCGAAAGCCTTCTTATAGTCAATGAAAGCTTTCTCAGACACTTTAATTCTGTGTTGCCCTGTTTTTGTTGTTCCTCGGCCAGTCTGCTTTCAGTTTGCTTTTCTCTCTTTGTAATCCGATCTGATACCCTTTACTTTTGTTATCTATTTGAATTTCAGATATAAATGAATGCTCACAAGGAACATCTGGCTGTTCTCAGCTGTGTAACAATAACGTCGGAAGTTACACATGCGCCTGCAATAAAGGCTACACTTTGGCATCAAATGGGCGAATCTGTACCGGTCAGTCATAAACAAAATATAATCCAGTCGAAAATTTGCGTTTCATGTGTAACTTGAGAACCAGTTGGCTTATGGACTATAATTATTGGTCAAGGATGCATTCCAAACTAGGTGTCACATGTGTTGCTAAGAGTCCTTATATAGACGCTTGTGCTCAATCTAGGTTTTGGCATTCAGAGTAATTGTACTAGTTTTAATGAGTTGAGCCCACGGACAGTCGATGAAGTTTTCTCATATACATTTGTGCACTTATGTATGTTGAGTGTATACAGACGGAGTGGAATTTAAGGTACAACAGTGTTTGAAGGGATGAAGACATCCTGTAAGAGAGGTATGAGGGTGTCGACGGTTTCATATACAAAGAACAAATCTCTACATTTTCCTATTTCTACTTTGAGGTTATATTCCACAACATGACTGCTGGGAAAGGCTACTGTTGTAGATTTTGTAATTGAACAAGCTGCTATTAAACAGAGAATGAATGTTGCAAAGGTCAGTGATTGAAATTCAATCCTTAAATGCCATGCATGCTAAAAGCGTGACAGGCTGAATGACACCCCTAGCATAGAATTAAATCGCAGTGTCCATTCAGGTACGATAAAGTGTTCAGCTTATCTGTATATGCTCAGAGATAGCATAGTTTATAAAATCTAAAATACTTAAAATCTTTTCAAATGTGTAGTTATACAGTAAACTTGTTCCAAGCATATGAAATGGAATTTAGCGCTTCTGTAATTTCAGCAAACAGAGCGATTGCTCGTATTAGTCAAGGTGAGCTGAGCCTAAATCAGGCAAAACGTGTTTGATCATTCGTGAAACCCATCTTGATTTTTGTCAGACACTTTGATTCTATGTCATTCTGTTGTTTGTTGTTTCTCGGCCAGTATGCTTTCAGTTTGATTTTTTCTCTATGTACTTGAATCTGATATTCTTTTGTTTTGCTACTTATTTCGTGCTCAGATGTAAATGAATGCTCAGCAGGAACATCTGGCTGTTCTCAGCTCTGTGACAATAACATCGGAAGTTACACATGCGCCTGCAACCAAGGCTACACCTTAGCATCAAATGGGCGAACATGTGACGGTCAGTCCTGAAAATATATATTATTTGTACGTGTCTAAAAAGTAACACCTACTGCAGCTAAATGGAGGCTCATTCCATGTATTTGAAATCGCAATAGGCGTTTAAGAATGCTTAGACTACAAAGTATTTGGTATCGACTATTTATTGCATTATATACCTCTATTAATCATAGTCGTCATAGAAAACTTTTCCAAACGGTTTACACGACTTGATTTCGAGTTGACAATAATCACTGGGATTTTAGCATGCTTGTAGGGTTTGACTTCAAGCCCTCCATTATGGTTTAGATTAGTACAAATGTTGGCGTTTTGGTATTATTCATAAAGTTTGATAAAAGGAGATCGAATTTCAGATTTCGATGAATGTGAGTCTTCATCTTCAAACTGTGAACAACTATGCTCTAACGTCATTGATAGTTACACTTGTGGCTGTCGAGAGGGCTTCTCTTTGGCATCATATGGACATTCGTGTGACGGTCAGTATAGATGGTTGTTATTTTAAAATGAAAGCCCCCGTGCCTTTATCATATATTATTCTTAATAGACACAAACAGAATACTATGCCTATATAAATGTTTATATATATGATGCATACGTAGAAATAAATTTATACAAAGTCCCAAATTTTATTTTATGAAAAGCATAAGCAACGATATAATGTTTTCACTGCGCCATTGTAATTCATATGCCAGTCATTTGTTGCTTAACAAATGCGTGTCGTTGCGTTGAAATTTAATTCGTGCGGATTACTTGGCGGAAATAGAACATTTTTACAAAAGTAAGCGACAATTGTATCCTTACGCTTTATTATTTAAAAATGCTTCGTGTTGAACCTATTGAATATTAGACTAGATAGTTGAACATATTTAAGAAACAGCTGCTAACGTCGACTAAGCCTAAAACTTAGTTATTACTGATTGGAAAGTTTTCCTAAGTTTTTTAATTATGAGTCTATCAGATTTCGTGTCACTTACTATACTGTTTAAATAGTGTACAATAAAAATACTTTCTAGATATTGATGAATGCGAGAACGAAATATCTGTCTGTGCACAAATATGTGTAAATGTTGTTGGAAATTACACATGCGATTGCCAGCCCGGATACAATTTGACAAATGGTGGACGATCATGTGAAGGTCAGTATACCAAAACCAATCAAACTACGTAAGGCCTCGAGGTAGAACAAAATATCTAATAACACAGTTACATCGTTGAGTTCTTCTATTACTCGTATTATAATCATAGGCTTAGAATGAGTGGGGGAAACGAGTACATAAAATTGCTGCAACATCACGACGTAGCGCATACGACAGATGTTTCATTGTTAATGCACTGGGCAAGCGAAGCTCTTTACTGTAAAAACGGCTTCAGAATGCAAAAGCTGAGACAGAAAGACAGAGACAGATTGAGAACGAGAGAGAGAGAGAGAGAGAGAGAGAGAGAGAGAGAGAGAGAGTGAGAGTTGGAAATATGAAAATGGAAAATTGCATTCGTTACTAATAATATCATGATTTGTGCACTTTGCAGATATTGATGAATGTAAATTTAAAGTATCTAATTGCGAACACGTTTGCTATAATTTTGTCGGAAATCACTTTTAATTGGTGCATACTTAATTTAATATTTGAGTTAAATATTGCCCAGATGCGAAAGTAGAATTTTAATAGCATGACTCATTCCTTGTGTATCAGTACCAGGCTACTTAAACACTCACTTGATGACCCCTTATTTTTAATGAATTGTAAGTGCAGATGTTGACGAATGCACATCCGGAGTTTCTGAATGTGCGCAATTCTGTTTGAACGATATTGGAAATTATTCATGTGAATGCGAGTCCGGATACAATTTGACTGAAGATGGACGATCATGCATCGGTTAGTATACATCTTTAATGACTCTATAAGCCACAGATACAGTTTTGTCGAGTTTAAGTTTACTATTAGAAACGTAGTTCATATTGGATTTATCACTTTTCTGCATCAGTCAAGGTAGCCAGTACATCTTAACATACAATTTGCATAGAGTGAAATATTGGTAACGATACTCTTGAGTAATTTGTAGATGTTGATGAGTGTACGCTTGAAAATTCGGATTGTATGCAACTCTGTAAGAATGTAGTCGGAAATTACACCTGCGACTGCCTACCAGGGTATACATTGGCAAAAATGACAAAGTTAATTACACTCCAGTGGATGAACGGATGTCTCTGACGCAGCTTATATATGGATCTCAGAATTTTTATCATTTACAATACACAGCATTATATTACATTTGGTGTTTTTTAATATCCTTATTTCTTTAAGAACTATGTGGAATTGAAAGATTTGTCTTGTTAGCTGACATGTTCAGAATAGATGTGTAGTTATTACTGTTTACGGTTTGCTGAATTGTGTCCTTTCACAATAAATCGCTAAACTGTCCGAAAGTTGAATTCTTACTTTTGACAGCATCGTAGTTAAATATAGGCCTACTGGAACCACTGACTAGTGCTGCGATCTCGCCATATTTGAAGTGTAGGATAATAAATTTGGTTTGTTTTAATAAAACATGGCTAAGTTATGGGTGCAATTGTATTTCCAAATGCTCTACAACTGTGTTAGGATCATATTTCCCATATGTTGCATTTTCATTAGCTTTCTTCTCAGCTAGGGCCTCTGATTGAAATTCTGAAAACAGTTTTTATGCCGCAGGAGGCCACTAGTACCATGAGGACTAAGATATTGGGCTATTTTATAGGTTTTCACATTTGATTCATATCAACCTCCCATTGTAACCCTGGCCGTTTGGTCTTAAAATCCTCTAAATTTGCGGATAGTTATTACATATACTCATCTGTTTGTTAAATAAAATAAGGTGATTTCAGATCACATACAATTGTATTTTGCACATATTTTGCCACATCTAAAAATGAATGAAACCCTATAATACACGTTGTTGCAATTTAAAACTTTAACACATTTTACAATTAGAAAATATTAGAAAACGATGTCCTTTATTTATCGCCTAGAGCATTTCCGTTATAAAGACGCTAAAGAGAACCTCAAAAATGTTCATGTAATTGAAGAAACTATTTTATGACGGTTATTTATAAACTAAAGTACCAGCTACTTAACGAAACTGTTGTGTCAACTGTTATTTGAGATTATTCCTACCTGTCAAATCTAGAGTAGAATTAATTTATGAAGGATTTTTTATTTCAAGGTTTGCAGTTTTCACAGAATGCGTCGTGCTTATTACTCAAGTTATTTTTAAAACCTATTTGTCTTTGTGAGAACTGGTGTGCTTCTGTGTTTATGCTATTCAACAGATATAGACGAGTGTTCTGAAGAATTGGACAATTGCACCCAGCTATGCTCAAATACAGTGGGTAATTACATCTGTTCCTGCTTCCCAGGATTTTACCTCGCCAATCAATTTCATTGTGAAGGTGAGCATTTTTGCTTCAGAATCAAGTTTACTTGTATACTTGACTATGATTACTTCTTAGCCTAAATCTTTTCAATTTAAAAGTTTTTCTTCTCACGGTGGCAATATAACGTCATTTATAAATCTTAACAATATATACTCTTCATCCTCGATGCTAGACGATCCTGTAGCTCTGAACATTCAGAATAACGCAGAACGCGCCTCTGATTAGTTTCCTGCAACGGCGCTATATAAATTTTCTTATGCAAATACAATTACATGTACAACAGTGGATTTTATTAGCCATAAAATCTCAACTTCTTTCCAATGACTCATAAAATGATTTTATTTCTGGTTCTGATTTGAGCTAAGGTTGATGCTGCAATTCATTTTTATGCTCTCATTGAAGTGGACTTGTTAGTGTAAATATTAACGAGTGTGTGATGAAAATAAACTGCAGCCAAATATGCAAAAATACCATTGGAAATTACATTTGTTCTTGTCCTAAGAGAGAAGGCCTAATAAATGAATTTTATTGTAAAGATAAGCCATACCTTTAGTTTGCCTGTTGATTTAGTTTTAAAAACGTTCAACGGCATAAACATAAAATCACTTTTAAAATACATGTTAGAACACATTCAGGGAAGAGTTTGGATTATAATGACCGGCATTATCAATTTGTGCATTTTTCTATCTCAGTTGTTGGTTATTTATCTCTTAAAAATATGCACTCTGATTAACAATATATACTCTTCATCCTCGATGCTACACGGTCCTGTAAATCTGAACTTTAGATATCGACGAATGTGCGTTGGAAATAAGCAACTGCAGTCAAGTATGCGAGAACACATTCGGAAACTACAATTGTTCTTGTCACCCCGGATTTGACCTGGTGGACAATTTCAGTTGCGAAGGTTTGCCTTAATGCTTTTCGAATTTCCATAGCGAAGGTACCTAATGCACCCCATCTTCCGAGGACTCTGCAAAAACAAAGCTGTAAATGGGTCAATATCCAGGATGTCGGTCCATATTCTTGAATATGGCCTACTGAAGAAACTTTTCAATTACATCTTTTGTCATTTTCAGAATTGTAGCATCTGTATCAATAGAATACTCAAGCGTCTTACGATTACATTAAGGGACATAGGCCTTTTTGTTAGTTTTATATTTTCGGCATGAATTCAAGCACCTCTATGCTCATACCTTTAAATTACTGGCTTTATAAAGTTTATTTTCAATGATTGCAAATATACCTGCCATTTTAGCTATCGACGAATGCACAATAGAAATACTCAATTGCAGTGAAATCTGTAAAACAAAACAGCCCAAGAAGTCATAACTGTTTGTGCACTCATAGATACAAACTACTAAAACGGTATCAATGTGAAGATTCTTGTTATATTTTAATAGATATTCAGTTAAATAGGCCAACAATGTAAACATATAAGCGTATGTATAAAATATATTTCCTCATCTATGTTGAAATGCTAATTAAGGTAGTTCTAATCGCTTGTTTGTTACAAATCCCATTAAACAATATTTCTTGACATCATGGCCCATTGCTCGCAAGCTCGTTACTCTGGCTCAGAAAGTTGGAGAACAAATAAATCTCTTGCCTTTCTCGAAAACCAATTTTTTGGACCACACTAAGCCCGAATACTTTAATTCATGGTGATGAAATGAAGTGCATGATTGAACTATTGGTAACCTCAGTCTCTTGGGCATACAATTTCGTGCCATTCAGGATTTCAATTAATTAATACATTTCAATGTCAAGAAACAAATTATCACCAAACATTTGATCTTAGGGTATTTGACGCAATTGTTAATTTCAAATGCATACCAGAATGACTCCAAAGTTTCGTCCATAACAAATTATTGTTCAAATACAGAAATTTTTCTTTCCATTCATATTTCATATTTTTTCAATGTCTTGCAGACATCGATGAATGCCAAAGGCTCCAAATGCATCTATGCAATCAAATGTGTGAAAACGTCATCGGAAATTACACATGCTCCTGTCATCCAGGATTTGAATTAATGAACGACTTTCAATGTGAAGGTGTGCATCAATCATGACAACTATTTGGCATTCTTATTTGACCATGATTTACCTCCAAATGTTGGTCAGTCGAAAACAATTTAGAGTTTATGTAATCGGTCTTTGTAGTTTCTCTTTGTTTTGACTGTATTGTTTTTTACTTTTGAAGATATCGACGAATGTCAAAGAGAAATTCACAAATGCAACCAATTGTGTGAAAACGTCATCGGAAATTATACATGCTCCTGTCATCCAGGATTTGAATTAGTGAACGATTTTCTATGTGAAGGTGTGAATCAATCCTGACAACTATTTAGCATTCTTATTTGACCATCATAATCTTAACCTCCAAAAGTTGTTCAGTCCAAAATAATTTGGAGTTTATGTAATCGTTCTTTGTATGTGTTCTTTGTTTTGACTGTATTGTTTTTCTACTTTTGAAGATATCGACGAATGTCAAAGAGAAATTCACAAATGCAACCAATTGTGTGAAAACGTCATCGGAAATTATACATGCTCCTGTCATCCAGGATTTGAATTAGTCAACGATTTTCTATGTGAAGGTGTGAATCAATCCTGACAACTATTTAGCATTCTTATTTGACCATCATAACCTTAACCTCCAAAAGTTGTTCAGTCGAAAATAATTTGGAGTTTATGTAATCGTTCTTTGTAGGTGTTCTTTGTTTTGACTGTATTGTTTTTCTACATTTGAAGATATCGAAGAATGTCAAAGAGAAATTCACAAATGCAACCAATTGTGTGAAAACGTCATCGGAAATTACACATGCTCCTGTCATCCAGGATTTGAATTAGCCAACGATTTTCTATGTGAAGGTGTGAATCAATCCTGACAACTATTTAGCATTCTTATTTGACCATCATAACATTTACCTCCAAAAGTTGGTCAGTCGAAAACAATTTAGAGCTTATGTAATCGGTCTTTGTAGGTGTTCTTTGTTTTGACTGTATTGTTTTTTACTTTTGAAGATATCGACGAATGTCAAAGAGAAATTCACAAATGCAACCAATTGTGTGAAAACGTCATTGGAAATTATACATGCTCCTGTCAACCAGGATTTGAATTAGTGAACGACTTTCAATGTGAAGGTGTGAATCAATCCTGACAACTATTTAGCATTCTTATTTGACCATCATAACATTTACCTCCCAATGTTGGTCAGTCGATAACAATTTAGAGTTTATGTAATCGGTCTTTGTAGGTGTTCTTTGTTTTGACTGTCTTGTTTGTTACTTTTGAAGATATCGACGAATGTCAAAGAGAAATTCACAAATGCAACCAATTGTGTGAAAACGTCATCGGAAATTATACATGCTCCTGTCATCCAGGATTTGAATTAGTCAACGACTTTCAATGTGAAGGTGTGAATCAATCATGACAACTATTTAGCATTCTTATTTGACCATCATAACATTTACCTCCCAATGTTGGTCAGTCGATAACAATTTAGAGCTTATGTAATCGGTCTTTGTAGGTGTTCTTTCTTTTGACTGTATTGTTTTTCTACTTTTGAAGATATCGACGAATGTCAAAGAGAAATTCACAAATGCAACCAATTGTGTGAAAACGTCATCGGAAATTATACATGCTCCTGTCAACCAGGATTTGAATTAGTGAACGATTTTCTATGTGAAGGTGTGAATCAATCCTGACAACTATTTAGCATTCTTATTTGACCATCATAACATTTACCTCCAAAAGTTGGTCAGTCGAAAACAATTTAGAGTTTCTGTAATCGGTCTTTGTAGGTGTTCTTTGTTTTGACTGTATTGTTTTTCTACTTTCGAAGATATCGACGAATGTCAAAGAGAAATTCACAAATGCAACCAATTGTGTGAAAACGTCATCGGAAATTATACATGCTCCTGTCAACCAGGATTTGAATTAGTCAACGATTTTCTATGTGAAGGTGTGAATCAATCATGACAACTATTTAGCATTCTTATTTGACCATCATAACATTTACCTCCAAAAGTTGGTCAGTCGAAAACAATTTAGAGTTTATGTAATCGGTCTTTGTAGGTGTTCTTTGTTTTGACTGTCTTGTTTGTTACTTTTGAAGATATCGACGAATGTCAAAGAGAAATTCACAAATGCAACCAATTGTGTGAAAACGTCATCGGAAATTATACATGCTCCTGTCATCCAGGATTTGAATTAGTCAACGACTTTCAATGTGAAGGTGTGAATCAATCATGACAACTATTTAGCATTCTTATTTGACCATCATAACATTTACCTCCCAATGTTGGTCAGTCGATAACAATTCAGAGCTTATGTAATCGTTCTTTGTAGGTGTTCTTTGTTTTGACTGTATTGTTTTTCTACTTTTGAAGATATCGACGAATGTCAAAGAGAAATTCACAAATGCAACCAATTGTGTGAAAACGTCATCGGAAATTATACATGCTCCTGTCATCCAGGATTTGAATTAGTGAACGATTTTCAATGTGAAGGTGTGAATCAATCCTGACAACTATTTAGCATTCTTATTTGACCATCATAACATTTACCTCCCAAAGTTGGTCAGTCGATAACAATTTAGAGCTTATGTAATCGGTCTTTGTAGGTGTTCTTTGTTTTGACTGTATTGTTTGTTACTTTTGAAGATATCGACGAATGTCAAAGAGAAATTCACAAATGCAACCAATTGTGTGAAAACGTCATCGGAAATTATACATGCTCCTGTCATCCAGGATTTGAATTAGTCAACGACTTTCAATGTGAAGGTGTGAATCAATCCTGACAACTATTTAGCATTCTTATTTGACCATCATAACATTTACCTCCCAATGTTGGTCAGTCGATAACAATTTAGAGCTTATGTAATCGTTCTTTGTATGTGTTCTTTGTTTTGACTGTATTGTTTTTCTACTTTTGAAGATATCGACGAATGTCAAAGAGAAATTCACAAATGCAACCAGTTGTGTGACAACGTCATCGGAAATTATACATGCTCCTGTCATCCAGGATTTGAATTAGTCAACGATTTTCTATGTGAAGGTGTGAATCAATCCTGACAACTATTTAGCATTCTTATTTGACCATCATAACCTTAACCTCCAAAAGTTGTTCAGTCCAAAATAATTTGGAGTTTATGTAATCGTTCTTTGTAGGTGTTCTTTGTTTTGACTGTATTGTTTTTCTACATTTGAAGATATCGACGAATGTCAAAGAGAAATTCACAAATGCAACCAATTGTGTGAAAACGTCATCGGAAATTACACATGCTCCTGTCATCCAGGATTTGAATTAGCCAACGATTTTCTATGTGAAGGTGTGAATCAATCCTGACAACTATTTAGCATTCTTATTTGACCATCATAACCTTAACCTCCAAAGGTTGTTCAGTCCAAAATAATTTGGAGTTTATGTAATCGTTCTTTGTAGGTGTTCTTTGCTTTGACTGTATTGTTTTTCTACTTTAGAAGATATCGACGAATGTCAAAGAGAAATTCACAAATGCAACCAATTGTGTGAAAACGTCATCGGAAATTATACATGCTCCTGTCATCCAGGATTTGAATTAGTGAACGATTTTCTATGTGAAGGTGTGAATCAATCCTGACAACTATTTAGCATTCTTATTTGACCATCATAACCTTAACCTCCAAAAGTTGTTCAGTCGAAAACAATTTGGAGTTTCTGTAATCGGTCTTTGTAGGTTTCTTTGATTTGACTGTATTGTTTTTCTACTTTTGAAGATATCGACGAATGCCAAAGAGAAATTCACAGATGCAGTCAAAAATGTGAGAATAACGACGGCGATTACACATGTTTATGTCGTTTAGGATTTGAACTAATGAAGGATGTTTACTGTGAAGGTGCGTGTGTTCAAGAAAAATTCTTTATTGGGGGGCATTATTGAATTGACCTATATAGATGGCACACTCGGGTCGATCACGTTCTACTTCGACACATTTTCAGCTTAAGTGTTTACATCTTTGTTGTTGCTTGCAAATATCTGTTATGTATAATGTTAGATGTGTCATTCTACCATAGATGAGAGACAAAGGTGTGGTCACTTTTCGCAGGAAATAGACGACCTCTGGCGGCGTTATGTAATAGTTAGGCATAACTTATCCTGCTTTCGGTCCGATGCACGTTCTCGTTGATTGAAGTCTTTGCGGTTACTGATTCGGTTGATACCTGATAGGAGTTTCATTTTTATCTGGTTATATTATAACGTCTGTAAATACTGTATACCGGAAATAAATAATTTTTACTGTTTGATTTTATTGTTCATTTTGGAGGTTCACTATGCCTTTAAAATGCAACCATGTTTGTATACATGTTCATATCTGAGAATTGATATTGCATCATTCTATGACTCAAAGTTACTGAGCCTACGCTCCGTTGATGAGATAATGGAAACATTTGAGCAGGGACATCGAGGTGCATGTTTTTGATCGGGTCGATTCACTGATCTGGACTATGCTGACGACGTGGTTCTTTTTGCGGAAATGCTGGAGGTTCTATTCTTGGAGATGACGGATAAGAAGGCACAATAATTCTGGTTAGAAATATTGAACCAAAAAAAATCCAGACTAGAGTGGACCCGTGTCCAAATCTGGATTACGTACAGTGGCAGGTAACTAGGTGAATCTGGTTTATGGGTTTCACTACCTGGGTTCTCACGTTGAAGTCGACGGTGGCAACGGATCTACGATACGTAGCATGTGATGATTGCCAGTTAATGCATGAGCATTAAATCCCTACAACGAGGGATCTGGTGTACCAGTATCAGACTGAATACCAAACTCCGCTTTTCAAGACATACACGCTGCCTGTTCTACTGTATAGAGCCGAGATCTGAACCCTAGCCAAGGACCTGAAGGCGAAGCTCGATACCTCTCAACTGTGGTTCCCGAGGCGGTGGGTTCCGACCTGCGACCACTGAGCTTTGTACTACACACGGCTTGGATAAGAGTCAAGAACAAAGAAGGCTGACAACATTATTATAGTGGAAACGGCAACGCTCCAAAGAGAGGAACGCCACAGGCGATTACGATGATGATGAAAGTCGCTGAGATATGGCTAATATTTCTAACATGCCACGCAGTGACTAAATGTCCTCTGTAAATGCTATATTGTGGAGTTCTTTTTATGTTGTTTCATGTGATAGATGTCGATGAATGCCAACTGGAGATGCACAATTGCAGCCAAATGTGTGAGAACAACTTCGGCAATTACACATGTTCGTGTCATCCAGGATTTGAATTAATGAATGAGTTTCAATGTAAAGGTGAGTGTTACTAAGATTCTTTAATATCATATTTGTTCCTATACTATATGGCATTATTGGCGATTGTTGTTTTTAAACGCATCCTGAAATGATACAATTTCAAAGTTCTGTACATCTTTAATTTTTTACCTTAATTACTAGTCCATATCATTTACTGTACGTAGTATTTTGCAAACATAATTTTGAGTGCTGTAATGGATATTGATGAATCCCAGAGAAAAATCAACCAATGCAGTAGTCAAATATATGAAACATTATCTGCAATTATACATGTTCGTGTCGGTCAGCAATTCAGCTAGTGAACGAGTTTTATTGTGTAGGTGCAAACTAATGGATCAAATTACCACCTAATATGCAAGCCGTAAGCTACTTTTAAATGCATCTAAGATAATTTTGAGAGATTGCGTGGTCATTGTGAAAGTAAAGTTTGGAGCATCTTTAAACTAACTGGCATATTGGCCCTACGCTTCTCTTTATAAGATCAGTGATGCTACTAAATTATATGCAAAAAACACCACTGTAGACAAATATGCGAAAAGATTTTGTTATTTTCAGATAATATAATGTTTCAGTTATCAAATATCCAATATATGCATAATGATGTTTAGGTTTTATGCAGTAATGAAGTCAGATTTTTTATTGAGAAGAATCTACTTATTTTACTGAAGCACCAACATTAGCATCATTGACGCAAATGGTGCGAAATTTTGGGTACAAAATTAATTTAAAACTTTGCGGCATTAAAATTTTATTTTTCTTTGTGTTTAAAGATATTGACGAATGTGAAAATGGTCAGCACAACTGTAGTCAAATGTGCACGAACACTGACGGCAGCTACGACTGTTTCTGTCGACCAGGTTTTCTCTTGAGGAATGAATATGACTGTGAAGGTAAGGACTGAAACTATCTGAGTGCATTCAATAAGAATATCACTTGTTAATGATGCACCATATGTTCAACTGCCTATCGTAGTGTTGCGTGATCAATGGACTTGTTATAGCCTCTAAAAAAATTATACTGCCAATTGCATTCTCAATTATTGCATGCGTTAACAGATGTTGAAGAATGTTTAAGTGGCGAACACAACTGCAGTCAAATTTGTGTTAACTCTAATGGCAGCTACACCTGTTCTTGCCAGTCAGGGTTTATGTTAATGAGTGAATACGACTGTGAAGGTAAGAAGTTGTTTAAAATTGATTAAATATCATCGAGAATAAGAAATTTTTAAGTGAATGTGAATTTATAATGCAACGGTTCAGTGGTTGCTAATCGCGGTCTTTTAATTGAGAAAGTTCGATGCCATTCATATTTTGTCACAATCTTTGCTTCTTTCCTTAACCTGAAGTAAACTAATTTGTCTGTTTAACCTTGAATAGATATCGATGAGTGCAGTACTGGTCAGCACATTTGTAGCCATATATGTGAAAACACTTACGGAACATACAAATGTTTCTGCCAGTCTGGATTCAGGATTTTTGGTGAACATGAATGCGAAGGTAAAGTTTTCTTATGCGTCCATGTAATATAAAATCAAGATTCTTTGGCATTCATCAGGTTTCTTTTTCTTTAAGTCAGTTAGCAAAAGAATAGCTGCAGAAAACTCAAAATTAGGTTCAAAATGTCCTAAATGAACGACATTATAAAATAGCAAATACGGCTCGTTATCTTGCACAAATTGTTGTATTTTGTGCCTGAACAACTGAAGTGTGAGATTATCATAATAAACAAAATATGATTTAGGATTCTAAGATTCGTTTTAGAAGCAGTAAATCGTTGCAGATGAATGGTAAAAAGTCATCTTAGGGAAACTGTGATGATTATTTTCGTATTTCCAGTCTATTTTTGTTTTTTGTTTCTTCTGACAGACATTGACGAATGTAGTTCCGATTTGCACAACTGCACCTACACGTGTGAAAACACCTTTGGCAATTACAGTTGTGTTTGTCCTCCTGGATTTGAGCTCGTAGACCAATTCAATTGTGCAGGTAAAACTACGCAAAGGCCTATCTCTTGCATGCTGCGTATTTCATGATATCAAATACTTATTTGACAACATTCAGAGCCTATGATGTCACCTCACAAAGTTTCTTTGTCACGTTTATTTAGCGCATTTACTATAAAGCTGCTTCACTAGCGTTGCCAACTCGTCAATTTGCGTACCGTTTTCGTGCACAAATGTGTAACGAACTGCAAAACGAAAGCCGGAAGCTGTAAGGTTAATTGCTTTGCTTTATTGTTTTTAGATATTGACGTCACAGTGCCGCTTGCAATGATCATATCTAGCAAACCAATTGTTATTGGCTTAGTTGTACCTGTAGCAGTTGTGGTTTTCCTGATTGTTGTATGGGTGAATTTCAAAATAAAAAAACAGCGTTACCATCTGTCAAGAGCTGGTAAGAAAACAAAGAATATACATAGACCATATACATTCAATAGATATCAAATCATTCAATTTATTTTTTGCTGCATTTATTGTGCTGCTATAGAAGCTCGGGCAGTAGAGTTGTAATAGTTTCAAAGTCGATTCACTGAGACGTCTAGGTGTTTAAATGTAAAAGTGTCCTTTGACTCCAATACGTGCTTCAAGACGCGCAAGCTACTGACTTATGTCAGCATCGGTTAACAGTTGATCGCCATTTCTCAAGCGTATATTTTTTAGAAATGAAGTCACTATACTGTTTATTTTTGACAGAGACTGTTCATAATTTTAAATTTAGTTTCTGTAAACTCTCCTCAGAATTGCGACAGTTTTCTGACCCATCATACAAACTCATCGATGCTCCACCGCTTGCAATTTCTGCTTCGGCCTTTCACTCAAAACTCAAAACATTCCTCTTTCACAGATCGTACTCTGACACCCGTTCTTCCTCTTATCTCTCTCTCCTCTCCAACCTCAAACACCACCACCCGTAGCTGCCACGCTGTCTCTCCGACTGACTTTTGGATCTTGACCTGGAACCGGATCCTTTTGCCTATCGATTTTGTTTTGACTGAGCGCCTGTGAATAAGCTGGTCACCGCGGCGCGGCTTTCGTTGGGCGCTGTAGAAGTCTCGGAATTACGATTACGATTACAGTCACGTTTAAAACAGTCTTAGTTTTATTAAAATTGTTAAGTTATAGATAGTTTATTAATTTAAGGGTCTTTTTACGCTGGCAGTATATATTCTCCTCGCAGACTGTCTTGAGTTTAGGTGCATGAGTCGCGTTATATTTCAGGTGAAGGAATGCAGTGGTCAAACAGCGACCACTGTCCTGGAGTCACCAACATAAAGTTGTCCGAATGCGGCGATCATAACTCGCCGGCGAACGTCTACGAAAGTACACTGCATCGCAACTACCAACCGACTAACAACTGGAATGCGCCAGATTTATATACGACATCAACGCCTTTCTCTGAGCCGCCGACAGTCGAAACTTTCATCTGTGATGGTCCACAGAGTCAAGAACCAGGCAACAGTTCTTCTTAAAATAGCGATACAAAAATATGAACGAGTTTAAAGTAGACTTAATGTTAAGATATTTTCCTGTTAACACTATGATTATTTGAACTTCTATTAAGTCGATCAGTACAATATTCAAAAGGATGAACTGCAAAAAGGGACTTTATTACAGGCTGCCCATCCACAGATGTTTCTTTGAACGCTTTCTATTCTGATATTCTTTCAGTAATTGGCTATTACACATAAGAATGCCTCTGTTTTTGAAAGATCCAAACCCGGTTCCATGGAGATGTGGTCTGAGGTCAACCGATTTTGGGGCGCCTCTAAGAATATCCCATACTGTGAATGCGGCATTAGTGCCGAGACCTTGAATGAGTATTATGTGGACATGTCAACTGATCTACAATACACCACTCCCCCGCTTAAATCTACCACGGTTGTTAGGACCCATGATGTCATTGATGAATTTATAATTTTCAAACTCGATTCGGCTGGGCACACAGGACTTGATGGGATATCCTTGTGGTTTCTGAAAGCCTCTGCACCCAACCTGGCTAAGCCCTTACTTTTCTCCTTCACATCTTCAGACCCTATGCTCCACCTCAGGGGAAAAATAGCGGTATCACCTCTGTTCCCCAGGTTCCGATCCCGACCTCATGTAGCGACTTCCGCGCAATATCTGTAACATCAAATCTCTCTCGACTACTTGAAGAACTTATTGTTCGAAGATTCTTTTATCCAGTTCTCACTAACACTCTTTAAATCATGATTTCGTTTACCAGTTTGCATTCCGACCTACTGGCTCCACTGTTGCAAGTCTTACTTCTCTTACTCACCATCTGTCTGAACTGCTCGCTCCTTTCCAATATAACCATCTCTTGCCTTCTCAAAGGCCTTTGATACAGTAAGACATGCTTATCTCGCTGATAAACTTGCACATTTCTGATCTTGCTGATCTTGCTATTTCTGTTACATTTACAACTGGATTATTTCCTTCCTAACCGTCCGACAACATTGCACCAAGTTCCACGACACCATCTCTACCACCTTAGTTGGCATAAATTCCAGTGTTGTTCAGGGTTCGGGTTTGGTACCAGTGAACAATATCCAAGTTTAAGCCTTTAGCACCCAACAATAGGTTAATTAAATACGCTGATGACAGTTACCTTCTTATACAATCCTGCAATAGCTTGATGGTCCAGGCTGAACTGGACCATGTTACCCTTTTGGGCAGCTACGTGCAACTTAAAACTTAATCATAAAAGACAAGTGAAATGATAATCTACCGGTCAAGAATGAGAAATCACCAAATAAATTTACAAAACCTAACGTGGTTTCTGGTTTAACCAGGGAACCAGAGATGACAATATTGGGTCTTGCCCTATCAAGTATGCTAAGTTTTGATTCTCATATTGATCGGATCCAGTCAGGCGCGCCAGTCTTTGTACGCCATACGAATTCTTGTAGCACATGGCCTCACTGGCTCTCGTCTCTACGACGTTGATCGAGCCACAACACTGGCCAGGATGCTGTACACCTCTCTCACGTGGCGGGGCTATGCTGAGTCACAGGTTAGGGATCGTCTCCAGGCTTTGATGCAGAGACTTGTGCATTTCCACTATCTTCCTGGGTTGTACATACGATCGATGAAATCTGTGGCATGGCCGACGCTCGTCTCTTTAAAGTAATTTTGAACAACCCAAATCATGTCTTACAACAGCCACTCCCACCAGTTAAAAGCCCTCTGTTATTCCCTATCGCTCCATGCCCATGACCGTATGATCCCTCCTGCTGATAGTTTAACGCGTAGGCCCGAAATCTTTTATCATTAGGATGATGCACGCTTGGTAAGTTTTTCTTTAATTGTGTTCTTTAGCTTTTTAGATATAATATTTGTATACCGATGTGCGATTAGCTATTGGTTAATAAGAAACATACACACAATACTTACTTACTTTCATATGTTCCACACTGATTACGCTACAAAGGATTAAAAATTAATTATACCAATAATTACTGGAAGTGTTTATGCACTGACATTGATTATATTAATTACTTTATATTTAGATTATTAATTGTTTTACTCAGTATTATGCTGTCACTTATTTGTAATCCATGATGTAAATAGGTGACCTTCGTAGCGGAACTGTTTGTTCCTTTTAGGTCAACCCATTGGCACCAATGTTTGTGAAAGACTATTTTGGTTGTCAATAAAAATCTCTCTTTCAGAGATGCTGGCATTGGTTGCGGCAGTTCTTAGACGAAAATATTATTTTATATATGGATTGGGTACATCACAGAACACAATGCTTATATTATAATTAATCTGTTGTGCTGGTATGATATATATAACATATAAACATATGTGACATATATACATATATGCTATATATGTATATATAACAAATCATCTGTAGTAACATATATGCAACTAATTATTGACACATAATAAGAGCAAATAGACAAGTAATTGAATAGCATATAGACAAACACAGACGAATACACATAGACACGTAGAGAGACAGGGCGCCCAGGACAGAAACAGAACAGTAAAGGGTTTTGTAAAAACATAATCATTCAAAGTTTTAGGAATTCCACTCATAAACCGTAAGATGATATAATCATAGGACAGCTTGAGATTTTTAAGAGCTAACGCATGCACATTATTGTCACGCGGCTTTGCTGGCTATAAGCTGATATCGTGCCACGTAGTTGGCCTATAGGCTGATAACAACAATCCACCCGTTTAAATAACCGGATGCCATCCAATAGATGTGGCCTTTAGACCTGAATTCAATATTCCAATTCGGAATACACCAGAGACGTGTACAGTCTCGACGTAGCATCCCTGATCTCTGCACAAAGAGCGCGTTGATAATTTACAACACTCCTTGTGCCTTTTCACGGCGTTTGCGCACTGTGGTCCGTCTTTGAGGTTGCTGACCATAACCACAGCCAGGTCCTTATCTCCTTATATCTCAGCCAACGGTTTTCCATCAATCATATATCTGACCTTAGGATTACTGCGGCACGGTGGTCTATCGGTAAAGCGTTTGGTCAATGCACGGTTCGACTACGTGTAACGACCCTGGGCAAGTTGCCTGTCACCAAGCAGTATAATTTGGTACCGGCGTAATCGTAACAGCTCTTTGTAATATTTATGGAACAGTCATCTTATTTAATCAGCGCCAATGTTCCATGAGAGAATCACTTGTCAAGACATTCTTGTTAAAATTTTTCCATCATTCATCTCTCAAAACGCTCTGGTTACTTTGTATATTTGTATTGTTACTCATAATAGTCGATAAATTGTGGGATCTCCTCACATTCATTTCAAGTATTGGCGACACATTTGCAATTTTCCATTCATTAATAAAATGCTCCTATCTTTAACGATTCTCCAAACAGTTCAGATTGAGTCTTTCTTATAATACCTGCTAATTTTATTACCGTTCTACTTCAAATAGCCTCAGCTTATTGGGCTTTATTTGGTCTAAGACTCCATTTTTTTGACAACCACTTTTCTCAGCGATCGTAAAGAATTCGAACTCATCCATCCTTACTGCACATGCAAGAAGGTTTTATTAAACACATACACAAAAAATACACACACCACATACATAATGATGCATGCTAAAAATGGCAGCATTTTATCTACTGAATTCTACTGAATTTTTCTCTACCAATTAGCATTAAGTACATCCTACAATCCACAAGTCATTGGCTACATAAATCTCGTCACATGTATAGCTGCACGTATTTTGCAAGAACAGCGTTCGGTGTCAGGTGGCCTATTTCGGATAAGTGATTAGATATATATGGCCTAGAGCATCCCAGTTGATTGCCAAGTGCATGCGAATGAATTCAGTATAACATTTAAGCAAGATTCCACTTATAGCTTAATCCGGATCCTCTTCATTCAAATGCACTCGAGTTAGTCGTTGTGAAAATCTCGTGAAGATAGAAACAACAGCTACACAAAGATTCTCTGAGAAGCAGAACCATACTGGCCCATGTGTTCAAAGCTGATGACAATTTTATGAAAACTTGCAATTGAAATCATGAAATTCTTATTGCCGAAACTTACGCTGTTGATTTTGTCGATACCGGATTGCTTGGCAAGGTAGAGCTCTTGAAAATAACATATTGTTCTCGTTAATAGTTAATTAATTATCTATTAATCTCATTTATAATAAAGTAATTAATTAAAAAAAATAATTTATATTTGTCGTTATATTTCCTTCCAAATAATAACAGGCAGAGAAACCTTGTGTGCGCTTTTCAAAAGGCACTTTGCATGTTTTCGGTTCGATCTCTAGCAGTGGAGCTGCGAAGAGAAGTACCAGTTTTATTCCAAAATGAACTCCGTAAACTGTTAAAATGGCAGACCGCCAGCTTTCGATCGTCTAGTATAAGTTTCTCTTTACCAATAAAATAGTTTTGCCAAGTACGCCTTAATTCGAAGATAAAATATAATTATTACAAGATTCTCTGTATTTATATTTATGTGATTGTGTAAGAGCTCCAGCCGAATGATCCTACGACCTGTAAACCCCGCTTCGGATCAGTTTCAATAGAAAGCTGCAGATAAATGTGCTACCTTAAACTTTAAGTTCTTACCTTCAAAGGTATTTTTTAATTTGACATTATATATGCATAGGTGTGTCATTTCTATTGCTTAGCCAAACATGAATTCCTCAACGTGATATAAATCGATAAAATGAAAAATCAAGACACCTAATAACTTAACGTAGCCCGTGTATTATACAAACAAATCAATTTCTCCACTAATCAAATCTTCCGGGAATATTTGCAGCCACTTCGAGACTTACACCTACTATACGGCCGTTTCGAAGCAGAACTGCCAAACCGTGTCCCAAAGCCGTTGTGTCCGCAGAGGGTGCAGAACTGTGTAGTAAGTAAGACTTTGCAATTTTTCCGTTTTGAAACACGTAAAGAATTGAAATTAAAGGTTTTAACTTTACTTCATGATTTCTACGTATGAAACATGATGCAGCAAGCGCGATGTTAGATATATTTGTGAGTCAATTTTTAATCTTATTTATAGTCTTATTGCAATCTTATTTTTAGTCTTATTTACCAGAATGCTAACTATAGCATACTGTTATTAATTTTGACGTATTGAAAGCTCTGATATTGTTCTAGAAGTAAAAACCACTCGTACCCGTCCTTTAGCGTCAACTAGTTGGCCAAGATGTTGGTTTACTGTATATGATTAAATATTATTTAAATTTATTGTACTTCGCTTGTAAGCAATGAGCTAAAATTTCAAGCATAAGTTAAATGGTGATTAAATGATGATTCTAAATAATCACAATTTGGAAAGACTAAAAATAATTCTTTGGTAGTGCTAGTGATGATGAAAATAATAATAAGGTGATTAGGATTGTAATAATGATTTAGACATAAACTTCATGATAAACTTTAAGCCTCAGCTTTAATCTAGAGAACTATCCTGGTAAAAAGCATGAACCCGTGAATAATTTATTGGCTTCGATGCTGTTAACGTTTATTTCCATGTAGTAACCTGAGCTGCGGTGCAGTCTATTATGTGCAGGAAGCACATCAAGGAAGAAGATGCCAGGCCGGTTGGTCCGGAACGAGGTGCGACATTCGTAAGTACACTGTGGCCAATCGTCAGCTTCTGTTGGCATCCATTGTCTGTGGAACAATGCAGGATCTGACTATATCTATCAAATACATCAGTCAGATTAAGGTCAAAGCACCTCCCGTCCAGATAATCTGCTATATATAAATATCTGTATATATTCTGTATATACTGGGTAAAAAACACGCGTTCTAAAAACTACTAATCTGCGGGTTTTCCATTGAAGAGTTAAATATTTGCGAACTACATCCTGATGGTAACTCTGTTTTACATTGTTATACACGTACGTACAAGGAATAGGTCAATAGCAACTATAAACGATGCATTTGACTAGGCCATATGTTAGTTTTATGTCATATGCTAATGAATGTAATCGGGTCTATCTGTAGCTTTATTTGACGCAAATGCCAAGTCCGGAATCACAGAGTGTCGCCACAATAGAACCCCCAGCATCTATCAAATGACTCGCTTGGCCTTTTCAGCTGAAAGCTGACACTGTCCAGATAGAAACCTGAAAACCTCAGGGCGGACAATATTATGACAAACCACGAGACTTCAATCACAAATATACAAGCACCGCCCAAAGCCCTCTGAAACGACGGCGTAAGATAGAAAAAACTCCAAGAACGCACATTATGTCACTTTAAAAGTCCGAATGTACAAAAATTATCGAGCCAGCTCCTCAAGTGACCAACCATTTCATCAAAGACACGCTAGAGTTACATGCAGCCATTGGTGACATTGAATTAAACCAGAATTAATAAACGCTCTTAGTACTCAAAAAGTTGGAAACCATTGGTTTCTCCTTCATACGCAATGTATATCCAACCAAACGTTAACTTGAAAAACTATTACGATAATTACAGCAATAGTAATTCAAACAATAATGAGGTTATAATATTTTAAGGTAGTTTATTAACAAGTACATTAAATTGTATAAGCTTATTGAAAACAGCTTGGTCCAGAGCAACTTGTGCGCCTTCCAGGGATTCATAAAGGCACGTACCATACAAATATGTAGTTACATTAGACCCCTATATAAGGTTTTCTTTGAAACTGTCGTTAGATTTACGGAATGCTTTGTTATTATTTCACTAGCCATTTGTTCAAATTGTATCGCCGGTACAAGATGCACAGCTCCAAACACCTGTACAGGTATACCCCTAATCCATCATAGAACATTGATGTTGATTAAAAAATAACTGCTCCACAAATTTCTCAGCTGTAATACGTATTTAATTCAGTGTAATCTATATTTACTGCCTATTGTATGCTTACGTTTGCGTCACTCTGGTCTAACGGTAACACGTTGGGTCAGTGATCATGCGGTTACTAAATCGACTTTGTGTAACAACCCAGGGCAAGTTGTTTGCACACGCCGTGCCACTATCACCAAGCAGTATTATTTGGTAGAAATTATACTGCTTGGTGACGCAAACGTCCATGACATTGGGATTCGCCCAAAGGCTCAACTGCCAAGAATAGGAGATGAGCGCTTCCCCTACGTCTCATCTGTGACGTAAGCTGGGAAGTAAACGGTCCAGTGTCCAGAACACATGGGATTCGCCCATTATCGGCTCAAGGGTCTATAAAACGAGTTGAGCGCCCCCTACATCTCATATGTGGGATATGGGATACTTTTGCCTTTTACGCTTACGTTTACTCAGTAGAATTATGCATTCCCTTCATTGGAATTAACTTTGTCCCGTTTGAGTATTTTGTTTATCGCCTTCAATTGTCACTGAAGGAGTTATTACTTTGCTCTTCAATTATTGTAACTGCGAAATAGTTGACATTAAATAATGTACTTCACTTTGATTCATATAGAAAAAAATTATCTATGTGAAATCTCCATGTATATATTTTGTTTTCCATTATATTAATGCAGATGTCACATTGCAACATTTCGTGAGGTTAATACACATTGTTTCCAGATATTGACGAATGTGCATTAAGGACATCAGGATGTTCACATATCTGTGTCAATAGATACGGTGGTTTCACTTGTCAGTGCCGTACTGGATACACATTGGCGGCAAACCAACGCACGTGTTATGGTCAGAAGTTTCTTTTACCTCAGGAATTTAAAATTAAGAGAAAATGTTAGGCAGTGAAAAGCTTACTCCGTTGTAGCTGCAAGTACTATGCAATATTCATTTGGATTCAAAGCCACGTTCTTTAAACCGAGAGCTAACCGATAATTACTATTGCTGTAATTATCGTAATTGTGATTATTAACTTCTATCGCGCCAGTGTCTGAATGCAGAAGTTATCAACCGATGACGCACCAGAGTCAACTCCAAAATCAGATCAATATCCGGAAGGTCAGTCCACTATGACATACAGGCAGCCTATGGTGGATAAGAAATTTGAAAAATTAAGCATTTAGATGAGAACGAAATGAAACAAGCGATTTAGCAGAACGAATATATACGAGGGAAAATTTCAAAAGTTTAGGTGCAGCAACCGAAAAAGTCCATTCACCGAGAACAGTTCTAGTTTTGCATATGACCAGAGAAAGATAATCAAATGATCTAGTTGAATAATGACAAGTCTGGAAAATGATGACTGATGTTAAGTATTGCAGTTTGTCAGAGTTCAGTAATTTATAAACTACATGTCCCAATTTAGTTATAATTTTCACTCACGCAAAAAAAATTATTTTCAATTTTTAAGATATTAAAATCAATATGTCAGTATCAACTGGATAGCTAATTTTGTGTTTCTAATTCATACAGACATTGATGAATGTACCGCAAGAACATCTGGATGTGCTCAGCGCTGTATTAATTATGTTGGCACCTTTACTTGTGGTTGCAATACTGGTTACACATTGGCGCAAAACAGACGATCATGCAACGGTAAGTTTAAATTTCTCAAATGAAACTCATACGTTTACAGCGCGCATAAATGCTTACCGACAGAGCTTTAAAACTGTCTAATAGCGCAATAAGTCATACTGAAAATGTTAAGTTAGTCTAAATTAAGAGAAAAATGATACAAATACTTAAATGGTTTCGAGTTAGACTTTGCAACTGAAACCTTGTTAACATTATTGGGTATTTGCATAAGGCGATGAATATAAATTCAACTTGAATCTTATGGTAGCTGTGTTTTAGTCTTTTAAATTTTGAGAATCTGGTGCTTATATAATTTTCTTTTACGATGCACTTCTTTCTGGACTTGATTCTGTTCATCTGAAGTAAAATCCACTTTTCACTCTATGCAGACGTTGACGAATGTGCAGCAAGAACATCCGGATGTGCTCAGCGCTGCACAAACACTGCCGGCAGCTTTGTTTGTGCTTGCAATCCTGGTTACACTCTGGCTCAAAACGGACGAAATTGTAATGGTGAGTTCATCCTTCTCGAATAAAAACTGATTGTAGACAAAAATTGAATCCAGTTTTTAAAAACATGACGCAAAGCCACAATTTTTGTACATGCGTAAAATATTTTGATACTTGAATTTTGTCAGCTGTGATTTTAAATCTTTTTTTAAGTTTGAGAATTTGTAGCTTATATAATTTTGTTTTGCAACGCACTTCTTTACGCACTTGATTCTGTTGATCTGAAATAAAATTTTCATTATTTGCAGACATTGACGAATGTGCTACAAGAACATACGGGTGTGCTCAACGCTGCACCAATACTGTCGGAAGCTTTGTTTGTGGTTGCAATCCCGGTTACACTTTGTCTCAAAATGGACGAACTTGTAACGGTCGGTTCAAACTTCTCAAACAAAAATTGAATGTAGAGAAAACTGAATTCAATATTTAAAACATTATGTAAATCTGTAATTTGCACATGGTTGAATTTTTCGATACATTAAGGGAAGTGTAAAATTAAACGATCTAGGTAAATGTATAAAGTGCAAACAAAAACTGAAATCAGTTTTAAGCACATGGTGTTGAGCTACAATTTTTGTAAATGCATAAAAGGTTTTGATACCTGAATTTTATGTGCAGATGTGTCTATTAATATTTTTTTTAAATTTTGAGAATCTGTTGCTTATAAAATTTACTCTTACGATGCGCTTCTTTCTGCACTTGATTTTGTTCATCTGAATTGAAAGACATCTTTACGCTTTTCACTCTATGCAGACGTTGACGAATGTGCAGCACGAACATCCGGATGTGCTCAGCGCTGCACAAATACTGTCGGAAGCTTTGTTTGTGCTTGCAATCCCGGTTACACTCTGGCTCAAAACGGAAGAACTTGTAACGGTCAGTTAACACTTCTTGAACAAAAACGGGATGCAAAACACGGGTGGGGTAGGAGCAAACGGGTAAAAATGATGGCATCAAAAACACCGGAAAACAGCAAGGACCATTTAAAAGCCGCGGCGACGCATGATACTGGTTTGCAAGCTAACTATGCAATTATACGGTTTATTGCTAAGCTCCAATAGCTCAAATCCGATGGCGAATGTTTGAAAGAATGCTTAAATCAATGTGCGAAGGAACATCTAGATTGGGCCTACATTTTGGCACAAACCGGGCGATCCTGTAACAGTAAATAATGAAAAGGCTGAGAAGTTTTTACATATAGGTCTAATGGTATAAATGCTACTTAAATTAGTCCATTTTAGAGATTCTAAAAGGGCGCAATATAAATAGCTAGATACATTTTGTCATTTTCAGATATTGACGAATGCACATCTCGAACATCTGATTGTGCACAAGGCTGTGCGAACACAGTCGGAAGTTACACTTGTAGTTGTAATACGGGTTACACTTTGGCACAAAACGGACGATCGTGCAACGGTCAGTTGTCATTATTTGTTATTATATTTGTTATTATTTGTTATTATAGCACTTTCTTTCACGCTGCTTATCCTTTATATCTGCAGATTTGTTTTCTTAAAATATGTCTGTGTACTGTCAGTTTCTGCTGTTGCCTACCTATGGATGGTAATCAGTTATTCCTTATTTCTGCAAATTTTCTAAGTACCTCAGCCAAGTTTTGGATTTCATGTTCAGATGTAAACGAATGCGCTGCAGGATCATCCGGGTGCGCTCAGCTTTGTAACAATAACATCGGAAGTTACACATGTAGTTGTAATCCGGGTTACAGTTTGGCACAAAACGGAAAGTCGTGCAACGGTAAGTTGCTTGCAAAATCGAAAGACTTTGTATTTGTAAAAATAATACAAATACTGCTGAATAAAATTACTCCTGGAATCAATGACTTACTACATAAAAAGAACAACGATGATTACTATAAGTGAACATGTTTAACAGTTTCATCGTCACACCGTATCATAATACAGTACTTTCATGAATTCCATGTTCAGATGTAAATTATTGTGCGTCAAGAACATCGGGGTGAACTCAGCATTGTAACAATGGCATCGGAAGTTATTCATGTAGATGTAATGCATGTTACTCATTAGCCCAAAACGAACAATCATGCAACGATTAGTTGTACAAAAATGGAGATTTCTCTAAATTAGGCTAATACAAATACTGTGCAAGAAAATTGAACCATGCTAGTACCTAATACAACGTTTTGTTGCTTTAGATATTGATGAATGCGCGTCTCGAACATCTAGTTGTTCACTACTTTGCACAAACACAGTCGGAAGTTACACATGTGGTTGTAATCCGGGATACACTTTGGCACAAAATAGAAGATCATGTAACGGTAAGATATGTAAATGATTGAAGATGTTTATGGGAATTAATTTTCATTACACAAATGTTAAAGTAATAAATAGTACCAACTATAATTTTTCCTTTACTCTTAGATATTGATGAATGCGTTTCGCGAACATCCGGCTGTTCACAACTTTGCACAAACACAATCGGAAATTACACTTGTGGATGTAATCCGGGTTACACTTTGTCACAAAATGGACGCTCATGCAACGGTAAATTAACCAAAAGTAACTCTAAAAATAATTTAAAACCTCTGACTTATGTCACATTCTCTTTTCATCACCGTATATTTTGACATGTTGCGCAAATGCATGGGTCATTCTATTTTTCACATTGTTCTAAAGTTTCTGAAAAGTCGCAGCTTCTATTCTTCTCCTCAGATACAAACGAATGTATGGTATTACACTTGCGGATGTAACCTGGGTTTCACTTTGGCACAAAATGATCACCTATCGGTAAGTAGGGTAAATAATTAATTCAAGGAATTAATAACATATATAATTAATTGCATATATATTATTTGAATGAAACCTATAAGAACTAAATTTTAGCCAGTTATTCTTTAAGTTCTGTTGTTGATGAACGCGCATCTCGAAAATATCAGATGTGATATATAGGGCTATATGATTTTCAGATGTAAACGAATGTGCTGCAGGAACATCAGGGTGTGAACAGATTTGTAATAATAGCATCGGAAGTTACAAATGTGGATGCAATCCGGGTTACAGTTTGGCACAAAACGGAAATTCATGCAACGGTAAGTTGTGCCAAAACTGTGCCGAAATAGTATAGATATTTTATCTAAGAACGTGCACTTAGGCTTAACATCTAATTTTGAGACTTGGCTGATCTGCCTTGCGTAAACGTATGTGCAATAATTTTTGTAGATGATTCAGAACAAAGTGTGGACACAAACTATATATGTTCACATTTTGTAGCACGAACATCCGCATTGTTGTTGGAATTTAGCTCAATAAAGAATGTATGCAATGCTGTCTACATTTTTTAAGTGTAGTTAAACAGTGATTCCAGTATAATTGAAAAACTTGATTTGTAGTAACAGTAGCGGCAGTGACATATACGCATCTAATTCCGCAGACAAACACCTCAGTTTAAGTATGTTGTGTTTATCGAAACTTTGTCATGCAAAAAGTAAATAACTTGAGCATTGTTAGTTAAATGCTATTGTATACAGTTTGTCGTAAAAGAAACAAGACAAAAATAGTTATAGCATTTGCGTCTCTTCAGATGTAAACGAGTGTGCAGCAGGAACATCCGGATGCGCTCAGATTTGTAACAACAACTTAGGAAATTACACATGCGGATGTAATCCGGGATACAGTTTGTCACAAAACGGACTCTCATGCAAAGGTAAATTAACCAGAAATAATTTCGAAACATAAGTTACAAAATCTAATGGCTGCTGTCACATTCACTGTTAGTCAGTGTTTTTTCTCGACCTTTTCCGCGAAGTGCATGGGTAATTCTATTTTTTCGTATTGTTTTAAAGCTTCTGAAAAACCGTAGCTTCTATTTTTGTCTTCAGATATAAATGAATGTGCGGCAAGAACATCTGGATGCGTTCAGATTTGTCTCAATAACAATGGAAGTTACACTTGTGGATGTAATCCGGGTTACACTTTGGCACAAAATGGACGATCATGTATCGGTAAGATGTTGAAATAATTATTTTAAGGTATTTATAACATTATAATTACACAAATATTATTAAAATTAAACAGAAGAAGACCTAAATTTGGATGTGGATGTAATCCGGGTTACAGTTTGGCACAAAATGAAAAATCATGCAACGGTATGTTATGTCAAAACTGCGTAGAAAATAGTGTAGATGATCTGTCTAAAGTGTGGACTTAGGCTTAACACCTAACGTTGAGGAATGGTTCATCGGCAATGTGTAGACTTCTCTCCAACAAATTTTGTGGATGACAAGCAACAAAAGTTTAGAAATAAAGTATATATGTTCACGAGTTGTTGCACTGAAGCCCACATTTTTATAGGATATTCAGCTCAAATAATGTGGGAAAGGCTGTCCACACTTTTTAATAGTGTAGTTAAACAACGACTCCAGTAAAATACAAAAACTGTGACTTGTCATACTAGCAAAGGAAGTTACCTTTGTGCATGCACTCTACAAACAAACAATTCAGCTTAACTCTGGTATGTTTAATGAGATTTGAAAAATGGAAAAGAGAACAACTTATGCAATTTTTGTTAACAACTAAATAATACAATGTGGCGAACATGAAACCGGACAAAAATCGTGATGAAGTTCTTTTCTCTTTAGATGTGAATGAATGTGCGACAGGCACATCCGGGTGTGCTCAGATTTGTAACAATAACTTAGGAAGTTCCACATGTGGATGTAATCCGGGTTACACTTTGGCAGAAAACGGACGATCATGTAACGGTAAGTTATGAAAATAATTGAAGATATTTCTTCTAATTAACATTACACAAATAATGTTTGAATCATTAACCTTGACAGTATCAAATAGAGTTTTTCCTTTACTTTTAGATATTGATGAATGTGCATCTCGAACCTCGGGCTGTTCACAACTTTGCACAAACACAATCGGAAATTACACTTGTGGATGTAATCCGGGTTACACTTTGGCACAAAATGGACGCTCGTGTAACGGTAAGTTATGAAAATAATTCTTCTATGATAATTATAGCAATACAAGTAATGTTTGAATAACTTAAGCAGGATTAGGCTGCGTTGACTCCGTTTCCGGTGGAGACTAAGTATTAAATACTTAATGTTCTCATTAAGCTTGAAAAAACTAAATGTTTCACAGTTATTTGTTGATTTTAGATATTGATGAATGCGCATTGCGAAAATCTGGTTGTTCCCAACTTTGCACAAACACAATCGGAAGTTACAATTGTGAATGTAATCCGAGTTACACGTTGTCACAAAACGGACGCTCGTGCAACGGTATATTAATCAAACCTTATCCCAAAATATAAGTTAAAAACCAATGACTTATGTCACAGTCTCCGTTAGTCATGATCTTCCTCGCCAAGTGCATTGGTCACTATTTCCGTAATGTTCCAAAGCTTCTGAGAAACCTTTGCTTCTATTGTTTTTCTTCAAATGTAAATGAATGTGCGGCAAGAACATCCAGTTGCGGTCAGATTTGTCTGAATAACAATGGAAGTTTCACTTGTGGATGTAATTCGGGTTACAATTTAGCAGAAAACGGACGATCATGTAACGGTAAGTTATGAAAAATAAGTGAAGATATTTCTTTTAATTAACATTACACAAATAATGTTTGAATCATTAACCTTGACAGTATCAAATAGAGTTTTTCCTTTACTTTTAGATATTGATGAATGTGCATCTCGAACCTCGGGCTGTTCACAACTTTGCACAAACACAATCGGAAATTACACTTGTGGATGTAATCCGGGTTACACTTTGACACAAAATGGACGCTCGTGTAACGGTAAGTTAGGAAAATAATTCTTCTATGGTAAATATAACAATACAAGTAGAGTTTGAATAACTTAAGCAGAATTAAGCTGCGTTGCCTCCTTTTCCGGTGGGGTATAAGTATGTTGCTGTTGTTTTGATTAAGCTTGAAACAGCTTAACGTTTCACAGTTATTTTGTTGATTTTAGATATTGATGAATGCGCTTCGCGAACATCCGGCTGTTCACAACTTTGCACAAACACAATCGGAAATTACACTTGTGGATGTAATCCGGGTTACACTTTGACACAAAATGGACGGTCGTGTAACGGTAAGCTATGTAGATAATTCAAAATGCTTGTACTTATTATGATTACACAAATACTGTTTAAATTAAACCTGAGAGTAGTAAATGTTTGACGAGCTATTGCTGATTTTAGACAATGATGAATGCGCGTCTGGAACATCTGGTTGCTCACAATTGTGCACCAATACAGTCGGAAGTTACGTTTGCGCATGTAACCCTGGGTACTTGCTGTCTTCCAGCGGCCAATTATGCGAAGGTTAGTCAATGTGTATTGGTTAACTTGAAACATTAAGCAGACTGTTTCATGAACGACCCCACGAAGAGGAACTCTGTGACTGCGCTTTTAATTCAGCTGCTGCTTTTGTTAAGAGTAGAATAAATTCCTTAATACGTCATACTGTAGCACATTTGTTGAAAGCTTTCATGGTAACTTAAATTGTGCAGTTGCAGCCTCCTCTGAAGCTGTTGCTGCTTAGGAAACTTGACTCACATTTACTTGCCTTCAATTGACGCTACATAATAATAAAAATAAAAATAAATAACTTCTAATGCTTGGGTCATCTTCTTTAGATATAGACGAATGTGTAACCAAAACATCCGGATGTACCCATCTCTGTACTAACTCTAATGGCAGCTTCACTTGCGGATGTACTCGTGGATATATCTTGGATGCAAATGGGCGAACTTGTAACGGTCGGTATAGTAGTATTACTCATTGAGAATAAAAGGTGAGGCCATGTACAAAAAATATGTAGATACCTTTAATTTTATTACACTGTGTATATATATAGGCCTACTCAATCATAGCATAATACAGTAACATTAAGTGTTCCAATATATATCCACAGATATGCAGAAGCTCGCTCCACAGCTTAGTCGAAAGGAATTGTTTTTCTGCTCTTCGAAATTTTGGAGCAGCAACAGAGTTCAAAGATACCGTTATAGTATAGAGTAAGAAAGCACGCGGACAGTTGGAAGCCATTACGTTCTTGTTATTGTTAGTGACCTTTGGTTTCAACTTATAAAATTTCAGATGTCGACGAATGTTCATCCGAAGGATCCGACTGCGCACAACTATGCTCCAACGTTGACGGAAGTTACAGTTGTGGTTGTAGCGATGGCTTCGCTTTGGCTTCAGATGGACAGTCTTGTGACGGTCAGTAAACTTTGCGATTGGTATGCTTTTAACACAACCCAACAAGATTTATAAGGAATATCTGCTTGCTTGCTCCCTTCGGCACATAAAATCTAAATATACTTTCGAATACAAAGAACGATGCCACTCAGAAAGCGGTCACAATATTGAAACATGCTTACAAGGGAACAGACTTCACAAATGAAAGCAGGCATGGATTTTTTAGGAGAAACAAAATATTCATTGCTATGTTTCAGTCACATTTACTCTATTCATGCGACAAGGTGGTCGCAAATACAATTAAGCACTTTGTTCTCTAAATAACGGGACTAAAAATAGATGTTATGATAACTTTGTTCACTTTTTGTTAAACATTGATGATTGCACGTCTGAACAATCTGAGTGCTCTAAGGTCTGTCATAATGTCAGTAAACAACCAATACCAAGCCCAAGCATACTATCATCTGCACTATTAAATTTGGCAAAGAGTTATAAATTTTGAAAATTATAATTAACGTTCACTTTTGCCTGTCGTTTTAAATTATATGCATGATTGCAATCCTCGTTAGGATTTCCCAGACCTATCCTTTTCCAAACAGATCATCTGGTTTTCTCTCCACGGTTGTGTTAAAAACAAGGGCTGCTGTTGTGGACGAGCTTTTTCCGTTCCTGGACCTATATTTTGCAGCTCTCCTCTTGCGTCTGGTCAATCGAACGAATGATCTACTCTTATATTACGAAATTGTTACGTATTTGCATCGATTCGTCAGCAAACTGCTTCTGCCGCCCTCTACTGATGACTTTATCCGTACATCGAATGTCCATACCCATTGCACAAAACCATCAGGAAACTTGCGAAAGGGCGTTGCTCGCAGTTTTCTCTGGTATACGCTGGACCAACCATATGGAATCCTCTGCCGTCTGTACTTTAATATAGATTCACTATTCATCAGCTTAATTTTTACGAAAGGCATAAAATATTATATAAGCAATATTTTGTTCGCCACGGAATACAGAATAACAATAACTGATGAAATATGTTAAAACATTCGCTTGAAATCTAATTCAGGAAATTAGGTGACCCTGTTAGTGAGACTTGTCGTGTTTTTGGTCTCACCTTTTTGGATGCCTATTAATATTTTCTATGAATGATTGTAATGTCGGTTAGTATATAGCATTCAGTAAAATGCTTCAATAATGCGCAAGTCATATTTGGATTCATTTAGAAATTGATTAATGCATGACTGAAATATCAGGCTGTGAACGACTTTGATTTAACCGTATTGGAAATAATACTGTGACTGTGAATCAGGTTACAATTTGTCGACAAATGGACGTTCCTGCAATGATCAGTCTGTCTGTTTTATTGCAAACACAAACAATTGCAAAATACTGCTGCATGTGAGATTCAGTAGAAATGTTAAAGATTCAAACCGTAATGCTGCATGCCGTGAATAGTGTCAAATTTGCTAGTATAATGCAACTTGTTAAAATAATTTAATCACCATTCATGTTTTTAATTTGTAGATATCTATGAATGTACATCCGATATTTCTGAATGTGCACAACTATGCGTAAATGATATCGGAAATTACACTTGTGAATGCCTGTCCGGATATATTTTGGCCGAAGACGGACTATCGTTGGGATACAGTTATACAACTTTAAAGTTTAATAATCCATACATGAACGAAACCCTGTGGACATTTTATATTTTACTAAGATTGTTTATTTTTATGCTCCTCAGTGTTCTATGTCAAGCCACGTAGTATCTACAACATAAACATGAAAAATACTAACTAGTTGTTGGTTTTTTGTAGATGTTGATGAATGTAATTCCGAAGTCGCTGAATGTGCTCATCTTTGTATAAATGTTCTCGGAAGTTACACTTGTAAATGCCAACCAGGACACATTTTGGGGGAAGATCAAAGATCATGTCACGGTGAGTTGATCTACAAAAAATGCAAGCATACATAGGCCAAGATAGTCTAGATATAACATGTGGACTTTTGAACAACTTTCATTTTTCGGTAAGATTTTTCGGTATTCTTCGTCAATTTACTAATCTTAATATAAGCATCGACATCCGACTACATTTCGGTTACCAGTAGATACTGATGAATGTTCGTCAGCAGTTGCTGAACGTGGTTGAATGGCATCCGGAATTACACACATATATATCTGCCAGGATATATTTTAGCTGTAGATGAATGTTCATAAATTTGTAAGAATCGTTAAGCTAAGCAAATGAAAACTTTAGTGACTTGAAGCCGAATAATTTTACAAGAAACCTCAGGTCAGTGCATGATGCCATTCAAAGTATCATCGATTTCGATACATGAATAAATAATCTTTATCTAAGTATTGGTAATTTTTAGATGTCGATGAATGTTCATCGAACACTTCTGGATGCGAGCAACTCTGTATAAACGAAGTCGGAAACCACACTTGTGCCTGCCTTCCAGGATATTCTTTGACGGCAGATGGCCGATCATGCAACGGTTAGTTGGAAGAAATCCTATTCACTCACATATATGCACACACGCACACATCCAATGGAATATATACAAGTATATATAAGAGGAGAGTTTAAGCTGAAAGGCATAGAGTACATGTGCAATTATTTCTATACCATTTGCAGATATCGATGAATGTACATCTGAAAATTCTGAATGTTCTCAAGTGTGTATAAATGATATTGGAAACTACACATGTGACTGCCTGCCAGGATATACTTTGGCGGGAGATGGCCGATCATGCAACGGTCAGTTGGAAGACATCGTATATTCTCATACATATACACATATACACACTCACTATTAGAATGGAATATATACTGTACAACAAAAGAGTAATTTTAGCTGAAAGAAATATAATGTTTAATTGTTTCTTTACCATTTGCAGATATCGATGAATGCACATCTGAAAATTCTGAATGTTCTCAAGTGTGTATAAATTGTATCGGAAACTACACCTGCGACTGCCTTCCAGGATATACTTTGGCGGAAGATGGCCGATCATGCAACGGTCAGTTGGAAGACATCCTATTCATACACGCATACACACACTTAGAATGGAAAAAATACAACAAAAGGGCATTGTTAGCTGAAAGCTATATAGTGTTCGATTATTTCTTTACCATATTTAGATATCGATGAATGTACATCTGAAAATTCTGAATGCTCGCAAGTGTGTATAAATGATATCGGAAACTACACCTGCGACTGCCTTCCAGGATATACTTTGGCGGAAGATGGCCGATCATGCAACGGTCAGTTGAAAGGAATCCTATTCACCCATACACACACCCATACACATTCAGTATGAAATATATGCAAGAAAAGGGTAATGTTAGCTGAAAGATACACAGTGTTCGATGGTTTCTTTACCATTTGCAGATATCGATGAATGTACATCTGAAAATTCTGAATGTTCTCAAGTGTGTATAAATGATATCGGAAACTACACCTGCGACTGCCTTCCAGGATATACTTTGGCGGAAGATGGACGATCATGCAACGGTCAGTTGCAAGATATCTAATTCACATAGTGAAAATGAAATATGTGAAAAAAGAACAGTTTTAGCTGAAAGACAAAATATTCGATTCTTCTTTGTCTTTTGTAGATATCGATGAATGTACATCTGAAAATTCTGAATGTTCTCAAGTGTGTATAAATGATATTGGAAACTACACATGTGACTGCCTGCCAGGATATACTTTGGCGGGAGATGGCCGATCATGCAACGGTCAGTTGGAAGACATCGTATATTCACATACATATACACATATACACACTCACTATTAGAATGGAATATATACTGTACAGCAAAAGGGCAATGTTAGCTGAAAGCCATATAGTGTTCGATTATTTCTTTACCATATTTAGATATCGATGAATGTACATCTGAAAATTCTGAATGCTCGCAAGTGTGTATAAATGATATCGGAAACTACACCTGCGACTGCTTGCCAGGATATGCTTTGGCGGAAGATGGCCGATCATGCAACGGTCAGTAGGTCTAATCTAATCTAATCAAATTGATACACATTTGTAACCCATATATGGACAAAAACTCGTAATTTGTAATTGTAATCACAGACTTATTTAGCGTCTGTTGAAGAGAGATTAAACTTATTTTTCACAGATATCAGCTGTAAAACAGCATATTGTTTAGTGCTAAAAGCTACTCTCAGTACAAATGAAGGTTAATCTAGTTGAAACTAATTTTTGATAATTAATAGATATTGATGAATGTATGTCCGAAGTTGCTGAATGCAATCAACTCTGTGTGAACCTCATCGGAAATTTCACATGTGAATGCCAACCAGGATACACTTTGGCAGACGATGGCAGATCATGCAACGGTGAGTTAATCAAATTAATGCAATTTTTAATGCAAATGAAAATATAAATGTACACATTTTTCTATACTAACCGTATGGCCTCGACCCTGCTCATTTTAGTTAATTTATCGAGACTCTTTAGCGCCTTTGCCCGATTGAATGGGCGCCACGCCATTTAATGTCTCCGTGTGCGGACCGTGCTTGCCCGAGATTAAAATCTCTGAAATAAGCCACGATCGGTATGCATCACGCATAGAGGTGTCTTGACTTATGCTTTAACCAGTGTAGCTAGCCAGGTCATTGTAGTCGAATATAATCACGATCTAAGTATAATGGTTAATAAGAAGCCACTTTTATTACATTTATTAAAAATACATCTAGCTACCATCTCTTGAGATATTTAGATTACGCAGTCAACATTAATGTGTATATGAAAACAGACTGTAGTGAACAGGTCTAGTTCATTGATGTTATCGCTTATAGACATTGACGAATGTTCTAACGGCATATCAGGCTGTGAGCAACTCTGCTCTAACGTGGCCGGAAATTATTCATGTCAGTGCAACCCAGGATATATTTTAGCGTCGGGTGGAAGATTATGCGCCGGTAGGTGCAATGACTAATATGAGGGTGAATGTTGATCTCAAATACTATTATTGTAGCGAGAGACTTAGTTCTGAAATTGATCCTTTATTAGTAATAAAGGTTTTTAAAATTTCACTCGAAAGATGGCGCTACACATGCATAAGCTTTATATAACATATATTTGAATTAAATGGAGGAAGTAACTATAAATCATTCGAACATGAGCAAATCATGAATAGATATTTTACTTTACATAATGCATTCATACTGTATCACAAGTATGATCTGTTCTTATAGATATTGACGAATGTAACTCTGGAATATCGGGTTGTTCACAACTGTGCTCCAACAATGTTGGAAATTACAGTTGTGAATGCGAATCTGGTTATAATTTGGCATCTGATAAAAGATCATGTACTGGTGAGTAACATCTTAGTATAGGAAACAGAAAGTTAACAATTATGGTTCGTCTGTAGTCCTAGTTTATGAGCAATAATGTAGCAAAATTGACTTTATTGTAGTGAAGATAATACCCAAATGTTTCAAAGGCATCATCTTCAATAAGCTTTTCTTAATAAATGAGTGCAAATTATATCATTAATTTTTGCAAATCACACTAAAGTTCTTAGGTTTGTTAAGGGGCATGCGATCTGTAAGCCTAACCATTTACCGTTCAGCATTCAAACGATTGGACGTGTTTCAATATCAGGTTATAGGCCTAAAAATTATTTGTCCTCCACCGGATGCTAAATAATAATTGCCTGTTAAAACTAAATGTTATATTTTGGCCATGTTTGAGGCGTGTAATATTTAGCAGCAGTTCTAGCGCTAATTTACCTCACTACGCAACCAGTTTAATTATTCACGCATCAACATTTGATGAGTGAATAATTAAAGAGTGGAGACTGATAAGAGAAAGACACAATCCAAGGCACAATTCCTGGATCCCGAGCCTCGGGAAGACCCAAGTTGACATGGATTGATTACGTCAAGTCGTAGACTGAATTATCGTTCGACCACCTATTACTGGAATCAAGGAACAGAATCAGATGATATAAAATTCCTTGGGGCATCCAATCCTCTGCTCCAGTACAGTTGAAGACAAGACAAGACGAGACAAAATTATGATGAGTTTATGTCAGAGATATTAAAATCCTTAAAACAAATCTCTTACAGTAATGGTCAAACAGTTGATTATCTGTGTCATATTTACCAGATATCGACGAATGTGAAAACGGCGAACATAACTGCGATCAACTGTGCATTAACTCTGATGGCAGTTACACCTGTAGTTGTCAGTTGGGCTTTACCCTCAAGGATGAACATCACTGCGAAGGTATAGCGACTCACTATAGTTTCCACTAAACCAACAGAATACCTCAAGGAATTAAATTGATGTTGGATCAATTTATGGGTGTTGTGAACACTCGTGAACGACGTAGAATGTTACAAATGTCCTCGGTTTGAGTCGTAATCGGTTCAAACTGAACCAGAATTATTTTTAATTTAAGATTGTATTACGACAAAATGAACTTTACATCACAACAATTTGAAAAAAATGGCCTAATCGAATTTTTTAGTTTTGTTGTTTCTTTATTTAAATTAAACCTTGAATTGAATTTTATAATAGGTGTCGATGAATGTCAGAGTGAGACACATCAGTGCAGTCAGATATGCATAAATGATGCCGGCAATTACACCTGCTCGTGTCATCGAGGATTTCAACTGGTGAACGATTTTCAATGTGAAGGTGGGTGTAATTAATAAGAATCTCTATTTCGTGTAATAAGCATTCCTTAAATGATACAATTAAAGTGTTTTCCTTAAACTGTATGCAAAGGTTTACATCATACTAAATTGAGTTTATGACATCTTTAAAGTAGCCAACATATTTATTGCTTTCAACGTTCTTTTTTGTTTTGATTGCTATGATAGATATCGATGAGTGCAAAACGGAAACGCACAGCTGCAGTCACATTTGCGAAAATAACATCGGCAATTACAGCTGCTCGTGTCTTCAAGGTTTTGAGCTGGTGAACGATTTTCACTGTGAAGGTAAGTGCTTTCACTAAGTAAGTTTGTATTAACGAGATAAAATTACATATATCCTCTTCATTTCATACATACAATTAAACGTTGCGTGGTTAGATAAGTTCTTTGTTAATTAATTTTCGAGCCAATATGAAGAATAGGCCTGGTATGTATGGCTTATAGGTTGCAGAAATTTTAAGTGTCAGTTTTTAAAATTGAAACTGACTGACAGTGTTGAAGCTACTATTAATTAAAAGAAACTCTTGGCTTATACGTTTGTGGTAGATATCGACGAATGCGAAAGAGAATTACACCAGTGCAGTCAAAAATGTGAAAACAAGAATGGAATTTACATATGTTCATGTCACCCAGGATTTGATTTAATAAACGAATTTCAATGTGAAGGTCAGATTTTACAAACTACAAATGATACTCTTAAACTCTAGCGCGAATTAAAAATGATGGCTGCTACTTTCAAAAGCTACTGTCTACAAAATCGCCTAAATATTTTACTTCTTTAAGCTAAATCTTTTTTATTGTGATGCCAGATGTTGACGAATGTCAAAGAGAGCTAAACAACTGCAGTCACTTATGCGAAAACAACATCGGCAATTACACTTGCTCTTGTCGTCCAGGATTTGAATTAATAAACGAGTTTCAGTGCAAAGGTTAGTGCATTTACTATATATCCTTCACTTAAGATTCGCATTCATTCCTACGATAAATGCTAAGCTGATATTTCTTGCTTTCCATTGCCTGCTTATACGATACACGTGTTATTTTTAAAAATGATTTTGTGCACTTGATCTCTGCAACAGATATCGACGAGTGCGAAAGCGAAACGCACCAATGCAGTCAAATCTGTGAAAACAACGTCGGAAATTACACCTGTTCATGTCGTCCAGGATTTGAATTAATAAATGAGTTTCAATGTGAAGGTGTGCATTATTTCTTAGAATTGTTAACATTCTTGTTTGATTGCCATACACAATTTTACACAAATTGAACCTTGAACGCATATTTGGATGCTATAAGCTTCAAGTTTCAGTCAATTAGCCATAATTTCTTGGAACAAGTCTCTCAAAATGAGAAGTAAGAAAGTGTATTGAAAAACGTGCGTGAACACACGATGTCCTTCAACTTACTCTCATGAATGCCAAAGGGATCTACCTACACCAGTGCAATGAATAACATCGGCAATTGTACGTGTTCATGTCGTCGAGGATTTGAACTTGTAAATCAGTTTCAATGTGAAGGTAGGTATGCAGAGTTAGGTAACATGTATTAAAGTTGTAATGGGACTAATAGAAACACGCCTAGCTGCACGGTAAGTGCATCACATTTGCTTAAAGTATTTCAGAATCTATATTTTCTTACACTGTTTGATCATTGTGCAAATGGATACTTTTTCGGACTTTAGTCGAGCATAGTGAGGGATGTTGCTGTTTAAGAATAGATTTTATAATTCAGATTTTCAAAAAGGATACATAATTTGTTCTATCAGTCTAATCTTATACATATATAATCATAATGCGAATTTTCTGCTTGACGGGAATAGACATCGACGAGTGTAAAACCGACCAGCACAAATGTCTCCATGTATGTGAGAACTCGTATGGGGGCTATGCGTGTTTATGCCAGTCAGGATTCAGACTTGTTGGCGAACATAACTGTGAAGGTAAAGTTTTATCGTTTAACACTGTAAAACATCTATGACTTGGAGAAAAAAATTTAATGCTGATACAGCTGTCATTTATTTTTTAGTTCTTTTATTATGGTTGAAGCTCAACTTTATTGATATCTTATGTTATTCGTTCGTCATTGCAAACTTAAGCGACTTCAATAGACTACTTATCTAGTAAGCTGATTCTTGATTCTTTCTTGGTCTCCATTTTCCTTTCCAGGCGACAATTTGAGCATTGCTATTACTATGCCTTTGTTTTGCTGAATAAACATGATTATTAATTGAATAAATAGATAACGGTTCTGTCAGGATTATTGCATTTTGTGCCTTAAAAAGTAGGGTCTAATAGGGGCAGAATATCATTAGAGCACAACAAGTTTGCTTAAGGTGTCAACGTACATGCATAGACCCATCCATACAATGAGACGAACTAGTTTGCAAACCATTACATCACTTGATGACGACATTAAGATTAGCCTACTTAGCCTATTATTTTACAATGTAAAATTAAAAGTTAATGCATTGAAGTTTCTTAAGCTAGATGAGAGTTTTCCTGTACTCAGAACATTTTATGTTCCTTTTGTAGATATTGACGAATGTAGTTTGAAACTACACAATTGTAGTCACACATGTGAGAACAGCCTTGGCAATTACAGCTGTTCCTGTCCTCCTGGATTCCGACAACTTGATCGTTTCAACTGTGAAGGTATAGCGATCATTGCTTCATATATTATTTTAGAAATTGTATTGGATTATTCAAAAACAAATTTCTGAGACTTTTGAGCGTATACGTTCATGATTGAATTTGCCTATTCATGAACTTCAACTAATGTTTCGTTGGATTCATTTTAAATTTGCATGTTAACAGCGGGCTTTGTTTAATAGCAAAAGTAAAAAGAAAACTCTCTTGGATCTTAAAGGAGGCGATCATTTACCTTTTGGCCCCTGTCCTTGCAAACGACTAATCTCAAGGTCCAGGGTGCATCACAGGACTTAACATTCCTTCTCTGCTTACCCTGGTACCAGGTTATACTCTTTGGTGACAAAGATAAGTGTGCGCAAACAATTTATGCAGGGTCGTTATAAGGAGACCGCTCAGTAGGCTCGATCCCACAACCACGAGATCATAGACTATAAGCGCTCTACCGATAGACCACCGTGTCGAAATACAATTCACAGAAGGCGAGTATTTACACGCTATTATTATAATTAGTGGCGTCCGCTTTTCTCCTGTAACATTGTTTATAAATGTTTAACTGTTCTTCATAGAATTTGAAGAAATGGAGATGATGAAGCAGGTTGAGTTGCTTATAACGAGAAATCCGATTTCCGTTGCTGTCGTTGTGCTTCTGGTCACTTCAGCATTTTTAGCCATTGTCATTTGTGTGGCTCTAAAAAGGAAGCGGCAGCGTAAACGCTACAGAGGTAACACTACAATTTGTTATCAAATAGGCCTATAATTATGTGTCAGAATAATACCGGTCTGCTCTTTTATTTCGAGCTGCTTTGTTGTTCTGGTTCAGTCGTCTCGTCTTCGCTGTTTTGGGTGGTTTGAATGCGCTTTGTAACTGTATGACATATCACACCTGCTGCTAGGGTTGAGGCTCCGATAGTTTCAACTGGCGTGAAGGCTACTTGAATAGTAATTTTATAATCTCTATTTGTTTAAAATGAAATAGGTTCCGTGTGAAAGTTAAAAAGGCAAAGTAAATTTTTCATTTATTGCACTCCTCTCTGAACAGTGGTGTGGTCCTGAGGGTGAAGGGTAATTCGGCTAAAGCGCAAGCAGGTAGTAAGGAACTCGGTGGTGGTGTCTGGGATTCTCGGAACAGCGCTGGAATTCTTTAGCAGCCTGGGGCATGCTAGAAATAGAAACAAAAGGTATGTCAATCTAGAATTTCGGACACCAAGCCAACCCACGTAACAAACGCATTTTTGATTTTGCTATAGGGTAATCTTAATAGCAGGTCCAACTTGGATCCTTCTGAGTTTTCTCTTTGACACCCAAAATTAGGCTGACTGATTGCATTGCCGTTAAACTCGTGGTGATCACTGAAGTTCTCTTCAGGTGTCTATTGATGGAGAGTCAGAGCCAATGATTAGAAGGTCCTTCACACAAAGCACAATTCTATTATAGTATAAACGTGACTAACTGACTGTATATATAATTCCAAATGAAGCACTATATAACTAAAATTACAGGTGATGGAACGCAATGCGTGAACAACAGTTTCGACCTAGACGTCGATACCTTGAAGATGTCCGACTGGCAGAGAGAAGCCAGTGGTCAGACCTCAACTGCGAACATCTACGAAACCATTATCGATTACAACGAGTCAGGGCAGTCGTGTAAATCGGCGCCACTCTCTGATTCCCTTCAGACAATCATCGGAAGCAGGTCGCAGTGCCAGTGAGCAAGCGACGTTCACTCGTAAAATAGAAATATTAAAAACACAATGAACGTGTTGCGTATTACAAGAGAAGCGTTGGTTGTTAGATAGCCATGTTTAGCGCCCTATTAGGTACTTAAAATGCGCTATATAAATATCTAGATAATACACACCTTCACAATTCGACCTGAAGGCAGCGATTACTTGAACGTTCTTCGTTGAACATTTTCTCAGCTTTTCGCTAAAAGTTTTAAGAAGAAAGCAAACTTTGTGTACAATGCTTTAATGTGTAACTTCAGACGCAGCTGATTATAATCTACTATGCAAACACGGCTAAGAAGAACAACGCGCACAAAACTTATAATCCTATAATCTCCTAATTAAGCCGAGTTAGGACTCCATATAGCGAGGAAATTCCTACCGATTGTCACACATTACCTGCAGCATGTATTTACATAAGTGGCGAAATTACGACCCACGAGTAGGCCTACTTTGTTGTAACCCACATTAAGCTAATGTCATGCAATGAATGTTTTGAATAAGGAAAACACTAACATCACTAACGAATACTAATTCGCATAAATCTTAAACTAATTTGCATAACTTTAAAGGACTGTCTACCATTAAGCAGCGTATGATAAATTCGAATCAATTAAACCTAAGTGCTTTTGAAACGAGAAGAATTATTCTATTTATAGCTTTATAATAAAATGGACAAGGAATCCCCATGGAAACTATGTCAGCACGTTAAAGTCAGGCTGCATTAACTATTTAAAAAATTAGGCCTACTGCATCATACATACAGTATAGGCCTATCTTAATTTGCTGACAAAGTCTTAGTAAGTAAGCTGTAAGTAAGCTAGCATTTATAGCGGGCTTAAACAAAACTAGTCTTGCACGAAAGCGCGTAACATGAACTAAGTTAATCATAATACAGTCTAAATAGATGAGTTGTAAGTGCAACTTTGAATGCAGTTATCGTAGGTGAGGTTCGGATGGCGATTGGTAGCTTATTCCATTCTGTTGGTCCGGCGAGAGCGAATGCACAGTTTCCACACTTCCTGGTTGAGCGGGTGGTAGCAAAAGAGCCGGACGTAGATGAACTTCGTCTAGACTGGAGGGAGGAGCACGGGGTGACGAGAGATGTCAAGTCTTGTTCTGATCCACTTCTTTGTGACGAAGGTGTTGGTTACACCTTGACACAGCGCAGCAGAACATGTCTGTATTCCATCTAGCTGCATGATATTCGTTGAATATATCTAATGCAGTGTGTAATGTGATCAAACATTCATATAGCACTCTTTCGCAACTCTCTTCAGTAGCAATCCGAACTAACAGCGCCAAATAATTTCCATTCTCAATAATAAGAAACCTATAAAGGATCTAATCTAATCAGATGACTTCTATAGCGCTGTTATCACGATGGCCCAGGTATAACCGTATATACGATAATCAATCTGTTGTGTTGCTATGACATATTTGTATAATTATATATATTATAACAAATTATCTGTAATCACAGATATGCACCGACTTATTAACACGCAATGAGAAAAAAAGACACGGAATTAATGAGCATTCAAACAAAAACAGACACAAAATACAGACGCAGATAGACATGGGGTCCAGGACAGAAACAGAACAGTAAAGGGTTTGTAAAAACACAATCATTCGAAGTTCTTGGAAATCCATTCGTGAACTGTAAGATGCAATGATCAGAGGATGAATTGATGGTTTCATGAGCTACTATAAGCAGGCCTACATTATTGTCATGCGGCTTTGCTGGATATAAGCTGATATCGTGTTACCTGTTCGCCTAGGCTAATAACCAACATTCCACCAATTCTACTAACCGGATGTCCTTCAATAGATATGGCCTTTAGGCTTGAATGCAATACTCCTAACGAGGATAGACAAGATACTTGTACAGACTCAGCATAACTTCCGTGCTCTTTGAACAAATTTTGCGATTAATTATCATTTCCAACATCTTGTTTGCCTTTTCATTGCGACTACGCACTGTAGTCTGTCTTTAAGTTTGCTGACCACAAGCATAGCCAAGTTCTCATCCTCATACCTCAGCCAGCGGTTTTGTGTCATCGTATATCTAGCCTCATAATTATTGTATCCCACGTGCATCACTTAGCATTGATCGATATTAAATAATATCTGTCATTCTTTTGACTCTAGAAGCATATTATTAGATAGTTTTGCAGGCCGATAGCATCACGTGTTGCCAGAAGATTTCTATTCAACTTTGTGTAATTGGTAGATTTTAGAATTTGGCTCTGATCACTTTGAACAATGACTTTAACAAAGATAATAAACAACAATGAACCCAGTACAACGCCGCATTCTCCCTCTGAGCCAATTCCATGTGCCATGATCAATTCGTGCAAACGTTGGTATAGAACCTTATCATAGGTCTTTTGAAATTTCAAAAACAAGATAACAGCAGGATATCCGGGGTCCACAAATTCTGTGACCTCGCCCAGAAGAGACTAGGAAGTTGTTTAGGCCTTTAACAAAACCGTTTTAAATACGCATTACAACTGAGCAGTTTATGAAAGAGTTATTTAAATAGTTATTTTAAGCAACGCCAATGTTCTCTGAGGAAGAATGATTTGTCAAGTCATGCTTGTTAAGATGTTCCATCACTTGAACTCTCAAAACAATCCCATTGCTTTGTATATTTGTATTGTTACATATAACAATAGACAAATTACGGAATCTTCTCACGATCTTTTCACACATTTTTGAAGTTCTCCATTCCTTAGGAAAATTTTCTGCCTCTAGTCCTTCTCTATGGAGAAATGATTGAGTCATTCTAATAACATCTCCTAATTCGATTAGCTTCGTACTTAAATGCCGTCATCTCACTGGACTTTAATTGGTCTAAGATTCTTAAATTTCTTGAAACCACTTTCTCAGTTATCACAAAGGATATGAACTCCTGCAACCTCACCACATGAGTATTGTATTAAACACTCATCGGTAAAAACCGACAAGAAAAATTATTCCAATTAGGCTGTCATATAAAACAGATACGCACATACATACCCCCAATTTATATAATTAAAATATGCTAAGAAGGGTATCATTCTATTATTAGAACCTGCCAATCGTACTGGATACTCCTCGACCGATTAGCCTTATGTACATCCTACAAGCCACAATTCAATTGCGACATACACACCGTCGAGTGTATGGCTGCAAGTAAAGCCCAAGAACAGCGTTCAGGTCTTGGGCCAGCTGCACCATTGACGTGTGAGGTGGCCTATTTTTATGATAAGTAATTAAGCGACAATGGCCTAGAGCTTTCTATATGATTGACAAGAGCATGCGTGTGAATATAATGCTATATAAAAGTTGCTTCCACATATAAAATAATCTGGATACATTTCTTCAATCGAGGCACTTGAATTAGTCGTTGTGAAAATCTCGCGAAGATGGAAATAGCAGCTACACAGAGATTCTCAGAGGAGTAGAACCATATTGGCCGCTGCTTTTAAAGCTGATGACAATTTTCTCAAAACGCGCAATAACGACCATGAATTTCTTTTTGTTCAAACTTACAATGTTGATTTTGTCGATCCCGGATTGCTTGGCTAGGTACAGCTCTTGAAAATAACTTATCATTCTCGTTAATAATTAATTAATTATATCTTGTTCTCATTACTAAGTAGGTGATTATTTAACAGTTTTTTATTTATTTTTATTTATTTATATTTGTCGTTGTATTTCTTTCTAAACCAAAACAGGCAGAGAAACCTTGTGTCCGTTTTCAAAAGGCACTTGGTACATTTTAAGTTCGATCTCAAGCAGTGGGGCTGCAAAGATAATTACCAGTTTTATTCCAAAAATAACGCTTTAAGCTGTTTTAAGGTTAAATCGTCAGCTTTCGATGGCCTATTATAATTCCCTCTTCATTAATAACATTAATTCGAAGATAAATTGGCTTTAATTCGAAGATAAATCTAATTACTGCAAGATTTCCTGTAGTTATAATTATGTGGCCATGATAGAGCTCCACGCTAATGATCGTCCGATCTCTAAACCACGCTTCGGGTGAGTTTCAATAGAATGTGTCACCTACACTTTTCTATTTTACCTTTAAAGGGAATTTCAAAATTGTCACTATATGTGCACAGGTGTCGGAATTAGATTGCGTAAGCATACTTGAATTCCTCGACGTCACGTAGGCGTAATAAATTAATTGTTGAAATAAAAAATCTAGACTAATAAGGACTAATAAGGTCTATGGATTACGCACACCATCAGTTTCTCTTCTAATCAGATCTATCGGGAATATTTGCAGCCATTTCGAGACTTACACATATTATACGGCAGTTTCGAAGCAAGACTGTCAACATGTGGTTCACAGACATTGTAATCGCAGGTTGTTCAAACGACGCAGGTGTAGAAATGAGTCGTAAGTAAATTTTGGGACTTTCCGTTTTTAACACATATTGATAATTATTGAAATTGAATGTTTTAGTTTGACTCTATGATTTCTATAAAATAAATGAGGCAACAAGCGAGATATTAGACATATTTATGAGTCAATCTTTACTTATGACGTCTTATTTCCAGGAATGCTTGTTGTAATATATTGCTATTAATTTCGACGTATTATCAATTCTTCTTCCAAACTGGCATAAATTGAATGTTCTAATATTTTCAGCATTAAAAAGCCAGGGGCAGCCATTAATTAGAGTTAATTATTTTACTTAAATCTTGGTTTATATGATTAAATATTATTTGAAATGATTATTCTTTGTAAAAATTAAGCCAAGATTTCAAGCATCAAATTTTGATTAAATAATGACTTTTGCAAACAATCCAAATGATGCTGATGGCAGTGGTGGTGATGATAATAATGACTACGATGATGATGGCAACGATGATGGCGATGATGACGATAATGGTGATGATCATTACGATGATGATACACTGTAATCATTTAGACATAAACTTCCTGATGAACTATAAACTCCATCTTTAATCTAGTGAATTGTAGCTCGTAATAAACAGGAACCCGTGAATAATTTATTGGCTTCGATGCTGATAACGTTTGTTTACATGCAGTAATCTGAGTTGCGGTGCAGTCTATTATGTGCAGGAAGCACATCAAGGAAGAAGATGCCAGGCCGGTTGGTCTGAAAAGGAATGTGACATTCGTAAGTACACTGTAGCCAATCATCAGCTTCTGTTTGCATCCATTGTCTATGGAACAATGCAGGATCTGAATGTATCTATGAAAGACGTAAAATATATTAAGGACATCCAGCTGTATAAAAATATATGTATATATTCTGTATATCCTGGGTAAAGGACACGTTTTAAAAACTCCTTATCTGCGTTTCTCCATTGTAGAGTTGAATATTTCCGAACTCTCAGCTACATCCTGATAGTACTTCCGCAGTTACATTGTTCTACACTGACATACAGAGAATACGCTAATTGTAACTCTAGATGCCACATTTGACTGGGTCATCTTTCAGATTTATGTCACTTGCTAATGAATGTAATCCGATCCATCCGTAAATTAATTTGACAAAAATGTCAAGTTCGAAATGAATTGGCCAAATTAATATCTAAGTGCTAATTTTTGATCATTTAATGACGCTTTGCATAATACTGGTCGTTCTGTCCTCTACCAAGTCAAGAAGCAAGTACTTTCTCTTCCCACGTTGTTAGACAGAAGTTGAAGCAACTTTTCTTCTTCGTAAATGCCTAATATGAGTCCATGTTATGTCGGAGTCAAGTGATGTTGTGTATGTATGTATGTATTTTTGTATGCATATATGTATGTATGTATGTGTCTATGAATATATACTTAACATTGCGGCATTTGAGTATCTCATACAAGCGCTACATCCGTCAGCCTAAATGATGTTGAAGTCGTTAAGAAGAAAAGGTTCATCAGCAAACGCACAGCGCTCATATAACTTGACGAGCCACCGCTGGCAATATCTCTCGGGTTCTAGGTCATAACTTAAGTCTGAACGAACGAAAATGATCGAGAAAACTCTTCAAGAGACCAATGTTCCCTCTAATTTTTTTCCGTCGTGCGCGCACTGGCCGACAGCGTGAGCAGTGACATTTGAGACTTGAGCTATGGTCCGTGTAAGAACGAATATCTTTTGGACTTAAACTAAAAGGCTATAAATTTGCATTTTATTGAAATAAAAGATGATCAGGACAAGTTAAACTTATATTAAGATTATCTCTAGTTTGTATTTTCGATCGTCCATAGAGGACATTAAAGCAACGACTTACTTTCGAGTTTCGACCATTCCTACCCTAGTCTGCATTTGTACGCATTTGCCATTACCTCCCATCTCTATTGCCAAAGTCCGCACTCCAACGGAGCACAAAGCCCTATTTTTCTTGCAGGGCTAACTGAGCTATGTAGTTGATTACTTTGAAAATGCTGCAACCAGAAGTGGGATGTAATTTGATCCAACGCGGCACGGATTGCTGCCGGACTGAAGTTGGTGTTTAAGGCGCAGAGTATACTGAAATAACAAATTGGATTGGGGCATCCGCATTGGGCATTGCCCCTCCCCTTGTCTGGATTTGGGTGACCTCTAATTTCACCCTTTTCGGATTCCTTAATGGTCGACCCTTTGTGCAGTTGCCAACGATTGTACATATGATCCAGGTTGATTTCTTCCAAGGCACGTCTGTTAGGTTTAAAAAAAACATGTATGGGTGCGTCCTGGAGCATCTTGAAAATCTAACAAATCTGATTACTTCTATAACGCCGTTATCATAATGCCCAAGGCATCAGCTGATGGTCGCTTCAAATGAGAAATCGTAAGCAAAACCATAATCCATAGGAGAAGTCAGGTCGAATTCCTATGTTTCAGAGCAACCAGAAGTTAGCCTAGGTGGGTAAACGAGATGAAAGAGATGAGTCTTAGTTATAGACCTGAATGACATCAAAGAATTGACACAACGAATAAACGATTGCAGAAAATGTCGCTTATCTGTATTCCGACTTTCTGTAAGAGAATCGGCATAAATTTTGTGTCATGTGTCTCTTTAAATATAATCCAACTTATATACACTCTATCGTTTACCACGGATGCAATTGTTATATTGACATGAGCGTTAGCTTTCGCACAAAATTTTCCTACCCACGAATAGACTACAAAGTCTCGTCACTTACCTACAACACACTTCATGCATCCCAACCACCCTATCTTCGTCACTTATTTACAATCCAGCCACTCCGTTAAACTCGATCCCCTTCTGCTCTAACACTTCTCCGCCCTCCCATCACCTCACCCTGAAAATTTAGAAATCGCTCCATAGTCATAACTGCTCAACCACTCTGGAGTAAACTCCCTCCAGAATAACGACAATTATCTGACCCATCATACAAACTCACCATCACTTCACCCCTTGGATTCTCTGCCCAAGTCTTTCACTCAAAACCCAAGACATTCCTCTTCCGCAGATCTTATCCTGATTCCTCTTCTTCCCCTTGTCTATCCTGCAGCTCCAATTTAAAACACCACCCACCGTAGCCATCTGATACATGCCTGCCTACCTACCTGCCTACCTGCCTGCCTGTCAGCCTGCCTCTTGGATCTTGACTTGGAAGCAAACCTTTCTTGCCTGTCGATTTTCTCTTGACTAAGCGCCTGTGAATAAGCTGGTTCCCGCGGCTCAGCTTACGTTAAGCGCAGTAGAAATCCCGAGTTTACAATTACATTTACGATCACGCTTGTAAGGATTTTCTCAAGCACAGCCGCATATTGCAAACAACGTAGGCCTATTAAAATTTGTCACGATATGTAAAGCCTCCTTCAATACCACGGTTTGCGTTCTGTATCCAGTGACGGCAGTTCAGTCTCGATTTTATTCGTTTAACCAATCTGTCTTAAACAGTTCACAAGTTGTTTTCCACGCCAAAAATCCGCTGCCGGATACTTTTTGTCTTGACAATTTATTTAATCGGATACGGTCGAATGTAAATAGTATTGAGCTATAAAGTCAAGTACAATAGTCTACAAGAATATAAAGTAAGCCTACTAACCAACGGTTTCTGTACTATATAAACAAAGGGCTACTTACATAGCAGACCGAGTCATACGATATATCCGCGACCACTGACCAGCAGATGGAGATATCATTCATGCTTTGCCTCTGGATCAAGCATCCCTCATAAAGAGGCTAGAGTTCAGAGTTCAAACAGCGCGCGCACCGTGAGACTGATGACAACTAGTGACCAGCTGTTTGGCCAAATGTATTATGTGGACCAAGCGGGAAGGAATTTTCACATCATGGGCGGCCATATGGCTTTGCAATATAGGGTATATAAAATTTCGCCGTCTGAGCTAAGTGGGGCAACTATGCCAGAATCTTAACAGTGAGCTGAATTTAACTTTTAAGTAAACGGAACGCTGACAAAATGTGTGTGCTGACAGAAAATTGTTGTGCGCGCTGTCCTCCAAACTTGTGCGCGCGCGCGCACGCGCGCAGCTTAGAGGGAACATTGCTTGAAGAGACCAACTAATTGATCAACAACGTCACGCGAGAGAAACACGCAGCCACTGGTAACATTGAATGAAACCAGAAATAATAAACGCTCTATGTCCTCACAGAGCTTGAAACTATTGATTTCTACTTCATACGCCATGAATATCCAATCAAACGTTGACTTAAAAAACCATCAGCCTTCAACCAATTGTGAGGCTAATGAAGTTTGGGTAGATTATTAAATGTACATTAAATTGTTTGTTGAAAATAGCTTGATCCGGATCAACCTGGGATTCATAAACGTACCATATAAATATGTAGTTACATCATATCAGCTTTGTTTGAAGCTGTCGTTAGATTTACGGAAAGTTTTGTTATTATTTTACTAGCCATTTGTTCAAATTGTATCGCCGGAACAAGATGCACAGCTCCAAACACCTGTACAGGTATGCCCCAAATGAAACAGAATATCGGCGTTGATTAAATAACAACTGCTGCACAAATTGCTCAGCTGTAATACATATTTAATTCGGTGTCATCTATATTTGCTGTCCACTAAATTTACGTTTACGCAGTAGAATTGTTCGATCCTTTCAATGGAAGCAATTTTGTTCCCTCTGAGTATCTTTATTTAATGCCTTCAACTGTTGTTGAAGGACTTCTTATTATGTTCTTCAAATTATTGTAACCGCAAAAACATTTGCCACTAAATAATGTATCTTCACTTTGATTCATATAAGACATTTATCTGTGGCCAATGTCCATCGCTATATATTGTTTCCACGTTAGTTAGATTCAATCAATGCATATGTCACATTGCAGCTTTTCTTGAGGTTAATACACATTGTTTCCAGATATTGACGAATGTGCATTAAGGACATCCGGATGTGCGCATACGTGTGTCAACAAATACGGCGGTTTTTCTTGCCAATGCAATCCTGGTTATGCGTTGGACTCTGATCAACGCACATGCCATGGTCAGACGTTTCTTAAAATCTCATGAACATAAAAGAAATTTTTATGTTGTGAAATACTTTGTTATAGCTGCTAGTACTAAGCACATATTTATTTGGATTCAAGTCTACATTCTTTAGACTGAGAGTTAACTGATAATTACTATTACTGCAATTATTGTAATTGTAATTAGTAACTTCTATTGTGCTGGTGTCTAATGCACAAGGAATCATAATTTGTTGTATACAGCGGTTTCTTTCACGCTGTTTCTTCTTTTATATATGCCGATTTATCTTTCTAAATATGTGTCTTTCTGCAAGTGTGTCTGTGTATGTTTATCTCATGAATAAATTTTAAGCAAGAGTGTCCAGAAAGATTTTTTGCAATGGTAAGTGCTGGGAAGCCCGTGTGACTGCTATGCGGGCAGTTAGTGCAGTAAAACTGTACAATATTCAGAGGCATATTACAACTCTGAAAAAAACTTTAACAACTTAATTAGCATACTATTAATGAATACCTCTACCTTACAAAAACACAATCAAATTCATGACAGACCCAACTAGAAGATAATGACAAAATTCTAAACAAAAGTGACCAGAAAGATTTTTCGCTTTGGTGAGTTCTAGGAAGCCCATGTGGTTGCTGTGAAGGAGTAATATTACAACTCTGAAAATAAAATTTTAACAACTTTGAGGCATGAGTGGGGTACAAAAATGAAACCAATTAAAAAGATGCCTGAAAACAGCAATGACCCTAAAAAAGCCACGGGGACGTAGGATACTGGTTTGCAAGCTAGCGATGCAGCTAAACGGTTTATTGCTAAGCTCCGATAGCTCCACTCCGATGGCGAGCGTTTGAAAGAATGCTTAAATGAATGTGCGTAAGAACATCTACGTTGAGTCTACATTTTGGCACAAACCGGACGATCCTGTAACGATAAATAATAAAAAAGTTGAGAACTTTTTTACTTATAGTGATATAAAAATGCTATTTAAATTAGTCCATTTTAGAGATGCTAAAAAGGTGAAACATAAATAGTTAGGTACACTTTCAGCGCTATATATTGTTCATCGCTAAATATTGTTTCCAATAAATAGATAGATAGATAGATAGATAGATAGATAGATAGATAGATAGATAGATAGATAGATAGACAGATAGACAGACAGACATACAGACAGTTAGATAGATAGATAGATAGATAGATAGATAGATAGATAGATAGATAGATAGATAGATAGATAGATAGATAGATAGATAGATACACTTTCTAGTTAGTATTTAATGCTACTGGTAATTGAAAAAAGAGAGAACTGTTCCTTTCACATTATCTAAATACGAGCAGCAATTATCAATCCATCCTTAAAGAATTACTTTGATTTTGTAGCTTGCTCTTTACTTAAATCTACCTGTTTCCTCTGTTACCTACCTACGCATCGTGAGTCAGTTATTTCCCTATTTTGCAAATTCTCTTAGCACCTCAGCAAAGTTTGGATTTTATGTTCAGATGTAAACGAATGCACGGAAGGAACATCCGGGTGCGCTCAGCCATGTAACAATGATATCGAAAGCTATATATGTGTAATGGATGTATCCAGATTATTCGTTGGCAAAAACGGACTATTATGCAAATACTGTGCAAGAAAATTAAATCTTGACAGTACCAAAACAGCTATTCGTTGCTTTAGATTTTGATGAGTGTGCATCTCGAACCTCTGGCTGTTAGCTCCACTCCGATGGCGAGCGTTTGAACTGCAGTTAGAGGTCGCTCACGAGGGCCAAAATTTACTATGTAATTTGCATGGTATGAACTTCCATAAACCCTAATGCACAGTTGCTCTTTTGCACACGTGTCCTTTTGCATATGGGTTTATTGTACATGCAACCGACTTCCTATATAAGACGGTTAACTAGCCACAATAGATCAGATGCAGGTCCACTCACCTAGAGTCAATCGCAGCCGAAGAAGACGAACTGAGCACAAGAAGACGGTCGAAGGCAACACTCGTCCACCGAGTCCGGTTGAAGCAGCAGACAAAAGAGACATAGAAATCAATTCATAATGATCATTCGTACAGCGGTGTTTAGCATATTACACCAATGTAAATATAAGTTAGTTTAATGTATAGATCAAGTTATAACTTATTTGCACGTATTTCCAGATATTGATGAATGTGCGTCCGAAATTGATGAATGTGCACAACTGTGTGTGAACAATATCGGAAATTACAGGTGCGAATGCCGACCAGGATATACTTTGGCAGCAGAAGATGGAAGGTCATGCAACGGGCAGTTGGCAGAAATATAGTAAATGCAAATAAATGAAATATAAAGCATGCAGTCCTCACCTTTGTGGCTAGTATTAAAATGCTTCTTTGCAATTTGTAGACAGCGAGGAATGTACATTTGTAATTTTTGAATGTTCTCAAGTGTGTTCGAATGAAGTCAGAAAACTACACCTGCGTCTCTTGCCAGGATATACTTTGGCGGAAGATGGTCTATGGTGCAACTATCAACTGGAAAAATTTGACAACCCCAATGAAACTGGAATATATAAAACAAAATAGCAATTTCTCTTAATTTATCGGAATAGGTCCTAGTATTCGATTATTTATTTCCCTTTTGTAGATATTGATGAATGTGTGTCCGAATCTTCTGAGTGTGCTCAACTATGTGTCAATGACATTGGAAACTACACATGCGACTGCTTGCCAGGATTTACCTTAGCGGAAGACGATCGATCATGCAATGGTTAGTATTTGTAGCATATATAATCTAATTTACAGAAGCAGTAAATAGCCAATAGCTTGGTTTTCATAGAGATAAGTCGTAAAGTGGCTTTGCTTTTAGAGCTGCATTCCATTTCAGATAAGGTAAATAATAACGCTGTTTTAACTGTTTTCATATAATTAACAGATGTTATTGAATCTACCTCTACACCCGAAGTTGTACTCACCTCTGTGTACATGTAAAAATCATTGAAAATTTCACAAGTGCATGCCAGCCAGGGTATGCGTTGGGAGAAAGTGGAACAGCATACAAAATGCAATTGGTAGAATTCTAATTAATGCATTTAAATTCGAATTTAATACATACAGTTCTCATTTTTTATCTGAAAGACATATAATTTTCGATTGCTTCTTTGTCATTTGTAGATATCGATGAATGTTCATCCTCAACTTCTGAATGCGAGCAACTCTGTCTAAACGAAGTCGGAAACTACACTTGTGCCTGCCTTCCAGGATATTATTTGGCGGAAGATGGACGATCATGCAACGGTCATTTGGAAGAAATCCTATTCACTCACACACTCGCACATACGCACAAACACACACTTAGAATGGAGTATACACAACAAAAGGGCAATTATTATCTGAAAGATATATGGTGTTCGATTATTTCTTTATCATTTGTAGATATCGATGAATGTACATCTGAAAAGTCTGAATGTTCTCAAGTGTGTTTAAATGATATTGGAAACTACACCTGCGACTGCTTGCCAGGATATACTTTGTCGGAAGATGGACGATCATGCAACGGTCAGTTATAAGAAATCATTCGAAATTTAAAAAATGACAAATTTAAATTACACTGCAGAGAATGAGCCGATGTCTCTAACACAGCTTTGATGTGAATCTGAGAATTTTTATCATTTACAATCCACTGCTTTTTATTATATCAGGAGTTTTTCAATATCCTTATTTCTTTAAGAACTACGAGGAATTGAAAGACTTGTCTTGTTAGCTGACATGTTCAGAATATATGTATAATAATAAGAATAACTGTTTACTGTATGCTGAATGGTTTCCTTCGACAATAAAACGTTAAACTCTCCGTAAGTTGAATTCTTACTTTTGACATCAGCACATTTAGGCGTCATACACTGACTTACTTGTATCACTGACTTGTGCTGCGATTTCACCATATTTGAAGCGCAGGATAATAAAGTTCCCCCATATTAAAAAATAAAAGTTGGTTAGTTCATGGGTGCTATTGTATTACCATTGCTTTACAACTCTAACATGATCAAGTTCCTATACGTTGCATTTTCCTTAGCTTCCTTCTCGGTTATAAAGGGCTTCTGCTTGAAATCGTAATAACAGTTGTTTTGCGACAGGATGCCACTAGTACGATGGGATCTAAGATTTGCCCTATTTTATAAGTTATTCGCATTTGATTTAAACCAGACTCCCAGTATACACTGGTAATTTGGTCTTAAAATCAAATCTGCGGATGCTTGTCACATGCACTGATCTGTTTGTCATGTACAATAAACTGATTTCAGATCACACGCAATTGCATTCTGTACATAGCATTGTTTGCCACATCTAAAAATAAAAAAAAACTATATTACACGTTGCTGCAATTTAAAACTTTAACATATTTCATAAATAGAAAGAAAAAATAGAAAGCCATTTGCTTATTTACTATATGGAGCATTCACGTGATAATGACGCAATAAAATAACCTCAAAATATTTATGTAATTGAAGAAAACTATCTTATGGCAGTTGTTTAGAAATTAAGAGTACCAGCTACTTAACGAATTTGTTATGTGAAATATTATTTCAAATTATTCCTACCTGTCAAATCTAGAACAAAATTAATTTATGAAGCTGATTTGATCTCAAGTTATGCTGTTTTTACAGACTGCGTCAGTTAATACGCTTGTTCTATTCAAAGGTTATTTATTTTTGTGTTAACTGGTGTGATTCTGTGTTTATGAAATTCAACAGATATAGACGAGTGTTCAGAAGAATTGGACTGTTGCACCCAGCTATGCTTAAATACAGCGGGTAATTACAGCTGTTCTTGCTTCCCAGGATTTCATCTCGCCGATCAATTTCATTGCGAAGGTGAGTATAATTGTGTCAGAACAAAGCTAATCTGTATATTTTTCTATGATTACTTAATATCTATAGATTTTAAAGTTTTTCTTCTCATAATGGCAATAGTGCGTTATTTATAGGCCTCAATAATATGAATTCCTCAACCTCGATGCCACACAGTCCAGAAACTCTGAACATTTAAACTTGCGTAGAACGCGTCTCTAGTAATTTTCCTGAAATGGCGCTAGGTAAATTTTCTGATACAAATACAATTACATGGATTTCATGAGCCATAAAATCTCAACTTAACCCCAAGCACTCACTTAATACACAATGAATATATCTGGTTCTGATTTGAGTTAAGGTCGACGCTGCAAATCACTTTAATTTCTCATTTAAGTGGAATTTGTTACTGCAGACATTATAGAGTGTGCAATGAAAATTAACAACCGCAACCAAATATGCAAACATTTCATTGGAAATTGCAGTTTTTCCTGTTTTTCGGGGCTTCGCCTAATAAAAGAATTTCATTGCAAAGATATAACTTTATTCTGCCTGTTATTTCGCTCTAAATAATTTTAGAAGCATGAAAGACACTTTTATTAATAAAAATTAAAAGGAAATCATAAAATTAAACTATGTTACGAGGATGAAGAGTTTGGATTATAATGACCGCTGTTATTAATTTCTGCATTTTTCTAGTTTTTCAATGTTATTGATTTCTATTTTAGATATTGACGAGTGTGAGTTGGAAATAAGCAACTGCAGTCAAGTATGCGAAAACACATTCGGAGACTACGACTGCTTTTGTAACCCTGGATTTGATCTGGTGGACAATTTCAATTGCGAAGGTTTGTCTTATTACTTTTAGAATTTCTATAGCGTCGGTATCTAATGCATCCCATCTTCCGATGCCTTCCCCAAAACTAATTTTCTGGATCACATTCATAATTTATATATATTTTGAATGTCTTATAGATATCGATGAATGCCAGGGGCTTGAATTGCACCAATGCAATCAAATGTGTGAAAACGTTATCGGAAATTACATCTGCTCCTGTCATCCAGGATTTGAATTAGTGAACGACTTTCAATGTGAAGGTTTGCCTTATTCCTGATAATTACTAAGCATTTCTATTTGACTATCGTAACCTTTACCTCGAAAAACGGCTCAGAGAAAATTAATTTTCAGTTCTTGTAATTGGTCTGTATAGGTTTTCTTTGATTTGACTCTAATGTTGGTTTCTTTTGAAGATATCGATGAATGCCAAAAAGAAATTCACAGATGCAATCAATTGTGTGAAAACATCATCGGAAATTACACCTGCTCCTGCCATCCAGGATTTGAATTAGTGAACGACTTTCAGTGTGATGGTGCGCATCATTTTTGATAATTATTTAGTAGTCTTGTTTGACTAGCATAATCCTTATCTCGAACAACTGCTCAAAAGAAATAAATTTTCAGTTTCTATAATTGACCTTTGTAGGTTTTTGACTTGATTGTCCTGTTGATTTTCTGTAGATATTGACGAATGCCAAAGCGAAATTCACAGATGCAATCAATTGTGTACAAACTTCATCGGAAATTATTCATGTTCCTGTCATCCTGGGTTTGAATTAGTGAACGACTTTCATTGTGAAGGTGTGGCTTATTCCTGATAATTTATTTAGCATTCCTATTTGACTATCATAACCTTTACCTCGAAAAACTGTTCAGACGAAATGAACTTTGAATTTCTGTAATTGGTCTTTGTAGATTTCCTTTGATTTAACTGTCATGTTTGTTACTTTTGAAGATATCGACGAATGCCAAAGAGAAATTCACAGATGCAGTCAGACATGCGAGAATAATGACAGCAATTACGCATGTTCATGTCGTTTAGGATTTGAACTAGTTAACGATCTTCACTGTGAAGGTGCGCCTGTTGAATAAAAATTCTTTATTCGAGTTATTCTCACATTTTTTAACTGACCTATTTAAATGGCACTGTCGGCCCACCATGTTGTACTTCGACACATTTTCAGCTTAGGTTCCTACATCTTCATAGTTGCCTGCAAAGATCTATTATGTGACGTTTTACCGTGGATGATAGACAAAATCACTTTTCGCCGGAAAAAGACGACCTCTAGCGGCGTTGTGTAAAAGTTAGACAAAACGCTTGCTGCCTTCAGTGCGTTGTGATTTTTTCGGGGCTTGGTGCATACGGATTTCTTTGGTGTTGTTTCGTCACTGAGACCTCTTTGATGTTGGGGTACATTCTCGCTGGTTGAAGTCTTTGTGGTAGCGAATTCGTTTGATACCTGATAAGAGTTTGATTTGTATGTAGTTATATTATAGCATCTGGATATATTGTACCCAAGAAATAATTACTTTTAACTCTTTGCTTTCAATGTTAATTTTTTTGAGGTTCCGAAGGCCTTTAAAATATAACAGTATTTGTATACATGTTCATATCTGGGTATTGATATTGCATCTTTTTATGACTCAAAGTTACAGCGTCTACGCTCAGACGGTTGAGTAGGGCTCTGAGGTGCATGTATTGGCTGGGATCGATTCACTGATCTGGATTATTCCTACGACGTGGTACTTCTTGCTGAAATACTGGTGGTCCTGGTTCTGTTCTTGAAGATAACGGATAAGGAGTCACAATAATTCGGGCTAGAATTACTGAACCAAGACAAAATCCAGACGACAGTGGACCCGAGTCCAACTGTGGATTACGCTGGTTTTTGGGTTTCACAGTCTTGGTTGTCACGTTGAGGCCGACGGTGGCAATGGACCTAAGGTACGGTGCCATGTGACCATTGCCAGGGAATGCATGAGCAACATAAAACTAGAGTTCTGGAGTAAAGACATCCAGATTAGCACCAAACTCTGCTTTTTCAAGACTTGCATACAGTCTGTTCGACTGTAAGGAGCCGAGATCTGAACGCCAACCAAGGACTTGGAGGCGAAAATCGATGCCTGTCTATCAAGGTGCCTGCGCAAGCCCTATACGGCTAACTGTACCAACGTGGAGGTCTATCGACGGGTGATGCACGTCCCGGCGTCGGAGATTATCCATCCAAGGATGTTTCGGCTGTCTGAGCACATCTCGCGCTGTGGCAGCGAACTCGACCATGCCACAGCTTTGTGAGGTTCGGCTTTCCAAGACATCGGAAGAGACCAGCTGGACGCCTTCATCACACATGGACACAAGCGGTGGAGTCTGACCTGCGACCACTGAGCTTTGTACTACACACAGCTTGAATAAGAGTCAAGAACAAAGACGGCTAGCAACATATTCTGGAAACGGTAACACTCCAAAGAGAGGAACGCCACAGGTTTTGACGATGATGATGCAAGTCGCTGAGATGTGGCTACTATTTCTTATATATCTAAGCCGAATGACTAAATGCTATATGTTGTCTGTAAATGATATATTGTGGAGTTCTTTTTCATGTTGTTTCGTGTCATAGATGTCGATGAATGCCAACTGGAGATGCACAAATGCACTCAAATGTGTGAGAACAACATCGGCAATTACACATGTTCGTGTCATCCAGGATTTGAATTAATGAATGAGTTTCAATGTAAAGGTGAGTGTTACTAAGCTTCTTTAATATCATATTTGTTCCTATACTATATGGCATTATTGGTGATTGTTGTTTTTAAACGCATCCTGAAATGATACGATTTCAAAGTTCTGTACATCTTTAATTTTTACGGTATATTCTATTCCATATCATTTACTGTACGCAGTATTTTTTAAACATAATTTTGTATGCTGTGATGAATATCGAAAAATTCCAGAGAAAAATCAACCAATGCAGTCAACTATATAAAACATTATCGGCAATTATACAAGTTCGTGTTGGTTAGGATTTCAATTAGTGAACGAATTTTATTGTGAAGTTGCATACTTTTGGTTAAAATTAACGCCTTATATGCAAACCGTAACTTGTTTTTAATTGCATCTAAGATAATTTTGAGAGATTGCGTGGTCATTGTGAAAGTTTGAGCATCTTTCTACAATCTGGCATTTATTCTTTCTTTATAAGAGCAGTGATACTATATTATAAGCATTATAGGCATGTTCGTTAAGTTCAGATAACATACTTGTTCATTTATGAAATATCTAAAATTTGCACAGTGATGTTTAGGTTTTGCAGGGTAATGAAGTCAGACATTTTATTGAGAAGAATATGCTTATTTTGCTGAAGCACCAACATTAGATTCATTGACGCAGTGGCAAATGGTAAAAAATTGTTGGTGCAAAATTAATTTGAAACATTGCAATATTAAAATTTTATTTTTCTTGATGTTTAAAGACATTAACGAATGTGAAAATAGTCAGCACAACTGTAGTCAAATGTGCACGAACACTGACGGCAGCTACGACTGTTTCTGTCGACCAGGTTTTCTCTTGAGGAATAAATATGACTGTGAAGGTAAGGAAATATTGTTGGAACTATCTGAGTGCATTCAATGAGAATGTCACTTATTAATGATGCACCATAATATGCTGAACTGAATGTCGTAATGTTGATCGATCAATGGACTTCTTGTAGCCTCTACAAAATTGATACTGCAAATTGCAATCTCAATTATTGCATGTGTTAACAGATGTTGAAGAGTGCGAGAGTGGCGAACACAACTGCAGTCAAATTTGTGTTAACTCTAATGGCAGCTACACCTGTTCCTGCCAGTCAGGGTTTACATTGTTGAAGGAATACGACTGTGAAGGTAAGAAATTGTGTAAAATTCATCAAATGTCATCGAGTATAAGAAATTTTTAAGTGAATAAGAATTTGTAATGAAACGGTTCAGTGGTTGCTAATCGCGGTCTCTCAACTGAGGAAGGTCGATGCCATTCATATTTTGCAAAAATATTACTTCTTTTCTTCACCTGAAGTAGTAAACTGCTGAACCTTGAATAGATATCGATGAGCGCAATACTGATCAGTACAAATGTAGCCATACATGTGAAAACACCAACTGAGCATGCACATGTTTCCGCCAGTCAGGATTCAGGTTGTTGCTGAACATGAATGCGAAGGTAAAGTTTTCTTATACGTACATGTTGTGTAAAATCAGGATTCTTTAGCATTCATCAGTTTTATTTTTATTAAGGCAAGTTAGCATAAGAGAAGCTATCGCAAACTAAGAAGTAGTTTAATATATTCAAAATGTAGACATGATCTAGGTTATAAAATATCAAATACGATTCATAATCTTTCACAAATTGTTTTATTTCGTGCCTCAACAATTGAAGGTGCGAGAGTAGCATAATAAACAAAAATATGATTTAGGATTAAGAGATTCGTTGTATAAGCAGTGAATTGTTGCAGATGAAGTGAAAAAAGTTATTTAAGTAAAACTTTAATGACTATTTTCATCTTTGCAATCTGTTGTTTTTTTTCGTTTCTTCTGGCAGACATTGACGAATGCATTTTGGATCTTCACAATTGCACCCACATGTGTGAAAATACCTTTGGAAATTACAGTTGTGTTTGTCCTCCTGGATTTGAGCTCGTAGACCAATTAAAGTGTGCAGGTAAAACTACGCAAAGGCCTATCAGGAAATACTGTTCATGGCCTAAAGGCCTAAAGGCCATGAAGAGTATTTTCTGACACCAAATACGTGATTTGACATCATTCAAAGCTTATGGCTTCACCTGACAAAGTTTCCTTCTCACGTTTATTTAGCGCATTTACAATAAATCTGCTTTAGTGGCGTTGCCAATTCGTCAATTTGCATACCGTTTTATGTACAAATGTGTAACCAAAGGCAAAAGAAAGCCGGAAGCTGTAAGTTTAATTGTTTTGCTTTAATGTTTTTAGAAATTGACGTCACATGGTGGCTTGCAATGATCACATCTAGCAAACCAATTGTGATTGGTTTAGTTTTACTTCTAGTAGTTGTGGTTTTCCTGATTATTGTATGGGTGAATTCAGAGATAAAGAAACGACGTTACCATCTGCCAAGAGCTGGTAAGAAAACAAAGAATATACATAGACTATGCAAAGCCATTAGATATCAAATCATTCATCTGACAATTTATTTTGCTACATTTATAGTGCTGCTATAGAAGGTCGAACAGTAGAGTTGTAATGGTTTTAAAGTCGATTCACTGAGACGTCGAGGTGTTTAAATGTAAAATGTCCTTTGACCTCAGTCCGTGCGTCAAGGCGCGCACGCCGTTGACTTATGTCAACATCGGTTAACAATCGATCGCCATTTCTCAAGCGTATGTTTATAGAAATGATGTCACTATGAAGTTATTTTTTATAAGAACAGTTCGCAATTTTAAATTTGCTTTCTATTATAGTCACGAATAAAACATTCTTAGTTTTATTAAATTTTTAAATTGTTAAATATTTTGATAGTTTATTTGATATTAATTTAAGAGTCTTTTTGCGCCCGAAGTACGCATTACGCTGGCAGATTGCCTAGAGTTTCGCTTCATGAGTTGCATTATATTTCAGGTGAAGGAATGGAACGGACAAACAACGATCGGTGTCCGAGAGTCACCAACATAAAGTTGTCTAAGTGGTCCAACGTATACGGCGATCATAACTCGTCGGCCAATACCTATGAAAGCATACTGCATCGCAACTCTCAACTGACTTTCAACCATATTGCGTCTGATTCATACTTGACATCAACGCCTTTCTCTGATCCACCGATAGTCGAATCTATCATCAGCGATGGGTCACAGGGCCAAAAATCTACTGACATTCCTTCTTAAATTAGCGATACAAAATTTGAACAAGATTAAGTAGGCTTAATGTTAAGATTTATTCCTATTAATATTACTATGATTAGTCGAACTTCTATTAAGATGATCAGTATAAAATTATATTTTTTTGTATATTTTCCATACTGACTTTGCTATAAAGGTGCAAAAATTAATTATCCCAATGTTTACTGGAACATGCTGGCAGTGGTTGTTCCAGTTCTTAGACGAAAATATTATTTCATATATGGATTGTTACATAACCGTTTAAACAATAATTATCATCTGTTGTGTTGCTATGATATATTTGTATATATAGATCATAAAAATCATCTGTAATCACCTTCTTATTAACTTAAGCACCTACTTATTAACACGCAATCAGACAAAACAAATACAAGAAATTAATAAGCATGCAAACGAAGACAGGCACAAAATCAGACGCAGATAGACATGGGGTCGAGGACAGAAACAGAATAAGTGAACGGTTTGTAAAAACACAATCATTCGAAGTTCTTGGAAATCCATTCCTGAATTGTAAGATGATATAATCATAGGGCACTTGATGTATTCATGAGCTAACGTATGTAGGCCTACATAATTGTCATATGGCTTTGCTGGATCGAAGCTGATATCGTGTCAAGTAGTTGGCCTAGGCCAATTACCAACATTCCACCCCTTGTATTAACCGGATGTTCTTCAACATATGTGGCCTTTAGGCTTGAGAGCAATACTCTAAATGGGGATGGACTAGAGACTTGTACAGTCTCAGCATAGCTTCCTTGCTCTTTGCACAAATAGTGCGATTAATTATCATTTCCAACATCTGTTTGCCTTTTCATGGCGATTGTGCTCTCTGGTCTGTTTTTATGTTTGCTGACCACCCTCTTATCCTCTTATATCTCAGCCAGCAGTATTATATTTATAATGTATCTAGCCTTCGGATTATTGTATCCCAAGTACATAATTTAGTATTGATCGATAGTATACAATATCTGTCATTCTTTTGACTACCTAAGCAGATTATTAGATAGTTGTGTAAGCTGATTGCCTCGCTTTTTTGCGAGAAATTTTCTATGCAACTTTGTATAGTTGGCAGATTTTAGAATTTGGCTCTGAACACTTTGAACAATGTCGTTAACAAAGATGATAAACAACAATGTACCCAGTATAGCTCCATTGGGACAATCTTTACACTCTCCCTCTGAGCCAATTCCATGTGCCTTGATCCATCTGTGCAAACGTTGATATAGAACCTTATCATAGGTCTTTTGAAATTTCCGGTACAGGATATCCAGGGTCCACAAATTCTGTGACCTCGCCCAGAAGAGACTAGGAAGTTGTTCAGATACGAAATGCCTTTAACAAAAGCGTTCAAAATATGTATTACGGCTGTACAATTTATGAAAGTTATTTGAATAGTTATTTTAAACAATGCCAATGTTCTTTGAGGAAGAATCATTTGTTAAGTCATGCTTATTAAGCTGTTCCATCACTTGAACTCTCAAAACATTCCCATTGCTTTGCATATTTGTATTGTTACGCATACCAGTTGACAAATTGCAAGATCTTCTCGCATTCTTTTCAAATATTGCAGAAGCATGCGCAGTTTTCCATTCCTTAGGAAAATTTCCTGCCTCGAGCGATTCTCCAAAGAGACCTGATTGGGTCACTCTAATAACATCAGCCAATTTGATTAGCATCGTACTTAAAAATGCTGTCATCTCATTCGGCTTTAATTGGCTTAACATTCTTCAATTTCTTGACACCACTTTCTCAGTTATCATAAAGGATATGAACTCTAGCAACCTCATCACATAAGTATTCTATTAAACACTCATCGGTAAAAACCGACAAGAAAAAATGATTCCAATTAGGTTGTCATATAAAAACAGATACGCAAATACATAATCCCTATTTATATAATTAAGTATGCTAATAAGGGCAGCATTCAATTTTTTAGAACCTACCAGTCGTACTGAATATCGCTCGACCAATTAGCCGTAAGTACATCCTACAAGCGACAATTCATTTGCGACATACATTCTGTCACATGTATATTGCACGTAAATCCCAAGAACAGCGTTCAGGTCTTAGGTCAGCTGCACCAATTGATGTGTGAGCTGGCCTATTATGGATTAGTAATTAAGTGACTATGGCCTAGAGCTTCCTATATGATTGACAAGTGCATGCGTGTGAATAAAATGCTATATAAAAGTTGCTTCCACTTATAGCATAAACTGGATCTTCGTCGTTCGATGCATTTGATTTAGTTGTGAGAATCTCGCTAAGAAAGAAATAGTAGCTACACAGAGATTCTTTGAGGAGTAGAACCATATTGGCCGATCTTTTCAAAGCTGATGACAATTTTATGAAAAAGCACAACAGGAATCATGAAATTCTTAGTACTGAAAGTTACGCTGTTGTTTTTGTCGATTCCGGACTGCTTGGCAAGGTAGAGCTCTTGAAAACAGGTTTTCTTTCTCGCTAATAGTTAACTAATTATTTCTTATTATTATTAAGAATTAAGTGTTTAATGAATATTTTTATTTATATTTATTTACATTTGTCGTCGTGTTTCTTTCTAAATCACGATAGGCAGAGAAACCTTGTGTCCAGTTCTCAAAAGGCAGCGCGTTTTTAATTAGATCTTTAACAGCTGGAGGGGCTGGAAAGAAAACTGTCAGTTTCATTTTTCATTCCAAAATGTACTGCATAAACTGTTAAAAGGGCATATTGTCAGCTTACCAATGAAAAGTTTTGCCTAGTTCGCTTTAAATAGAAGTTAACTATTATTATTACAAGGTGTCCTGTTGCTAATTTCTGTGTAAGAGCTCCAGTGAAATGAGCCTCCGACCTCTTTCTGATGAGTTTCAATGGAAGAATGTGAATAGATGTGTTACATTTGGCTAAAAGTTTTTCCTCTTTAATGTAATTTCAAAATTGTCGCAATATGTGCACAGTTATCGTAACTAGATCGAATGACCAAACTTAAATTCCTCGACGTGATACAGGCCTAATAAATAAATCGGTGAAATAAAAAAATCAAGATTCCTAATTACTCAATGTAGCCTATGGATTATAAAAACAAATCAGTTTTCTTCTCTAAACCACTCTTCCGGGAATATTTGCAGCCACTTCGAGACTTACACCTACTATACGGCAGTTTCCAAGCAAGACTGCCAAACTGTGTCCCACAGAAATTGTCGTCGCAAGTGGTTCAGACGCAGGTGTAGAGACGAGTAGTGAGTAAACCTTTTAGATTTTTCGTTTTGAAACACGTTAGTAATTGACGTTAAGGGTTTTAACTGGACTCTGGAATTTCTTTGAAATATGAGGCAAAAAACGCCATGTTTAAGATATTTGTGTCATTTTTTAATCAACACATCTTATTTCTAATGATGCTTACTGTAACATTGTTATTAATTTTGACGTATTGAATGTTCTGATATTGTTCAACAAGAGAAAGCGACGCCTGGTCGTCCCTTAGCGTTAAATAGTTGACTTAAATATTGGTATATATGATTAAGTATTATTTAAAATGTTTATACTTCGTAAAATTAAGCTGAGATTTCAAGCATCAAATTTTGGTTAAATAATGACATTTTGAAACACTGCAAATAATGATGGTGGTTGTGGTAGTGACGAAGATAATAATGAGATGATGCCGACAATGATGATGACGATGACGATGATGATGATTTAGACATAAACTTCCTGATAAACCATAAACCCCAGCTTTACTTTAGTGAATTATCGCTCGTAATAAGTATGAACTGGCGAATAACTGTTTTCTAAGCTGATCACGTTTGTTTTCTACAGTAGTCTGAGTTGTGGCGCAGTCTATTATGTGCAGGAAGCGCATCAAGGAAGAAGATGTCAGACCGGTTGGTCTGGAACGGGGTGCGACATTCGTAAGTACACTGTGGCCAATCATCAGCTTCTGTTGGCATCCATTGTCTGTGGAACAATGCAGGATCTGACAATATCTATGAAATACATAAAATATATTAAGGTCAAAATACCACCCGTCCAGGCATCCAGCTATATAAAAATATATGTATATATTCTGTATATCCTGGGTAAAGGACACGCGTTCTAAAAAACTTCTGCGTTTTTCCCATTGTAGAGTTGAATATTTGCGAACTCTCAACTACATCCTGATAGTACATCCGCAGTTACATTGTTCTACATTGACGTACATAGAATACGCTAATTGCAACTATAATCGATGCATATGACTAGGTCATACGTTAGTTTTATGTCATTTGCCAATGAATGTAATCCGATCCATCCGTAACTTAATTTGACCAAAATATCAAGTTCTGAATGAATTGGCCAAATTAATCTCTAAACGCTAACTCCTGATCACTTAATGACGCTTTGCATAGTACAGGAAGTTCCGTCCTCTACCAGACCAAGAAGTAAATAATCTCCGCAGGCCATTAGAAGTTTTGAAGCAACTTATCTTCTTCCTAAATGCCTAATAAAAGGCCATGTTCTGGCGCAGTCAAGTGATGTTGTGTATTTATGTATGCATGTATGTATGTATGCATGCATGTATGTTTGTATGTCTGTATGTCTGTATGTATCGTTGTATGGACATGTGCGAGAGGATAGGCTATTTGCGTCGGTTGGAAGCACGTGACCATGCACCTGACTGTTGAAGGAGAAAGGGTTAGATGGAAAGGTTGTTTGTGTCTGGAGGTAGCGCAGGCCCATGCACCTGTCTGTGGAAAGGTGATGGAAGGTGTGTAGGAGGGAGCGTTGGCGGGTAGTCACTCTTTGACTATAAAAGAGTGAGTCTGAATCGAGTTTGCGATTCGGTTTCTATCTGTCTTGATGACTTTTAAAGACTGCTCTAGTGGGTTCGGTCTGTGATGAAGATTTGTACGAAGTTGATGTGAACTAAAATAGAACGAGTTTTACTATAAACTGTCTGTTTGAGCTGGTCTTTTGAACCATAGACGATTAATACGAGCCACTTCACACCAGCTCATATAAGTATGTATGCATGTATATGTATGTATGTATGTGTGCATGTATGTATGTATGTTCGTATGTATGTATGTTTATATGTATGTATATATGTATGTATGTAGGTGTGTGGCTATGTCTATACACTTACCATCGAGTTTTTTTATACAAGCGCTGCCTGTGCCAGCCTAAATGATTTTGAAGTCGTTAAGAACAGTAGGTTCATCAGCAAAGGCACAGTGCTCAAATAACTTGACAAGTCGCCACTGGCGATCTCCCTCATATAGGCAAAGCCAGGACAACGGATTTCCATCCAGAGCTGATAGTAGACACCATATTCCGAGTTCCTGAACTACGTGGTGCTGAAGAAGAGGAGTGACGACAGGCGTCGAAACTCGCAACACACGAGACTCAAAACACACGAATCTCAGTGCCAAGCAGCCCCTAGGAGATGGTGGAAGATTCTGCGTTCGGCAATCCCTTGGCCACCAGGTTTATGGAAGACAGCATCCTTCAGCAGCCGGTCATTTGGCTGTAGAGTGCCCCCGCAGTAGAATCGCCAGCATCTATAAAATGACTCTGTTGGCCTTTCAACTGAAAGTTGACACTGTGTACAGCTACTAATCTGAAAGCCCTTAGGAAGGACGATTCTAATGCCGGCGCTCGAGATTTCGATAACAAACGTCCAAACACTCCAAAGAAAAAGTCCTGAAAGTCCAAGACACTGAAAAACGACGACCAAAGAGAGAAATAACTCCAAAAACGCAAACTATGTTACTTAAAAAGTCCGAACGTACGAAAATTACCGAGCCAACTCTTTAAGTAACCAACTAACTGATCAACAACGTCTTGCGAGAGAAACATGCAGCCACTGGTAACATTGAATGAAACTAGAAATTATAAACGCTCTTTGTACTCAAAAAGCTGGAAACTATTGGTTTCTACTTCATACGCCATGAATATCCAATCAAACTTTGACTTTATAAACTATCAGCCTTCAACCAATTGTGAGGAAAATTGTGTAAAGGTAGTTCATGAAACGTACATTAAATTGTATATTGAAAACAACTTGATCCAGAGCAACTTGGAACTCATAAAGGTATCATAAAAATATGTAGTTAGTAAGGGCTGTATCGAATAGGTAATTATCGCTATTCGGCCGAATATGAATAATTGGACCAACTATTCGGCCGAATACGAATACGAATTAGTGATCAAAGTAGCTCTACCGACAACATTCAAAATTTCAAATGCAAGAAAAATTTCCAGTTCAGTAAATTTATTACATAAAGTAAACAGTTAACTACATGTAATTTTTGCATCCTTCTGTCAGTCTGTGTAAACTAGGAATGGAACTAATTTAGCTAAACTTAGAAATTGTCACTTACAGCTCAGTTAACGCATTAATGCTGCGTTAGCTTTCAACAACACCAATCGTTCCATGTTGTCTGCATTAAGGCAGCTTCTCGTTTCACTGAAGATATCGCCAGCTGTACTAAAGAGACGTTCGCTTGGTACGCTCTTAGGTGGTGCAGAAAGGTAGCGCTTTGCAGTGGGACACAAGGTGGGAAATCTTGACATGTTTATTTTCCACCAATCTAACGGGTCAGTGTCTCTTGGAATACACGGCTCTGACAGGTAGTTGTTCACTTCTGTTTCTATGGTGACAGACATGTCGTTGTTCTATGCCTCAACAGGCTGCAACTGATCCCATGAGGTCCAAAAGTCGTCTTTTTTCTGCTTTTTGTTGGCAGTTGTTCGCTAGCTGCGGGAAAAACTTCAGACGGCTGGGCTGTAGCTGTAGATGATGTCGGCTGGCAAAGTAAAGCGTGGATCCAAGCCAGCTGACACCGCATACATGCTATTTTCATACAACCCCGAAAATCTCCTCGTCAATGATGCTAACAGTTCGCTGACGGTCTTCTTGATGCCCTCATACAAATCATCTTTCTGAAGATACAACAAGATAGCCTGAACAGCTGGTAGGATCATTGAAAAACAGAAATTGCTGCAGCTTATTTCATAAGTCAGTTGCTCAACCGGCTGCAGAATTGCAACAATTCTTGTTGCTAAAGCCCACTGGCTTATTGTCATAGATAGCGACTTCTTGTACTTCTCGTCACATTCAGCGACATACACAGACACAGCTCTTTTTGCTCTATCAAACGATCCAGCATCTGGTACGTCGAATTCCATCTGGTCACTACATCCTGGGTCAACTGATGGTTTGGCACTCCGAGTTGTTCTTGAATGGCATGGAGGCTCGAGGTATTGCTTGAAGAATGTCGAAAATGTCCCACAATCAGTCGTGAGAATGTTATCAAGTCAGCAACACATGGCTGTGTCAGAATGGAGTCATGCAGAGCCAGCTGCAGTGCATGGGCAAAACAACTGACGCTGGGAAGATTTGCATCACGTATCGCTTTCACCATGTTGGCGCCTTCATCACGTATGACCAAGTGGACACGTTGTTTTTCAATATTCCAGCGATTCTTCATGTCCAGCAGAGCATCAGCTAGTCGAGTTCCAGTTTGCTGTCCATCAAACTTTTGACAATGAAGGACAGCAACTTGGCGTGCAAATTTGTCGTCGATCCAATGTGCCGTTAAGCTCATGAAAGATGTGGTTGTCTGCGCTGTCCAAGTATCTGTAGTTAGACACAAAAATTTCGCTTCGCTGATGGCAGCCTGGACACGAACCCTCACTGTATCGTACATCTCAGGTATGATTTTTCACTGAAGAATTTGCGGCTTGGTAGCACGTATCTTGATTTAAGTACATTAATCAGTTCTTTAAAGCCACTATCTTCAACAATTGAATATGGCTGGATGTCAACGGCAATCATTTTTCCGATGGCCCGGTGCACTTTTTGCGCCTCTGGGCTGTCGATAGACCACTTTTTTCTTGTTAATGATGTCGCTTAGTGTTTCCTGAGTTCTTCCCGTCTGCTGAATGTCAGCTGTTGAACTTGCCGAGGCTGATGCTGCTGCTTTCTGGTTTATGACCTGTTTGTACTCGTCCGGGTGTTTGTACGACAAATGGTTATTCAGTGGTGTTGTTGCGAATGACTGCGTTGCACAACTGGCACATTGCTTTTGTTTCATCGTCGCAAATCTTGAAAAAAATCCAAGTTGGACTTCGTTTATCCATCACTGAACTAACCAACTGTAATTTGAATTTAATGTAAAATTAACTAATAAGTTTAACTAACAATTGACCTGCTCAAGCCTCAAAGGCTAAACGTTAACATTCAGTCACTGTACACAAAGAATGAGATACTGACACTGCGATACCGCGGTCCAGGCAGTAGGCAACGCCTGGCTGCAACCACAGCATATAGTATGTTAATGAGAGAGTCACTTCAGTACATTCGCTATAGCAGCCGCATATGCGGAAACGGATGTCACGTAACCACTATTCGTATTCGGTCCGACCGCTACTATTCGGCTGAATACCGAATAGCTTTTTGGCCCACTATTCGACCCCGAAGCGAATACGAAGCGAATGTTCGGTACAGCCCTACTAGTTACATCACATAATCTTTTGTTTGAAGCTGTCGTTAGATTTACGGAATGATTTGTTATTATTTTACTAGCCATTTGTTCAAATTGTATCGCCGGAACAAGATGCACAGCTCCAAACACCTGTACAGGTATGCCCCACATTAATCGTAGAATATCAGCGTTGATTAAATAACAACTGCTGCACAAATTGCTCAGCTGTAATACATATTTAATACGGTGTCATCTATATTTGCTGTCCACTAAATTTACGTTTACGCAGTAGAATTGTTTGATCCCTTCAATGGAAGCAATTTTGTCCCGTCTGAGTGTTTTTATTTAATGCCTTCTACAGCTTTTGAAGGAATTATTATTATTTTCTTAAATTAGTATAATTGGAAAGAATTTGCCACTAAATATTGTATCTTCACTTCACTTTGAATCGGATAGACTATTTATCTTTCGCCAATGTCCATTGCTATATTTTGTTTCCACGTTAGTTAGATTCAATCAATGCAGATGTCAGTCACATTGTAGCTTTTCGTGAGGTTAATATACATTGTTTCCAGATATTGACGAATGTGCATTAAGGACATCCGGATGTGCGCACACGTGTGTCAACAGATACGGCGGTTTCACTTGCCAATGCAATCCCGGTTATGCGTTGGACTCTAACCAACGCACATGCCATGGTCAGGCGTTTCTTATAATCTCAAGAACATAAAAGAAATTTTTATGTTGTGGAATACTTACTCTATTATAGCTGCTAGTACTAAGCACATATTTATTTGGATTCAAGTTTACATTCTTTAGACAAAGAGTTTACTGATAATTACTATTATTGTAATTATTGTAATTGTAATTAGTTACTTCTATCGCCCCGGTGTCTAATGAACAAGATATCAACCGATGGCGCACCAAAGTCACCAGCATAATAAAGTCAATATCCGGAAGGTCAGTCTAATCTGACAGACAGGCAGCCTGTGGTGGATAAGGATTTTGAAAAAGATAAGTCTTAAGTTGAGAACCAAATGACGTAAGCGACTGAACAGAAAGAACAGATACTGGTAGAGAGTTCTAAAATTTAGGTCCAACAACCGGAAAGCTCGTTCACCAAGAACAGTTCTAGTTTTGGGTACAACCAGAGAAAGATGATCAGATGACATAGTTGAATATTGATAAGTCCAGAAATGAGGACTGATCTTAAGTATTGTAGTTGGCCAGAGTACAATATTTTATAAATTATAAGCTCCAATTTTTATTGTAATTTGCACTCACACAAAAACACAAAAATTAAAATTCACTTTTGAAGATATTGACAGCAATATGTCGATACTACTTCTATAGCTGATTTTGTGTTTATTAATTCATACAGACGTTGATGAATGTACCACAAGAACATCTGGATGTGCTCAGCTCTGTACTAATAACGTTGGCAGCTTTACTTGTGGTTGCAATACTGGTTACACATTGGCGCAAAACGGACGATCATGCAACGGTAAGTTTAAATTTCTCAAATGAAACTCATACGTTTACAGCGTGCATAAAAGCTAAGCTTACCAACAGAGCTTTAAAACTGGCTAATAGCGCAATAAGTCATATTGAAAATGTTAAGTTAGTCTAAACTAAGAGAATAATGATACAAAAACTAAAATGAGTTCAAGCTAGACTTTACAACTGAGACTTCACCAATATTATTAAGCATCTGCATAAAGAATAAATGTTAAATTGAACTTGAATTTTATGGCAGCTGTGTTTTCTAATTTTTATTTTGAATTGTAAGATTCTGTAGCTTGTATAATTTTTTTCTTACGATGCACTTCTTTCTTCACTTGACTCTGTTGATCTGAATTAAAATTTTCACTATGTGCAGACGTTGATGAATGTGCTGCAAGAACATCCGGGTGTGCTCAGCGCTGCACCAACACTGTCGGCAGCTTTGTTTGTGCCTGCAATCCCGGTTACAGTCTGGCTCAAAACGGACGGACTTGTAACGGTCAGTACAAACTTCTCGAACAATTCAAAGAGAAACTGAATTCAGTTTTTAAAAATATTATGTAAATCCACAATTTTTGTGCATGCGTAAAATTGACTGATACACCAAATTATTTGTAAATATAAATGAATTATGTAAATGTATAAAAGTGTAAAATGTCATACGATGTATTTTGATTTCATGATTGAGGACTGCATACCGACATCATGCTGATAATCCACCATCTTTGAAATACATTTAACTCATTTGCTTTGTCATAATTTATAGTCACTAGCACTTTTTCACGCTGCTTCTCCTTTTATATATGACGATTTGTCTTCTTAAATGTTTGTATTTGTGCACGCGTGTCTGTTTATGTCTCTTTCCAAAAAGCATCAAATAAAGAAGCTTACTGTGTATAAACAGTCTATCCAAGGGCTGGGAAAACTTGGCCTCTGGTGTTTTCCCGTTGGTCCACGGGTTGACTTGAACTTAAAATGCTTGCATTCCACAACAGACCAATTCATTCCAGGTTCCAGTGTTTGTTTACTTTTTAAGGGCGTGAAGTTATCTATTTTGTTTTTTTTAAATTTTCTTCAATTAGCATATTAAGACTTACAATGACAGAATCAAGTCCGTGAAATCGCATGTTGGAAGATGACGGCATAAGTTTTAAACAAGAGTGAACAGAAAAATGTTTCGTGACGGCGAGTGCTGGGAACTCCGTGTGGTTGCTGGGAAGAGTCTGCTAGTGCAGGAAAACTGTAAAATTTGGAGATGCATACTAGTATAACCCTGATAATAAACATTTTAACAACTTTGCTGCATGGGTTTGGTAGGAGCGAGATTATAAACATGAAACTTTAGAAAAGACGCTTGAAAACAGCAAGGACCATTTAAAAAGCCGTGTCGAGGTATTATACCGGTTTGCAAGCTAGCTATGTAACAATACGGTTTATTTCTAAGCTCCGATAACTTCACTCCGATGGCGGATGTTTGAAAGAATGCTTAAAGGAATGTACAAAGGAACATCTAGGTTGGGCTTACAATTTGGCACAAACCGGACGATCCTGTAACGGTAAATGATAAAAAATAGTTCAGAACTTTTTTTACATATAATGGTTATAAATGCTATTGAAATTATTTCATTTTAGAGATGCATAAAAAGTGCATAGTGTAAATAGCTAGATACACTTTGTTAATTTCAGATATTGATGAATGCACATCTCGAACATCTGAATGTGCACAAGGTTGTACAAACACAGTCGGAAGTTACACCTGTATGTGTAATTCGGGTTACACTTTGGCACAAAACGGACGATCGTGTAATGGTCAGTTGTTTAAAAAGTATTCATCAGGTGCTTTAATGATTCTATTAAACAAATCTTTCAAGTGGTGGACTCAGCTGAGCGTAGCCGTGTCCATTATGCTGTTCTGTTTTGGGCTTTCCTCTATGATGTCAGTAACATCTGTCGATGATCAGATCCGTCAGCTTTTTCTCCACGACTCTAGTCCACGTATCTATAGTCTTGGATAGACGGCGTGGTCTTCTCCAATCCACCGTGGGCTTGTTCAATGTGGCCCACAATATTGAAGAAAAATGTTAATAAAAGCCTGACGGTACAAAATATTTGAGGACTTCTTTGTTAATTATCAATTATTTATGAATGCGCGTCTCGCAATTGGTTGTGCAAGAGCCTGTAGAAACACAGTAGGAAAGTGTACTTTTGGTTATAACGCTGGATACTTCCTGAGTACAGTAGATAATCGTGCAAAGATTGGGAGTAGATTTTGGTGCTAACTAGTCATTGGGAAAAAAGAGAGTAAACTCCTTCTTTTACATTATCCAAATACGAACAGCAATAACTATTTCATTGGTAAATATTAGCTTTGATTTTGTACCTTCCTTACTCTTTGCTCTAAATCTACCTGTTTCCCCTGTTACCTATCTACGCATCGTCAGTCCGCTTTTCCTTATTTTTGCAAATTATCTTACCTTCTTGGCCAAATTTTGGATTTTACGTTCAGATATAAACGAATGCACGGCAGGAATATCCGGTTGCGCTCAGCTATGCAACAATAACATCGGAAGTTTCACTTGTGGATGTAATCCCGGTTACAGTTTGGCACAAAATGGACGATCATGTATCGGTAAGTTGTGGAAATTATTATTTTAAGGTATTTATCCCATTTTTAATTACACAGATAGAATTTGAATAAAGCATACAATTTTAGCCAGTTATTGGTTAAGCTTGGATAATGTTGAACGTGCGTCTAGAAAATATCAGCTGTGCTATTTATTTGCTTTTCAGATATAAACGAATGCACGGCAGGAACATCCGGTTGCGCTAGGCTTTGTAACAACAACATCGGAAGTTTCACTTGTGGATGTAATTCCGGTTACAGTTTGGCCCAAAACGGAAAATCATGCAACGGTAAGTCGCTTACAAAATCGAGAGACTTTGTATTTGCTAAACAACACACGGTAATACTGTTGAATAAAATCAAGCCTGGAATTAATCATTTTGTAATGCATAAAAAGAACAACAATAACTCCCAAAGTGAACACACTAATGAGTTTCATCGTAATGTCAATGCTTCACACGGTGTAATGATACAGTGCTGCTGTCGTTACATATTTAAATGAATCTCCCTATATTAGAAACCTCGCAAGACATCACCCATTTTCTAGATTTATGTTCAGATGTAAAAGAGTGTCCATCATCCATCAGGAACATCTGGGTGCGTTCAGCTATGTAACAATTATATCGGAAGCCATACACGTGATTGTAATCCAGGTTATTTATTGGCAAAAACGGACTATTATGCAAATACTGTGGAAGAAAATTAAATCTTGCCCGTACCAAAAATAGCTATTCGTTGCTTCAGATATTGATTAGTGTGCATCTCGAACATCTAGATGTATCCAACTTTGCACAGACACAATCGGAAGTTACACTTGTATATGTTACACTTTGGCACAAAATGGACGATCATGGTAAGTTATGTAAATAATTTACGATGTTTATGCTAATTATCATTACGCAAATAATGTTAAAATATGAACTTTGACACTACCAGCAATGCATTTTTTCTTCACTTTTAGATGTTGATGAATGTGCATCTCGATCATCTGGCTGTTCGCAACACTGCATAAACACAGTCGGAAGTTACACCTGTAGATGTAATCCGGGTTATTCCTTAGCACAAAACGGACGGTCATGTAACGGTAAGTGATATAAACAACTCTTTTATTGTAACTATAATCATAGAAGTAATGTTTAGATAAATGAAGCTCGATTTAACTGCATTGCCTCCGCTGCCGTGGGGAATGATTTAATACAAAGAAAGTAATGCTCTCGTTAAGCCGGAAACGACTAAATGTTTCACAGTTATTTGTTGCTTTTAGATATTGATGAATGCGCATCTCGAACATCTGGCTGTTCCCAACTTTGCACAAACACAGTTGGAAATTATACTTGTGGATGTAATCCGGGTTACAGTTTGGCACAAAACGGAAAATCATGCAACGGTAAGTTATGTAAATAATTGAGGATGTCTATGCTGATTATCGTTACACAAATAATGTTAAAAAACGAACCTTGACACTATCAGCAATGCATTTTTCCTTCACTTTTAGATGTTGATGAATGTGGATCTCGAACATCTGGCTGTTCCCAACTTTGCACAAACACAGTCGGAAGTTACACCTGTGGATGTAATCTGGGTTATTCTTTAGCACAAAACGGACGGTCGTGTAACGGTAAGCCATAATTCAAGATGTTTATAATAGCTATAATTATACAAGTAATGTTCAAATAACTTAAGCTAGATTATGCTACGTTGCCTTCGTTTCCGGATGTACTAATACCAACCAAGTAATGTTTTGATTCAGCATAAAACGATTATTTGTTTCACAGTTATTTGCTGATTTTAGATATTGATGAATGCGCATCTCGAACATCTGGCTGTTCCCAACTTTGCACAAATACAATCGGAAATTATACTTGTGGATGTAATCCGGGTTACACTTTGGCCCCAAACGGACGGTCGTGTAACGGTAAGCTATGTAAATAATTAGAAATGTTAATAATAATGATAGTCATACAAATAAACAAGTATTGTTTGAATTAAGAGAGAAAGCGCAAAATATCTCACGGATTAATTTTTGAATTTAAATATCGATGAATGCACATCTCGAATATCTGGTTGCTCGCAAGTTTGCTCAAACACAGTCGGAATTTACGTTTGTGGAAGTTACGCTGGGTACTTACTAGCTTCTGATGGACGACTTTGCCAAGGTTAGTCAGCATTTAGTGCAAGGCGACTTTAGAATTACAAAGAACTGTCTTTGTTGCATTGTGTAAAAATAACAACAACTGATTGCGTGGAATAATAAAGATAATCACGATTTTCCTTCCATTTATGTCCGCCACACCGTATAACCCAGTAGCTGACTAAAAGTGCGTAAGTTATTCTATTCTCTTTTCCACATTTAAAAGATTTTTAAAATGCCAGTAAAACCTTCTTATTTTCAGATATAAACGAGTGTGCGGCAGGAACATCCGGATGCGCTCAGATATGTAACAACAACTTAGGAAGTTACACATGTGGGTGTAATGCTGGTTACACATTGGCACAAAACGGACGATCATGCAACGGTAAGTTGTGTAAATAGTTGAAGATGTTTATAGTAAGTAACCTTAACACAAATAATGTCATAAAAAATTAACCTTGACTCTACCAATTATACTTTGTCCTTTACTTCTACATATTGATAAATGTACATCTAGAACTTCGGGCTGTCAAAATGTTTCTCTTTTCAGATATAAATGAATGCATGGCAGGAACATCCGGGTGCTCTCAGCTTTGTAACAATAACATCGGAAGTTACACTTGTGGATGTAATCCGGGTTACAATTTGGCTCAAAATGGACGATCATGTAACGGTAAGCTACGCAAATAATTGAAGATGTTTCAAACATAGTATAGCATAGACAAAGATTTATAAAGCGCAACTTCAAGAACAAATTCACCAGTAGTGCGCCCGACCAATCAGAAAAAACCGCGGTCAAACAGGACAGATTTCAAGCGCTTGCGGAACAAAGATGGTGTCAAGCTGATTTCTAGTCTTGTACGGAAGATTTTTCAGGATGCAGGATCAACGAAAGCAAACCTTCTATGCTGGGTAGTAGAGGTCCGAGCCAAAGGGACGACAACAGCTCCATGAGCAGCCGAACGGATGAAGCTACGACCAGGAATAGATGAGGCAGAGGTACAAAAAGATCGAAACTAGGATGTGGCAGTTCCCACCAAACAGTCTCACACAAACATTCGAATCTTAAATGCGATGCGTTTAGGTATAGGTAACCAATGCAAAGTGTCCCGCATGTAGGCTGAAATAAGGCTAAATTTCGGAATGCCGCTAATTAGACTAGCAGAAGCATTAAGGGCAGACTGTAATTTCGAGGTCAGTGAAGAGCTCAGCCCAGGGTAGATAGCACTCCCAATATCAACTTTGGAGGAATTGAAAGCATGAATCAGCGCAGAAGCAGCTCGCGTGCTAATGATGGTCGCACCGTATGGATTCTACGGAGATGAGAGTAAGAGGTTCGACAGACACTGTTAACATGATTATGAAGCAAAAGTTCTTGGTGAAGAATAATGCCCAGGCCTCTGTTAATTATCTCTACACAAACACTGATCAATAAAAATAAATCTTGACCGTATAAAAAATATCCTTTTATTTACTTTTAGATATTGATGAATGCGCTTTAATTTACTTTTAGATATTGATGAATTCTTCTTTGGAAAATATAACAATACAAGTGAAGTTTCAATAACATAAGCTGGCTTAATCTGCGTTGCTTCCGTTTCTGGTGGGGTATAAATATTTTTCAAGAAATGTTTTGATTAAGCTTGAAACAGCTTAACGTTCCACAGTTATTTGTTGATTTTAGATATTGATGAATGCGCATCTCGAACATCTGGCTGTTCCCAACTTTGCAGAAATACAATCGGAAATTACACTTGTGGATGTAATCCGGGTTACACTTTGGCACAAAACGGACGGTCATGCAACGGTATATTAACCAAAACCTATTCCAAAATATAAGTTAAAAAGCAATGACTGATGTCACAGTCTCCGTTAGTCATGATCTTTCTCGCCAAGTGCATTGGTCACTATTTTTCCGTAATGTTCTAAAGCTTCTGAGAAACCTTTGCTTCTATTGTTTTTCTTCAGATATAAATGAATGTGCGGCAAGAACATCCGGTTGCGCTCAGATTTGTCTCAATAACAATGGAAGTTTCACTTGTGAGTGTAATCCGGGTTACACTTTAGCACCAAACGGACGATCGTGTAACGGTAAGTTATGAAAATAATTCTTCTATGGTAAATATAACATCACAAGTAGTGTTTGAAGAACTTAAGCAGAATTAATCTGCGTTTGCTCTTTTTCCGGTGGGGTATAAATACGTTCCACGAAATGCTTTGATTAAGCTTGAAAAAGCTTAACGTTTCACAGTTATTTTATTGATTTTAGATATTGATGAATGCGCATTGCGAACATCTGGCTGTTCTCAACTTTGCACAAACACTATCGGAAATTACACTTGTGGATGTAATCCAGGTTTCACTTTGGCACAAAATGGACGGTCGTGTAACGGTAAGTTATGAAAATAATTCTTCTTTGGCAAATATAACAATACAAGTGAAGTTTCAATAACATAAGCTGGCTTAAGCTGCGTTGCTTCCGTTTCTGGTGGGGTATAAATATTTTTCAAGAAATGTTTTGATTAAGCTTGAAACAGCTTAACGTTCCACAGTTATTTGTTGATTTTAGATATTGATGAATGCGCATCTCGAACATCTGGCTGTTCTCAACTTTGCACAAACACTATCGGAAATTACACTTGTGGATGTAATCCAGGTTTCACTTTGGCACAAAATGGACGGTCGTGTAACGGCAAGTTATGAAAATAATTCTTCTGTCGCAAATATAACAATACAAGTGAAGTTTCAATAACATAAGCTGGCTTAAGCTGCGTTGCTTCCGTTTCTGGTGGGGTATAAATATTTTTCAAGAAATGTTTTGATTAAGCTTGAAACAGCTTAACGTTCCACAGTTATTTGTTGATTTTAGATATTGATGAATGCGCATCTCGAACATCTGGCTGTTCCCAACTTTGCAGAAATACAATCGGAAATTACACTTGTGGATGTAATCCGGGTTACACTTTGGCACAAAACGGACGGTCATGCAACGGTATATTAACCAAAACCTATTCCAAAATATAAGTTAAAAAGCAATGACTGATGTCACAGTCTCCGTTAGTCATGATCTTTCTCGCCAAGTGCATTGGTCACTATTTTTCCGTAATGTTCTAAAGCTTCTGAGAAACCTTTGCTTCTATTGTTTTTCTTCAGATATAAATGAATGTGCGGCAAGAACATCCGGTTGCGCTCAGATTTGTCTCAATAACAATGGAAGTTTCACTTGTGAGTGTAATCCGGGTTACACTTTAGCACCAAACGGACGATCGTGTAACGGTAAGTTATGAAAATAATTCTTCTATGGTAAATATAACAACACAAGTAGTGTTTGAAGAACTTAAGCAGAATTAATCTGCGTTTGCTTCTTTTTCCGGTGGGGTATAAATATGTTGCACGAAATGCTTTGATTAAGCTTGAAACAGCTTAACGTTCCACAGTTATTTGTTGATTTTAGATATTGATGAATGCGCATCTCGAACATCTGGCTGTTCTCAACTTTGCACAAACACTATCGGAAATTACACTTGTGGATGTAATCCAGGTTTCACTTTGGCACAAAATGGACGGTCGTGTAACGGCAAGTTATGAAAATAATTCTTCTGTCGCAAATATAACAATACAAGTGAAGTTTCAATAACATAAGCTGGCTTAAGCTGCGTTGCTTCCGTTTCTGGTGGGGTATAAATATTTTTCAAGAAATGTTTTGATTAAGCTTGAAACAGCTTAACGTTCCACAGTTATTTGTTGATTTTAGATATTGATGAATGCGCATCTCGAACATCTGGCTGTTCCCAACTTTGCAGAAATACAATCGGAAATTACACTTGTGGATGTAATCCGGGTTACACTTTGGCACAAAACGGACGGTCATGCAACGGTATATTAACCAAAACCTATTCCAAAATATAAGTTAAAAAGCAATGACTGATGTCACAGTCTCCGTTAGTCATGATCTTTCTCGCCAAGTGCATTGGTCACTATTTTTCCGTAATGTTCTAAAGCTTCTGAGAAACCTTTGCTTCTATTGTTTTTCTTCAGATATAAATGAATGTGCGGCAAGAACATCCGGTTGCGCTCAGATTTGTCTCAATAACAATGGAAGTTTCACTTGTGAGTGTAATCCGGGTTACACTTTAGCACCAAACGGACGATCGTGTAACGGTAAGTTATGAAAATAATTCTTCTATGGTAAATATAACAACACAAGTAGTGTTTGAAGAACTTAAGCAGAATTAATCTGCGTTTGCTCTTTTTCCGGTGGGGTATAAATACGTTCCACGAAATGCTTTGATTAAGCTTGAAAAAGCTTAACGTTTCACAGTTATTTTATTGATTTTAGATATTGATGAATGCGCATTGCGAACATCTGGCTGTTCTCAACTTTGCACAAACACTATCGGAAATTACACTTGTGGATGTAATCCAGGTTTCACTTTGGCACAAAATGGACGGTCGTGTAACGGTAAGTTATGAAAATAATTCTTCTTTGGCAAATATAACAATACAAGTGAAGTTTCAATAACATAAGCTGGCTTAATCTGCGTTGCTTCCGTTTCTGGTGGGGTATAAATATTTTTCAAGAAATGTTTTGATTAAGCTTGAAACAGCTTAACGTTCCACAGTTATTTGTTGATTTTAGATATTGATGAATGCGCATCTCGAACATCTGGCTGTTCCCAACTTTGCAGAAATACAATCGGAAATTACACTTGTGGATGTAATCCGGGTTACACTTTGGCACAAAACGGACGGTCATGCAACGGTATATTAACCAAAACCTATTCCAAAATATAAGTTAAAAAGCAATGACTGATGTCACAGTCTCCGTTAGTCATGATCTTTCTCGCCAAGTGCATTGGTCACTATTTTTCCGTAATGTTCTAAAGCTTCTGAGAAACCTTTGCTTCTATTGTTTTTCTTCAGATATAAATGAATGTGCGGCAAGAACATCCGGTTGCGCTCAGATTTGTCTCAATAACAATGGAAGTTTCACTTGTGAGTGTAATCCGGGTTACACTTTAGCACCAAACGGACGATCGTGTAACGGTAAGTTATGAAAATAATTCTTCTATGGTAAATATAACAACACAAGTAGTGTTTGAAGAACTTAAGCAGAATTAATCTGCGTTTGCTCTTTTTCCGGTGGGGTATAAATACGTTCCACGAAATGCTTTGATTAAGCTTGAAAAAGCTTAACGTTTCACAGTTATTTTATTGATTTTAGATATTGATGAATGCGCATTGCGAACATCTGGCTGTTCTCAACTTTGCACAAACACTATCGGAAATTACACTTGTGGATGTAATCCAGGTTTCACTTTGGCACAAAATGGACGGTCGTGTAACGGTAAGTTATGAAAATAATTCTTCTTTGGCAAATATAACAATACAAGTGAAGTTTCAATAACATAAGCTGGCTTAAGCTGCGTTGCTTCCGTTTCTGGTGGGGTATAAATATTTTTCAAGAAATGTTTTGATTAAGCTTGAAACAGCTTAACGTTCCACAGTTATTTGTTGATTTTAGATATTGATGAATGCGCATCTCGAACATCTGGCTGTTCTCAACTTTGCACAAACACTATCGGAAATTACACTTGTGGATGTAATCCAGGTTTCACTTTGGCACAAAATGGACGGTCGTGTAACGGTAAGTTATAAAAATGTAATTCAAGATATATATCGTAATCATAATTATATTGAAATTTTTTGAATAACTTAAGCTGGATGAAGCTGCGTTGATTTCGGTTCTAGAGTGACTAATACTAACTAAGTAGTGTTTTCATTAAGCCTGGAAAGACTAAATGTTTCACAGTTATTTATTGATTTTAGATATTGACGAATGCGCATTGCGAACATCTGGCTGTTCCCAACTTTGCACAAACACAATCGGAAATTACACTTGTGGATGTAATCCGGGTTACACTTTGGCACAAAATGGACGGTCATGTGACGGTAAGTTATGAAAATACTTCTATGATAATTATAGCAATAGAAGTTATGTATAAAAAATTTAAACTGGATTAGACTGCGTTACCTCCGTTTCCGGTGGAGACTAAGTATTAAGTACTTAATGTTTCCATTAAGCTTGAAAAAAATAAATGTTTCACAGTTATTTTGTCGATTTTAGATATTGATGAATGCGCATTGCGAACATCTGGCTGTTATCAACTTTGCACAAACACAATCGGAAATTACACCTGTGGATGTATTCCGGGTTACACTTTGGCACAAAATGGACGATCATGTATCGGTAAGTTGTTGAAATAATTAATTATAGGTATTTGTAACATTTAAAATTACACATATATTATTGGAATGAAGCATACAAATTTTAGCCAGTTATTGGTTAAGTTTGGATATTGTTGAACGTGCCTCTAGAAACTATCAGCTGTGGCATTTATTTGCTTTCCAGATGTAAACGAATGTGCGGCAGGAACATCAGGGTGTGCTCAGATTTGTAATAATAGCATCGGAAGTTACAAATGTGGATGCAATCCGGGTTACAGTTTGGCACAAAACGGAAAATCATGCAACGGTAAGTTGTGCCAAAACTGTGCAGAAATAGTATAGATATTTCATCTAAGAGCGTGCACTTAGGCTTAACATCTAATTTTGAGACTTGGCTGATCTGCCTTGCGTAAACGTACCTGCAATAATTTTTGTAGATGATTCAGAACAAAGGGTGGACATAAACTATACATTTTGTAGCACGAACATCCGCAGTGTTGTTGGAAATTTAGCTCAATAAAGAATGTATGCAATGCTGTCTACATTTTTTAAGTGTAGTTAAACAGTGATTCCAGTATGATAGAAAAACTTGATTTGTAGTAACAGCAGCGGCAGTGACATATACGCATCTAATTCCACAGACAAACACCTCAGTTTAAGTATAATGTGTTTATCGAAACTTTGTAATGCAACAAAGTAAATAACTTGAGCACTGTTAGTTAAATGCTACTGTATACAGTTTGTCGTAAAAGAAACAGGACAAAAATAGTTATAGCATTTTCGTCTCTTCAGATGTAAACGAGTGTGCAGCAGGAACATCCGGATGCGCTCAGATTTGTAACAACAGCTTAGGAAATTACACATGTGGATGTAATCCGGGATACAGTTTGGCACAAAACGGAAAATCATGCAACGGTAAGTTATGTAAATAATTTTAGGACGTTTAGGCTAATTATCATTACACAAATAATGTTAAAAATGAACCTTGACACTATCAGTTATACGTTTTTCCTTTACTTTTAGATATTGATGAATGTGCATCTCGAACATCTGGCTGTTCTCAACTTTGCACAAACACAGTTGGAAATTACACTTGTGGATGTAATCCGGGTAACACTTTGGCACCTAACGGACGTTCGTGTAACGGTAAGTTATGAAAATATAATTCAAGACATACATCATAATTATAATTATAAAAAATGTTTGAATAACTTCAACTTAATTAAACTGCGTTGATTTCGTTGACGGAGGGACTAATACTAACTAATTAATGTTTTGATCAAGCCTGGAAGACTAAATGTTTCAGCGATATTTTTTGATTTTAGATATTGACGAATGCGCATTGCGAACATCTGGCTGCTCCCAACTTTGCACAAACACAATCGGAAATTACACTTGTGGATGTAATCCTGGTTACACTTTGTCACAAAACGGACTCTCCTGCAACGGTAAATTAACCAGAAATAATTTCGAAACATAAGTTACAAAACCTATGGCTGCTGTCACACTCACTGTTAGTCAGTGTTTTTTCGACCTTTTCCGCGAAGTGCATGGGTCATTCTATTTTTTCGTATTGTTTTAAAGCTTCTGAAAAACCGTAGCTTCTATTTTTGTCTTCAGATATAAATGAATGTGCGGCAAGAGCATCTGGTTGCGCTCAGATTTGTCTCAATAACAATGGAAGTTACACTTGTGGATGTAATCCGGGTTACACTTTGGCACAAAATGGACGATCATGTATCGGTAAGATGTTGAAATAATTATTTTAAGGTATTTATAACATTATAATTACACAAATATAATTAAAATTAAACCTAGAAGACCTAAATTTTCAGCCTGTTGAACGTTATGTTTGAACATTGTTGAACATGCGTCTAGAAAATATCAGTTGTGATATTTCTTTGCTTTTCAGATGTAAATGAATGTGCGGCAGGAACATCAGGGTGTGCTCAGATTTGTAACAATACCATCGGAAGTTACAAATGTGAATGCAATCCGGGTTACAGTTTGGCACAAGACGGAAAATCGTGCAACGGTAAGTTGTGCCGGAACTGTGTAGAAAAGAATAGACATTTTGTCTAAAAGCGTGAACTTCGATTCAAAAGCTAATGTTGAGGATTGGCTCTTCGGCAAAGTGTAGAATTATTTTTGTAGATGACTCAGAACAACGTGTGGACAGACACTATACACGTTCGCTCTTTGTTGCACAGCCATCCGCATTATTATAGGAAATTCAATTCAGTTCAACAAGCGATGTTGGCAACGTGGTCTGCACTTTCACATTGCAGTTAAAGATTGAATCCAAAGGAGTATAAAAACTTTGATTTGTCTAATATGCTCTGTCCATCCTAATATATTTCTTCTCTATTGACCAGTTTTTAACTTGAGCAATAAGGGTCATTCATTTTTTCGTATTTTTGAATACCTCTGAACCGATGAACTTTTAGTGTTTCTCTTCCAAATATAAATGAGTGTGCGGCAGGAAGATGTGGTTACGATCAGATTTGCAACAAAAACTTTGAAAGTTACACATGTTGATGTAATCCGGGTTACACTTTGATACAAAAGGTCAAACGTGCAACGGTTAGTTTTGTACAAAATTCATTGATTTTGTCATACCTATAATTTTATAATACCGTTTTATAAAATTTTAAGCCTTAAAGTACCAATGCTGAGGGCTAATAATTTCATTTGTTGGTTTTAGATATTGATGAATGCGCTTTTGTAAATTCTGGCTGTTCCCAACTTTGCACAAACACAGTAGGAAATTACACTTGTGGATGTAATTCGGGTTACGCTTTGGCATCAAACGGACTGTTATGTAACGGTAAGCCATGTACTTAATTCAATTTGTTTTTAATAATTATGATTATATAAATACTGTTTAAAATTAAGTCTGAGAAAAGTAAATGTTAGACGAGCTATTTGCTGATTTTAGATATCGATGAATGCGGGTCTGGAAGATCTGGTTGCTCACAATTGTGCACCAATACAGTGGGAAGTTACGTTTGCGCATGTAACCCTGGGTACTTGCTGGCTTCCAGCGGACAATTATGCGAAGGTTAGTCAATGTACATTGGTTAGCTTGAAACGTTGAGCCTTAACACTGTTTCATAAACGTGCCCACAAAGAGCAACTCCGTGACTGCTCTTCTAATTCAGCTGCTGTTTTATTATAAGCAGAAGAAATTGCTTAATATGTCATAGGGTAGTACATTTGTTGAAAACTCTCATGGTAACTTAAACTATGCTGTTGCAACCTTCTCTGAAGAGGATACTGTTTAGGAAACATTGCGCACGTTTACTAGCCTTCAATTGGCGCTATATAAAAATAAAAAAATAATACCTAATGCTTGAGTCATGCTGTTTAGATGTCGACGAGTGTGCAACCGAAACATCCGGATGTACGCATCTCTGTACTAACTCTAATGGCAGCTACACTTGCGGATGCACTAATGGATATTTCTTGGATCCAAATGGGCGAGCTTGTAATGGTCAGTGTTATAATCATTTAGAATAAAAGATCAGTAAAACGTAAAGCGTCCCATATCCCACAAGTGAGACGTAGAAGAGACGCTCATTTCCTTTTCTGTAGGCCCATGAATCGACAACGGACGAATCTCAATAGTTCTGGACACGGGGCTAGTGCATCAGAGGACTTGACATTTACTTCCCAGCTTACGCCGGTACCAAATTACACTGCTTGATGACAGAGGAACAGCGTGCCAAAACAACTTGCCCAGGGTCGTTATACGGAGTCGAACCCGCAACCGCATGATCATTGACGAGACGCATTACCCATAGACCGCCGTACCGCACAGGTCGAGCTACGTGCAGAAAGGCGCAGCTACCTTTATGCTAATTGCACTGTGTGCATATTCACTCATTTCATATGCAGTGACATTGAGCGTTTCGATAGATATCCACAGATCTGCCTAAGCTTAGTCGAAAGGAAATTTTTTTGTCTTCTGCATTTTGCAGCAAAAACAAAGTCCGAAGAGACCGTTGTAGTTTAGAGTAAGAATGCACACGGACAGTGGAAGCAATGACGTTCGCTGTGTCCTGTATGACCTTTGATTTCAGATGTCGACGAATGTGCATCCGAAGGATCCGGCTGCGCACAACTATGCTTCAACGTTGTCGGAAGTTACAGTTGTGGTTGTAGCGATGGATTCGCTTTGGCTTCAGATGGACAATCGTGTGACGGTCAGTAAACTTTGCGATTCGTAGGCTTTTAACACAACCCAACAAGATTTATAAGGAATATCTGCTTGCTTGATCACTTGTGCACATGAACAACAAAGAGACCTATACTTTCGAATATAAAGAAAGTGCCACTCAGAATGCGATCACAATATTGAAAGATACTTACCGTGGAGCAAACTTCGCAAATGAAAACAGGCATGGGCTTTTTTGAGGAGGCATAAAATATTCATTGCCATGTGGGTGTCAAGTTTATTCAATTCATGCGACAAGCTGGTCGAAAATTCAGTTAAGCACTTTGCTCTCTAAGTAACGGGAACAAAACATTTATCGAAAGATGTTTTCATAACTTTGTTCACTATTTGTAGACATTGATGAATGCACGTCTGGACGATCTGGGTGCTCGCAAATCTGTCATAATGTCATGGGAAACTTTTCCTGTGGGTGCAGTCCCGGCTATGTTTTAGCCTCGGAAGGGCGATCATGTGAAGGTCAGTAAACAACACGAAGCCCAAGCCTAGTATCAAATGTGCTTTTAAATTTGGCAAAGAAAAATAATTTCTGAAAATTATAATTGAGACTTAACTTTTGTCTGTCGTTTTAAGTTATACCTGCGATCGCAATCCTCGTTAGGATTTCCCCAGACCTATTTTTATTCAACCAGGTCATCTGGTTGTCTTCCTATGGTTGTGCCATAAACTAGTACTGTACTTGATGGACGAGCTTTTTTGGTTGGTTGATTTAAATTTTGAAACTCTGTTCGTGCATCTGTTCCTTTAGCTCAGCCTCGTCATTTCGGTCTCAAGACCAACCTATTTCAGTTGGCTTATCCGCCATAGGACTGACTTTCTTGGTATTGACCTGACTGCGGCTTGATTTTGGCGCGCTATCGGTTGATGTCTTCCACATTAGACACCAGCGCCATGAAAGTTGCAAATTGCAGCAACAGTTAGTTAGCCTAGATAAATAAGATTATGATGTCAATCAGTGGCAAAATTTAAATAGATTTAACTCAATATAAAAAGCACTAATGAAAAGAACAAGTTTAACATAATTTTTAAACGGAATACAAAATAAATTACTTCTCTGACTATGTGATGTATCACGTGTTATATATTGATAAATGTACGTCAAAAATATCAGGGTGTATGTCTGCTCTAATATTGTTGGAAGTTAAACTGTGTGAGCAATCCTGGTTACACGCTGAATTCAAATGGACATTCGTGCAATAGTCGGTCGAACGAATGATCTATATTAGCATTATATTAGCCCTCCTATTGTACTTCTATAGCGCCGTTACCATAATACATAAGCCACCAATTGTTGATCGCTTAAAATTAAACCACAATCCATCAGAAGGGCACGAGAGTCAATCGACATCTTTATCAGATGGCAGAAGTACTTAAAGATTGTCTCTGAATATTTCTAAAATAAAACAGCTCTGAAAACCTTTAGACATAGGTCATATATGACACAATTGTTAAAGTTAAAGGAATAGCAATGTTTCATTGACTAATCTCATGCAAGAAATTTGATAAATAAATATGAAATTTAATTGTAATTTCTTGATGGCATTTGACAGACATCGACGAATGTGCTTCCGGAATTTATGAATGTGAACAAGTTTGTGTGAATGACGTCGGAAATTACACGTGCGAATGCCAACCAGGATACACCTTGGCGGAAGACAGCAGATCTTGTTATGGTCAGTTCATACGTCTATTTCACGATATTAACAAATAATCAACACACAAAACTGAAACATCACCAGGTTCATCCAAACCAGGTAGTTTAATTTCTCAGGTGTTTTAAAGTTCTGAAGTATGGCCGCATCAGGAATTAATAATGTAGGCTGTTTTCGATTCAAAAGATACTGTACTGAAAGATGAGTTTGCTTGTGAGTCCTGCGCATCAAGGGTCGCTGGCGAACACTAGTCTCCTTTCAGGATGTGGTGGCGAGCGGTGCTATTGATCAGAGGCTTTATCTTCGGGGGACTTTAGGCCTTTAACAGCACGCGGGTTCGTGAATGGATCAGTCCGACCGTACAGAGACGTAACGACAATTACTTCTTCGTATATACAGCAAATTCACCAAAATCAGTCTATGATTCGCATCACCTATTAGTCTAGCGAGGTCCGTTTAAGAGATACAGTTCTATTATTTGTCTTCTGTTCTCTGGAACCTAACGCCTCTTTCGACCGTTGTTTAGCGAATGCCCTCTTCGCTTCGCACCCTTCCTTACCTTTCCCCTTCGTCTGTCAATCATCCAACTTCTCCCTTTCGCCATCCGTTCAGCGTCCCTCTGCTCCGCCTCTCTCTCTCTCTCATTCTCTCACTCGCCCTCTCTCTCTCTCTCTCTCTCTCTCTCTCTCTCTCTCTCTATATATATATATATATATATATATATATATATATATATATATATCGTTTACTTCTACCTGTCAGCTACGGGCGTCCTATCCGCCTCTCGTTAATGACATCCTCGGCTAACCGTTCTCCAGTGTTCCGTACGAATTAATTACACAAACATATAAGCTAAATTATCCGACATAATAGAGTCCACAATATGAAAAAACTAAAACTCTCATTGTTTTTACAGTTTTCACTACAGATAGTATAAGAATCGATTTGTCATCATCGACTAAGCCATCTTGCGGGTCTTGTATCGTCGTCGAAATTGCTAGGCGTATAACTGGACCAACACCTTACTTGGAAAGACCGCATAATTCATAATGCCAACATATCTCCAAAATCACTGAAATATTATCCCGCCTTGGCTATTTTTAAACCATAAACATTAATTCAGCTGTACGATTTCACGATCTATCCATATCTTTCATATTGTAATATTATCTGGTCTCTTAACTATACCTCTCGCTGATGATGCTTGACTACTCTGGAGAAACGCGCATTTACGCCCAATCAGTAGACTAACTTCACGTGATAGTCAAAGGCCAACTTTTGGCAAACTAGCAATATCGACATATTGAATGCATTTCTAAACTGCAAATTAGCACATTTTTGTAGCGATTCATCAACAAACTGCTTCCATCGCCATATTAATGCGAACACAAGCAATCTGAAATTTCTCTGCTTAATCCAAAAGTTACTGCTGCAGGTGTAATTCAGTAGAAGATTCAAACTGCAATGCTGCATGATATGATTCGTGTCATATTTATTAGTATTATGCAGCCTGTTAAAACAATTTTATCATCATTCATGTTTTCGTGTTTTTTAATTTGTAGATATCAATGAATGTACATCCAATATTTCTGAATGTGCACAACTGTGTGTAAATGATATCGGAAATTTCACTTGCGAATGCCTGTCCGGATATACTTTGGCCGAAAATGGGCGATCGTGCAACGGTTGGGACAGTTATACAACTTTAAATTTTAAATAATCCATATACAAATTAAACCCTGTTGACTTTTGATATTTTACAAAGTTTATTTTTATGCTCATCAGCGTTCTATGCTAACCCACATAGCATTTACAATATAAAATACTAATTAGTTTTGGTTATTTGTAGATGTGGATGAATGTAATTTCGCAGTCGCTGAATGTGCTCATCTTTGTATAAATGTTGTCGGAAGTTACACTTGTGAATGCCAACCAGGACATATTTTGGGGGAAGATCAAAGATCATGTCACGGTTAGTTGATCTACAAAAGATACATGCATAAATAGCCTAGATGTAGGCCAAACTTGTGGACTTTTGAACAACTTTCATTTTTCGGTAAGATTTGCAATATTCTTCGTCAATTTACTAATCTGAACATAAGCATCGACATCCGACTTATTTCGGTTACCTTTGGATATTGAGGAATGTACATCGACAGTTGCTGAATGTCCGCCACTGTGGTTGAATGGCGTCGGGAATTGCATACATAAATGTCTGCCAGGATATATTTTAGCCGAAGATGAATGTTAATACAACGTATAATTTTTAAGATTCAGCAAGGTAAACAAAAGAAAAATTTAGCGACTTGAAGTCAAATAATTTTACAATATTAACTCAGAACAGTGCTTAATGTAAATCAAAGTATCATCGATATCGATATCTGAATGAATAATCTTCATATAAGACTGTAATTTTAGATGTCAATGAATGTACATCGAAGACTTCTGAATGCGAGCAACTCTGTATAAACGAAGTCGGAAAGCACACTTGTGCCTGCCTTCCAGGATATACTTTGGCGGAAGATGGCCGATCATGCAACGGTCAGTTGGAAGAAATCTTATTCACACACACATAAACACTCACACACACTCACACATACAATTAGAATGGCATATTTACAGTACAACAAAAGGGCAATTTTTATCTGAAAGACATATAGTGTTCGATTGTTTCTTTACCATTTGCAGATATCGATGAATGTACGTCTGAAAATTCTGAATGTTCTCAAGTGTGTATAAATGATATCGGAAACTACACCTGCGACTGCCTGCCAGGATATACTTTGGCGGAAGATGGACGATCATGCAACGGTCAGTTGCAAGATATCTAATTCACATAGTGAAAATGAAATATGTGAAAAAAGAACAGTTTTAGCTGAAAGACAAAATATTCGATTCTTCTTTGTCTTTTGTAGATATCGATGAATGTACATCTGAAAATTCTGAATGTTCTCAAGTGTGTATAAATGATATTGGAAACTACACATGTGACTGCCTGCCAGGATATACTTTGGCGGGAGATGGACGGATGTGCAACGGTCAGTTGGAAGGAATCCTATTCACCCATACACACACCCATACACATTCAGTATAAAATATATGCAAGAAAAGGGTAATTTTACCTGAAAGATACACAGTGTTCGATGGCTTCTTTACTATTTGTAGATATCGATGAATGTACATCTGAAAATTCTGAATGTTCTCAAGTGTGTATAAATGATATCGGAAACTACACCTGCGACTGCCTGCCAGGATATGCTTTGGCGAAAGATGGACGATCATGCAACGGTCAGTTGGAAGAAATGTAAATCTACCTCACGCAATGAAAATGAAATATACAAAACAAAAGAGTAATTTTGGCTTAAAGACATAATATTTGATTCTTCTTTGTCTTTTGTAGATATCGATGAATGTAAAACGAACATTTCTAAATGCGAGCAACTATGTGTAAATGGTGTCGGAAACTACACCTGCGACTGCCTGCCAGGATATGCTTTGTCGAAAGATGGACGATCATGCGAAGGTCAGTAGGTCAAAACGATTATAATGAAACTGATGTACATTTGTGAGCCTACATAGACAACAACTTGTAATTTGTTATTGTAATCATAGGTATATAAAGCACCTCTTGAAGGGAGATTAAACTTAATGTTCACAGATATCAGTTGCAGAACATCTCATTGTTTAGCTCTAAATGCTAATTTCAGTACAAGTAATCTAGTTGAAACTAATATTTGACAATTTATAGATATTGATGAATGTACGTCGGAAGTTGCTGGATGTGATCAACAGTGTGTAAACCTCATCGGAAATTTCACATGTGAATGCCAACGAGGATACACTTTGGCAGACGATGGCAAATCATGCAACGGTCAGTTAATCAAAGTAACGAATTCTTGAATGTAAAGGTAAATGTACACGTTTTTCGATAGCGACCGTATGGTCTCGATCCTGCTAATTTTTCAATGAATTTATCGGGTGAGACCCTTCACCACCGCAGCTCGTTTGAATGGGTGCCACACCATTTAAGGTCCCCGTGAACAGACCGTGCTAGCCCGAGATTAAAATCTCTAATAAGCCACGTTCGGTATGCAAATCAGCATCCTCACGCATAGAGAAGCCCTGACTTACGCTTTGCCAGTGTAGCTAAGCAAGTCAATGTAGGCGAATATGGTCTCGATCTCAGTGTATTGGCTACCAAGAAGCCACTTTTAGAGAATATCGCTTGATATATTTAGAGTAATCAAGCAACATTAAACTGTATAAGAAAATCAGATTATAGTGAATAATTAAATAATTTAATTGATTTCTTAAACTGATGCTATCAAATTTTCATTGATAGCGCTGATGTTTTTCTTTCGCTGACCCGTTTCATTGATATTATCGCTTATAGACATTGACGAATGTTCTAATGGCACATCAGGCTGTGAGCAACTCTGTTTCAACTTGGCCGGAAATTATTCATGTCAGTGCAACCCAGGATATACTTTAGGGTCCGATGGAAGATTATGTGCTGGTAGGTGAAATTATTGATATGAGGGTAAATGATGATCTTACATAGTATTTGCTAAAGCATTTTGTTCTGAAATCCAGCCTTTATCAGTAACAAATGTTGCGGCTTGTAAATTTCACTCGAAAGATGGCGTTACGATTATATGAGCTTTAGAAAATCTATAATGAATGAAGTTACTAGATACAGGTAACATTCAAACATGAAAGAAGTGTTATTTAATTTATATCATGCATTCACACTGTATGCTCCATTCTTGTAGATATTGACGAGTGTGACTCTAGAATATCGGGTTGTGCTCAACTGTGCTCCAACAATGTTGGAAATTACAGCTGTGAATGCGAATCTGGTTATAATTTGGCATCTGATAAAAGATCATGTTTTGGTGAGTAAAAATCTTAGTAGGCAACAGAAATATGCCAATTATGAGTCGCCTGCCGTGCTACGTTATGAACAATGTTTCTGCAAAAACTGACTTTGGTTTACTGAAGGCATCGTCTTTAATAAGTTATTTTTTTAAAGAAATGAGTGTAATTTATACCATTAATTTTTGAAAATCACACTAGGTTCATAGGTTTGCTATTATTATGATTTCTATTATTATTATTATTAAACAGACATTTATAACAAGCGAAATTAACAACAGCCTCAAACGCGCGTGCAACGACCCTAAAATTCTACCGAGTAATATCGAGTAATATCATGTTTTATAGATCGATAGGAATGTACAGAAATCTAGGAGAAACTAATAAACGTGCAAGTTTTAAACTTCTTTTTAAAACCTGTCATTGGAAGAGTGTTATCTTTGATGCTAGTCGGTAATGCATTCCACACTGTGGGGAAAGTAACAAAATCCACGAGAGCCAAATGCAGTGTAAACAAGTAGGGCTTAAACAGTTGATGCTCTGTGTCATATTTACCAGATATCGATGAATGTGAAACCGGTGAACACAAATGCAGCCAAATGTGCATTAATTCTTATGGCAGTTACACCTGTAGTTGTCAGTTGGGCTTTAATCTCAAGGATGAACATCACTGCGAAGGTATAGCCACTCAACTATAGATCTCATAAGCATAATAGAATACGTCGAGGAATTAAATAGAAGTTGGATCAATTTACAAGTAATGTGAACTCGCCAGAACGAGGTTTGAGCTTTTGACCTAATCTGTTGAAATGAACCAAAACTATATCCAATTTCAAGATTGTAATACGACAAAATGAACTTTTTATCATAATATTTTGAAATCCAGCAAGCATGATCATTTTATTTCCTGCCGAATGACTGCTCAATTTAAACTTTGTGTTTGGCATCTTTAAAATTGAGTATTTATGCAGTTGGACATTTTTATTTATCGCTATTGTAGATGTTGACGAATGCCAAACTGAAATACACAATTGCAGTCAAATATGCGAAAACAGTGTAGGCAATTTCACGTGTTCATGTCGCCCGGGATTTGAACTAAAGAATGAGTTTCAGTGTGAAGGTGAGCTTTATAACTAAGTAGAAGACATTCTAAACATATTGCTCATGTTGAAATTGAATAAAGCAACTGGCAATTGTGTTTCTTTAAATGGAAAGCTGAAATGATATCACTCTACAGTGTCGTGCATCTCTAAAATAGCCTGACTGTTTTATGTTTTAAAATATGTTCGGTTTGAATATTAGATATTAATGAACGCCAGGGAAACCTATCAATGCAGTCAAACTTATGAAAACATCTTCGACCGTTATATGTGGATTTTCGCTTTTTAATACGCGGTTCAAGCACTCAGAGCATTTAGACGCACCCACTTGTTTGCATGATACAAATATTATGCTGAGCATCTACAGAGATGGTAAATACTATTGCAATTAAGTTGCTTATTCCTTATGCAGATATCGACGAATGTCAAAGAGAAATACACGAATGCAGTCAAATATGCGAGAATACAGACGGCAATTACAACTGTTCGTGCCATTCAGGATTTCAATCAATTAACGAATTTCAGTGTGAAGGTGCGTTTTGTTACCAAAATCCATTTACATTATAATAAAATGGATAAAAACGCATTTCCTAGATTATAATATATAGTATTACTATATTATTATTTGTTCTTTCGGAAATGCTCATTTGTACTTGTTGTTTAGTCACTGCTGATTTTAGTTCGAAGTTTTTGCTTGTTTATTATAGCCGCATTTAATATCATATAACCATTTTTAGTATTTCTATAAAAGTAATTACATTTGGAATGTTGTGATAGATATCGATGAATGTGAAAGTGAAATAGATCAATGCAATCAAATATGTGAAAACGACATCGGCACCTATTCATGTTCATGTCGCCCAGGTTTTGAACTAACGGACGAGTTTCAATGTGAAGGTACGAATTATTACAAAACGATTACTCATTAAATTTATAAAAGCATTCGTATTTACTACAGGCGACAGTTATAATAGCAACTACTGATCTAGTATATCAATCTGAGTGCTTGCCATTAAAATGGATTGTTCAGCACTCTCCAGAGAGCGAAAAATTGAGCTTTATAATTCTATCTTAAACAGCTGCTCAAATTAATGCTAGACATTTCTAGTTTCTTTATAAAACAGTAGCAATCTCTCCTTTCTCTTGACACTTTCATTGGTTCATTACATAGATATTGACGAATGCCAAAGAGACGTTCACCAATGCAGTCAAATTTGTGAAAACCATTTTGGCAATTACACCTGCTCTTGCCATCCTGGATTTAAATTAGTGAACCAGTTTCAATGTGAAGGTGAGTTTTATTAGTCGGAACAATCTACTCGCTTGAAATGAAAACTTGCATTTTCGTTAAAATGCGCAATCGGTTATTTAGTTTTGTTGTTTTTTTAATTTTAATTAAATCATGAATTGAATTTTGACAGATGTCGATGAATGTCAAACTGAAACACATCAATGCAGTCAGATATGCGAAAATAATGTCGGCAACTACTCCTGCTCGTGTCATCGGGGATTTGAACTGGTGAACGGTTTTCAATGTGAAGGTGGGCGTAATTTACTTTAAAATCTCCATTTCATATACTTACTGTAATAAGCATTCGTTAAATGATACAATTATATAGATTTTCTTTCAGTTGTACTCAAATATAAACAACAAACAAAATCGAGTTTTTGACACCTTTAGAGCATCCGATATATTTATTTCTTTCAAAGTTGTTGCTGTTTTGTTTTGATTGCTATGATAGACGTCAATGAATGCAAAACGGAAACGCACAGCTGCAGTCACCTTTGTAAAAATAACATCGGCAGTTACAACTGCTCGTGTCTTCACGGTTTTGAGCTTGTGAACGATTTCAACTGTGAAGGTGAGTGCTTTTATTAAGAATATTTTATTGACGAGATAAGATTACACAAATCTCGGCTTTGGTGCATACATACATTTACAAGATGCTTGGTTAGGTAAGTTAATTGTTCACTTATTTTAGGCTAATCTGAAGAATAGTTCTCGTATGTGTGGCTTAAGACTTTTAGAATTTTTAAATGTCAGTTTTAAAAATGAACCTGACTGAGAGTGTTGAAGCTACTTTTATATAAACAAACTCTTGGCTTATACGTTTGTGGTAGATATCGACGAATGCGAAAGAGAATTACACCAGTGCAGTCAAAAATGTGTAAACAGCATTGGAAATTACACATGTTCATGCCCTCCAGGATTTGATTTAATAAACGAATTTCAATGTGAAGGTAAGATTTGTTACAAACGACAAATTATACGCTTGAAAATCTTGCTCGAATTAAAATGACAGAACATAATTGATGGCTGATACTTCCAAAGGCAATCGCTTACAAAGTCGCCGAAATATTTTACTTTTGTAAGCTAACTTTTATTTCTTATGACAGATGTTGATGAATGCCAAAGAGAATTAAACAATTGCAGTCATTTATGCGAGAACAACATCGGCAATTACACCTGCTCTTGTCGTCCAGGATTTCAATTAATAAACGAGTTTCAGTGCAAAGGTTAGTTCACTTACTATAGATCCTTCACTTAAGATTCGCATTCATTCCTACAATAAATGCTAAGCTGATATTTCTTGCTTTCCATTGCCTGCTTATACGATACATGTGTCATTTTTTAAAATGATTTTGTGCACTTGATCTCTGCAACAGATATCGACGAATGCGAAAGCGAAACGCACCAATGCAGTCAAATCTGTGAAAACAACGTCGGAAACTACACCTGTTCGTGTCGTCCAGGATTTAAATTAATCAACGAGTTTCAGTGCGAAGGCGAGTATTATTCATGAAAATTATCAAAATTCTTGTTTGATTGTCATACGCTATTTTGCATAAATTTCAACTTGAACGCCTTATAGGATGCTATAAACCCCAAGTTTTGATCAGTCCACACGGATAAAGTCATTCAAAAACGAAGAGTTACAAGCTGTAAATGTATTGGAAAACGTATATGTACACGGGTTATTTCCTTCAACTTACAATCATGTTTGTTTCTTGCACAGATATTAATGAATGCCAACTGGATCTACACCAATGCAATCAAATATGTGAGAATAACATGGGCAATTACACATGTTCATGTCGTCAAGGATACGAACTTGTAAATCAGTTTCAATGCGAAGGTATGTATGCAGAGTTAGTTAACATGTATTACAGATGCAATGAGGCTAACAGAAATAAGCTTAACTGGCGATTTGTATAATGCATAAGAGCATCACATTTGCTCAAAGTATATCAAAATATGTATTTTATTAAAATATTTAATCGTCGCTGTGCCAATAAATACTCTTCCGGACTTTTATCGAGTAGCGAGGATATTGTTGTTGAAGAGTAGATTCGATTTGCTTCAAGTATATAACTGTAGCTCAACAAATCGATCAGTTTATGTAGCCTTTAGAGTTGTGAGGTTGGTTAGGTTGAAAAGGGTTGAGCTAAGCGTAGACCTATAAATTACAATTTTGCTTTAAATTTATTGAACAGATATTGATGATTGTGAAATTGGTAAACACAAGTGCAGTCAGCTATGTGTTAACCTTAACGGCAGCTACACCTGTTCTTGTCGGTCAGGATTTGTGCTAACAGATGAATACGACTGTGAAGGTAAGGCGTCCATCAAAAGCCTATTATATTGAACAATAATACTAATTTCATAAAACAGAGGTAATTACATTATGCAAGCCGTTTCAATACGGACTGGTGAACTTAAGAATTGAAGGATGGCCCATTAATTTAAACTGATGATTTGTTGTATTTCTAATTAAACATATTGATGAATATTTTATAATTCAGATCTTTAAGAAGGATACATAATTTGCTATGCCTGTCGAAGCTTGTATAAATCTGCTTGTAATCTTGGTTTTCTGCTTGACGGGGAACAGATATCGACGAGTGTAAAACCGAACAGCACAAATGTCACCATGTATGTGAGAACTCGTATGGGAGCTATGCGTGTTCATGCCATTCAGGATTCAGACTTGTTGGTGAACATTACTGTGAAGGTACAGTCTTGTTATTTTACATTGTAGCATATCTATGACTTTAATAAAATTATTGATTGCTTATATAGTTATTTATGTTTTAGTTCTTCAGTTAGGGTTGAATTTCAACTGTATTAATTTCTTACGTTATTCATTCGTCATTGAAAACTTACGTGACTTCAATAGACGGCCGTAGTAAACGGGTTCTTGATCCTTTCTGGGTTTACCTTTTGCTTTCCAGGCACACAATGCTATTATGAAAGCCTTTGCTTGGAGCAATAAATTATAAATTAATTGAATGAATCGATAACAGTTCTAGCATGATAACTGTATTCGTGCCTCAATATGCAGGGTCTAACAAGTGCAGAAATCATTTTAGAACAACATTGTTTACCAACAATAAGTTTACTTAAGGCGTCAAGGTATATACATGTATTCAGCTAATGATGCAAGGTAGTTTACAAAGCAGTAGAACACTTAATAACGACGTTAGGATTAACCTACTTAAAACTTCATTTATTTTACAATGCAAAATTAGAAGTCAATGCAAGAAAGTTTCTTACACTAGATGAGAATTTTCAGGTACTCTGAATAGTTTATGTTCCTTTTGTAGATATTGACGAATGCAGTTTGAAACTACACAATTGTAGTCACGCATGTGAAAACAGCCTTGGCAATTACAGCTGTTCTTGTCCTCCTGGATTCCGGCAACTTGATCGTTTCAACTGTGAAGGTATAAGGATCATCGCTTCACATATTAATGTAGAACATGTCCTGGATTATTAATGAAAGATTATGCTAACACTTTATCGTATACATTCGAGACTGAATTTGCCTATCTCTGAACTTTAACCCATACTTAGTTGGATTCATTTAAAATTTATATATTAACAGCGGGTTTGGTTTAAGTGTAAAAAGTAAAGAGTAAACTATCTTGGATCACAAAGGAGGCGTTCATTTTACTTTTCTCAACAAACGAAGGTACAGATTATACTGAGATCACAGACAAAGCACTCCGCCGATAGATCTTTGGGCCTCTTCCGTAGCCGGGCAAAAGCCTTGGAATTCACGGCCCGTTTCAGTTCTTCTGTCAATTTTTCGATGTCATTCAGATCTAAACTAAAGACTCGTCTCTTTCAACTTGCTTACCCACCGTAGTCTGTGTCTGGACTATTGGTATTCGACCCGGCTTCTCCAACAGATTATGATTGTGGATTGCGCTTTTGACTTGAAACGGCCATCGACTTGGACATTATGATAACGGCGCAAATAAAAGTCTAGATTACTATTACATTACAGACCACCGTGTCGCAATATATCCTAGAAGACCAATGTTTACACACTATTATCACATTTAGTGGCATTCGCTTTTCTCATGTCACATTGTTTATAAAGTTTTACCTGTTCTCTTAGAATTTATAAACATGGGCGATCGTGTGCAGCTTGCATTGTTTATCACAAGAAATCCGATTCCCATTGCGGTCATTGTCTTTCTGGTCAGTTCAGCATTGCTGGTCATTGTCACATGTGTGGCTCTACGAAGGAAGCGACATCGCCAAAGCAAAAGAGGTGACGTTACAACTTGTTATTAAATAGGCCTATTGTCACGAACAAACGTGTTCGAACGAGTTCGAAAATTTATTTTTAAAAAACCTTTCGATATATATACACTTTACATAAAATTCCTCTTTCATCACTGTCTTCTCATCACTGTCTTACTCCTCCCCCAGTTCTCTCTCATCTACTCCTTTTATAGTCCACGTACACCTTTTACCACTCCTTTCTTCCTTCTAGAACTTTCTGTCTTAAGGCCTGTTCACACTGTTCAAAATTATACCTGACTTCATGACAGTCTTTTGTGACACCTATAATGTTCTGTTAGTATAATACGCTTCAGCTCTTTTATTTAGAAACGGTGTTGTTCTTCTGGTTCAGCTGTTATGTCTTCGCTGTTTTGTTCAGCTTCAATACGCTTTGTAACTCCATGACATCGCACCTGCATCTAGGGTTGAAGCATTGATATTTTTATCCGGTATCAATGTAACCTCAGTAGCATTTCTATAATCTCTGTTTGTATAAAACGAAATAGGTTCCGTGTGAATTTTTTTGCAAATCACACTTAGGTTTTTAAGATGTTAAAGGACATGCAATATATAGCCTAGCCATATATCGTTCAGAATTCAAACGATTAGACGAGTTTTAATGTCAGGTTACAGGCCCAAAAGTTATTTATCCTCCCCAACTGCTAAATAAAAATTGCTTGCTAGAACCAAATGCTATACATGGTAAATAGTTCATTTATTGCACTCCTGTCTGAATAGTGGTGTGGTCATGAGGCTGAAGGGTAATTCGGCTGAAACGCAAACATGGTATTACCGGTGAGAAGAAACGCAGTGGTGTCTGGGGTTCATGGAACAGCCCTGGAATTCTTTACAGTCTAAAGCATGCTAGGAATTGGAACAAAGTTTATGTCAACCTAGAATGTAACAGACGCAATTTAATTTTGCTATAGGGCAATTCTTAATAGCAGGACCAACTTGGGTACTTCTGAGTTTTTTCTTTGACACCCAAAGTTAGGTTGACTGTTATCACTGTCGTTAAACTCATGGCTATTATTGAAGTTCTGTTCAGTTCAGTTCAACCTATTGATGAAGAGTCTGAGCCAATGATCAGAAAGTCCTCCATACAAATCGCACAAGATTATCAAAGTGTAAAGGTGACTGTGTATATAATTCTAGTGAAGCCTTATGTAAATGAAACTACAGGTGAAGAAACGCAGCCTGTGAACAACAGCTACGACCTAGCCGTCGATACTTGGAAGGCATCTGACTGGCAGAGAGAAGCCAGTGGTCAGACCTCAACGGCGAACATCTACGAAACCTTTTTCGATCACAGCGAGTCAGGGCAGTCGTGTACGTCGACGCCACTCTCAGCTTCCCTTGAGACATTCGTCGGAAGTAGGTCGCAGTGCCAGGAAACGAGCGACGTTCACTCATAAAGCAAAAATATTACAACGCAACGAACGTGATGCGTGTGCAATATGCGCGTGCATTGGAAGAAATAAGTAAGTGAGTAAGATATTTGTTAACATGCGACACTCCAGTGCACTTTTTTTGTGCACTGGACCGTGCTTTTGGAACAATCTTCTACTAGAATTACCTACTGACTGTACCCCACAGACAGCTGAAGAAACATTTTCAGATCTTCAGCCTATATTAAGTTGCACTTTTTACATCTGTTAGATATTCATGTTTAGCGTCCATTTACGTACCAAATATGCGCTATATAAATATCCAGATATATACATGCATGCATAATTCGACCTGAAGGCAGCGATTACTTGAACGTTCTTCGTTGAACATGTTCTCAGCTTTTCACTAGACGTTTTAAGAAAAAAGCTTAATTTTGTACATTGTTTTCATCTGTAACTTCAGACGCAGTTGATCATAATCTATTTCATTGCCATGCGTATGCACACAGGCTAAGAAGTACAACGTATCACTAGACTTGTAGTCCTATACTGTCCTTATAACTAAACCGAGTTAGGACTCCGTATAGCGAAGTATGAGATACATTTACTGGGAAACTCCTGCTGAGCCACAGTTGTCGAACATCAGCTGCTGCATGTATTAACATAAGTGGAGAAATTACGACCCACTCGTGGGCCTACTTTGATGTAACCCACATTAGCAAAGGTCATGCAATAAATTTTTTAATTAGAAAAATGCAAATATCACTTTACTGGGCTTGATTTCTACTTCGCATAAATTTTAAATTAATTTGCATAAATTTAAAGGACAATTTACCACTAAGCCGGGTATGATAAATTCAAGACTAAGTAGGCGTAAGTGCTCTTGAAGCCAGAAGAGACTATTCAAAGGATAGTTTTATAACAAAATGGACCCGGAACGCATATGGAAATTATGTCAGCATGTTGAAGTCAGCTTGCATTAACTATTTATAATATTAGGCCTACTGCTTCGTTCATAATTATAGTTTAATTTCGTGACAGAAATCTTGTTCTAACCCGATCCTTTGTGAAGGAGGCGTTGGTTACACCTTGACACAGCGCAGCAGAACATGTCTGTATTCCATCTGGCTGCGTGATATTCGTTGAATATATCTAGGCAGGGTGTAACGTGATCAAACATTTATATAGCGATCTTTCACATAACTCTTCAGTAGCAATCCGAACTGACAGCTCCAAATGGTTCCCATTCTCAATACCAAGAAACCTATAACCGATCTAATCTAATCTAATGACTTCTACAGCGCTGTAATCATAATGCCAAAGGCATTAATCGATAGTCGCTTCGTGTGAAATTGTAATAAAAAGCATAATCTGCTGGATAAGCCAGGTCGAATTCCTATTGGTCAGAGAAGCCAAAGTTAGGCCACGGTGGATAAGCAAGTTGAAACAGAAAAATCTTAAGTTTAGACCTGAACGGACTAGCATTGAATCTAAGTCAATCGATGGTGTTAATCAATATTGTGCGTGAAGATTTGCTCAACATTCTTACATAGCGATCACCTAAACAGCCATCTTTTATACATATATGTAACTAGCTATTTCTATAGCGCAAACCGTAGCCCCAGAAGGGCAATAATGTTGTAATACTTAGTGGCTAAAGCGAAAATTATTGTGGGCACATAACCTTAAACCTGTGTGAAATAAAGCACATTTATTTATAAAGGCCTACTACATTGTGATGTGATATTTATGGTCTTATTCATCAGCTGCCCTAACAAGGACTGGGTTTGTAAGGAAGTCTTTTCAACCTATCGAAACTTGTGAATACCAAATGGTTATTTATAACTATGCTAAAATAAACTGCCCGTTTTCATTGAAGTCATGGCGGTCAAGTAACCTGCTTTTCTTCCTGTTTCCTTAAGCACACTATGAGAAAACAGTTATTTTAGGTTATTTTCATTCAGAGGCAAAACGGAAGGAAACTGAAGTAAACGAACGACACCCAACATCGGGTTACGCGGATATGACAAGCTTTGCCTTTTAGAAGGACTAGATGGGTGTGTAGGCAAGTCTTTACTCCCAAAGTCTGGCTTTTCAAGTCATACATACTACCTGTCTTCCTATATGGAGCTGTGACTTGGACTCCCATTAAGGACTTGAAGGCAAAGCCTGATGCCTTGTAGTAGCGAAACATGTGGAGTATCCTATGCATTCTCCACACGGCTCATGCCACCAATGCGGAGATCTATCGACGCAAGATGCACATCCCCATGGCGGAGGTGATTCAATCAAAGAGGATTCGGCTGTTTGGACACATCGCACATTGCGTGAGCGAACAGGACCATCCAGAGCTCTGCAAACCATCGTAATCGTAATCGTAATCTCGAGATTTTTACAGCGTCCAACGAAAGCTAAGTCGCGGGAACCTGTGAATACGAACAGTTTATTTCAGCCTAGTTATAAATAACCATTTTGTACTCGCAAGTCTTGATAGATTGAAAAGACTTCCTTACAAACCCAGTCCTTGTTAGGGTAACGGATGAATAAGACCATAAATATCACATCACAATGTAGCAGGCCTTTAAGGATGAGGTGACGGGACAGCGAAGAAGTGTTAGGACAGTTGAGGAGCAGGTTAAAATGAGTGCTTGGATTGTAAATAATTGATGAGGATAGGAGGGTTGGAAGGATTGGTGAGTTGTGGGGTAGCGATAGAAATTTGTACTCTATTCGTTCTGGTATTTTGAGCCAGTGAAGTGATTTCAGAAGAGGAGTAATGTGATGATATTTGCAGATTTGGTGACGGCACGAGCGAGAGCATTCTGAATTCCTTGAAGGTCATGATATATGGGCCACTAGAGGTTGGAAGAGACTAGTTTGACGCCCTCGTTAAACATGGACAAGAGCATTGAAGTCCGACCTGCGTCCACTGAATTTCGGACTGTACAGGGCCCAGAGCAAAGACAACTGGCAACATGTTGTGGAAACGGCAACGCTTCGGAGCAGGACAGGCCATAGATGATGATGATGATGATACTTGATGGGAGCTGACTTTGGTTGGGAGCACTTGGGAAAAATCTGTCGGCAGGAGCGAAGTAGAAGAGGAAAATGCATCCCAGGGGGAATAGTCTAAGTCAGTTAGGGTTGTGTCCTCTTTTTCCTGTCTTGGGTACTCTGGTTATGAAAATGGTGGTAATGAATTGGTTTATAGAAGTAGGATATGAGAAAGTTAGGTAAGGTAAAAAGTAATGGTAGCACACGTGTTTATACAGCGCTTGAGAAACCCTCAGAAATATTTCACCAAGATCATTCGTTTGAGGCAGAAACATGGCTACAACTGTGCAAGACTAGGGCAGTTTTAGCTTGCGTTGAAACGCAATTACCAACTTATGAAGGAGTAAGAGCTGACTGAGCGCCAGGTGGCGTGGTATTCGATGGACGGTCACCCATCCAAGTACTAACCGAACTCGTTATGTCTTAACTTCACTGCGAATACCAACATCGTATCAACAAGACCAAGCGGTAACCAAGGTAAGCTCTTTCTGGTGGCGAACTCACCGGAGCGTATACGCGCCACGATAGCTGCTGTAAAACTTGTGTATAGCTGATATGCATGCAGGCCTAAACAGATCGGGAGCTTCAAACCTATGCTTCATAGAACACGAGGCTATGCATAATGTTAAAGAGTAGACTCCATATGTCAACAAAGGCCATGGCATATCAATAGGCTCGTTATAGGCCTGTGAAACAACCACGCAGCGTGACCGCAAGCGACCTCTGACGATAATGAAGAGGACCCTGTAAATCACATGATCAAGTAGATCTGTCCTCATTAGCTTGCTGACGCGTCAGGAAATTTCAGAAAGTTTCCTGTGTACCATAGTTTAATACATAGTTATCCAACTGCATCCGATCAATTCGATAGATTGAGAATTATTCACTTGAACAGGTAGCTGTTTTGACTGGTTGTAAAGCATGAAAAGCTTTCAGCTTTGCGTAGAACTTTATTGAACGCATACCCATCTAGCTACCTATACTTGCCTATCAACCTACCTAAGTATCTACAGTATACTCATTTTCATACACACACTTTTGTGAGATACTTAACATGCACATACCATACGCATACATACATGCATATATGCATACATAAATACATGCATACTTACTTACATACATGCATACATGCATACCCGCTTACACACATACAGTATTATCCTTGAACAGCTTATGGTCCTGTTTTATGGCAGCAGTGAAGTCGTGATATTCTCTTGACACAGTGGCACACCATGTTCTTGATGACAATTTTTTGTTCTTAATTACAATCGTGTACTGCCTGTGTAATTGGATAAAAGTATACATGACTGTGGTCATGTATATGCACGTATTGATGTGTGTCTTTTTATGCTCATATAAATTTGAATGAGTCTGCCTATCAATTTGCGTTTCTAGATCAAGGTTACTCTTCGATTGCTCTCGTCTTACGCGGTGGGCTGTATTGTGCTAACAGAATATCAATCTTCGATATTAAAGTTTTACTTCCTCGTTGGTTTCCTTTGTTGGCATAGCTTCAAAGATTGACGGTATTAATTCATTTCCTTAGCAAACCGCGTACTTTATCAAACTGTTTTAGTCTTACATTTACAGCAAAAACTTATCCTTGAAACTCACGGCTTGATTCTCGACTATACCAGCAGTACATTTGAAATCTGCAATTTACCTGATTCGAAAGCAACTCATCGAGCATTATTAAGTCACTGGTATGTTCTGAGTGGCTGATTTAGCCATAAGCGCGGGAAAGGAGGTTCGCCCCATCGTCTCTCTTGGTTAGGCCTAAATACCGGCGCTCTCCGGTCAGATCCGTGCATGATAGGCTGCCAGAACGGGCGTCCCTCTGGAAATCCCCTTGTCGTCCCACTGAAATACTCCTGGGTCCGCCACTGTAGGCTTACCCACCAAGTGAAAGCTAATATATGCATACATCGCTATTGAATGCCAGGATCGTGCTTGAGCTCACGAGTCACGCAGCCTTTGCAATTCCCAAGCCTTTGTGCATAAGCACACGGTGCTAACTTCTTATGTCAAGTGACTCACTCTACTGAAAACGGAATACATTAGCTTCATGTTGCTTAGATTCGGGCGTCGAACAGTGACAGACCAGGAAGTATTGCGGGCACAGCAAATGGTTTTGTGCAGCCCTGTAACATTTCTCTTCATAAACGCGGTTGGAGTAGGTCGAGGAGAGTGGTGCATTTAGATCTACCTACTGCGTTACCATCGAGAATTGCTATCGACTTTAGACTAAACGTAAGATATCTCGTTATCAGTTTTATGGTCTGTTAGTTCTAAAATATAGTGTCATTAGGCATATTCGTAGGCTAAAGTCTAGTTTTTTGTATTAGAGAGGATGAAATTATCTATTAGATCCGCGTGTGGTTGAGAAATGATTATTTTGTGACAAAATCAATGCCATGAATTCGAACGACACCCCTTCTTCTGCTCAATGTAATAAGTAGGTGACGAGAGAAAATATACCTTGAGCTTGTCTATGATCAGAATTGTGTGATACTATAGTTAACTCCTAACGTCAGAAGAGGTATGTGTGCATATATTTTACTGAGTAATAATACACCTGGTGCACAAAATAACATCCTGCATACCAATTTAGCTATCTGCCTAACATAATGAAATACTTTCTGGGTAATTGAGTTATGATTTACTCGTTTATGTCATTGATATTTAGACCTGAAAGACAAAACCCTGCAAGAACGGGATTTTAGAATGGCGTCGATCACCAAGGTGACATGGCTCCTGTTCCTTGGAATGCTGGCGGTTGCTACTCTTACTGATGCGGAAAGGTAAGTGTTGCATAGACCTGCATGTTTCGGTTTGGTTAAGTCTTGTGAACAGTTCACGAAATCCATAATTTCTCACTGGCTTTTAAATATTTGGATACCTAAGTGCATTATCACCTGATGGCTGACTAGCCCCTCCTCATATTCATATTTATGCGTGACCTTAGGGGCGTTACAAATTGTCAATATTAACAATAAGAAAATGAGAAAAAGGTTTCGCGAGTCTTCCCACCTAACTTACTCAACAATAGTTTATTTCCGATACCTTCCATTTATAATAATTACTGCAAAAGTATATTTTGTTATAGGTAGACAATATCGACGAAGAAATTCATTTCGATAGTTCTGATGTACCATTTATATCAATACTAAAGCATTATATCATCAGTCAGTAAAAGTCACTACTACCAAAACTAATCCGTCATAACCCGGCGCATGCAGGAAATTCCAAGTTGTACACTACCGAATTATGCAACCCCTCAACGCACATATTAAGAAAGAAATTGTAACCAAAGCACTTTGTTGTTAACACTTCCAAATTAGTCTTATAAGTGTCATCAATTTATGTCCTTTAGTAATTGTACTAACAGTAGTATCCAGTGTATAACTACCTCTCGTGGCTGCTTAAGCCAATGGCTTCGACCTTATAATGTGCTATTGTACATCTTTAATTTGTGTTATCTACTTGATGCCCAATTTATTGAAACTTTGGATAGAAATAAGAAAAATCGTAGGCATATTTTTGTAAGGCCTAATGTATGCATAAAACCTACATACCATTAACACGGAGTGTGCGAGTTCGACCCTTTCCTGAGACAGTTAATTGTATGGACCCTGAGCAAGTCTTCACACACACTTGCTGGGCGCCAAGGATTGACGCTTGGTCACTGAATAGTGGAGCTCAACACATAAGAGAGTAATTACATTGCCTCTTTGGTTTACGAGATTTATGACTGAACAATACAAGTATCCATCTTTCGTGTAACCTTTAAATTCGTCCTATATAATTGTAATTGTGATAAATAAAGCATAAGCGGTTTTTTAAGTATAGGACAAGTTTCAATTTAAGGATCAAATTAAGTAAAATTGAACAAAATCTCTAAGAAAGTAGATGGTTTTCGATGTGACTATTGACAGCATAATCTATTTTGTGGCCATAATCTATGTAAATTTTGTCCCCATCTGCTAAGAAAACAGAAAGTCAAAATCTATGATCCTTCAATATTAAAATCTTTCCGTTTCAATTCTAAGTAAACTTTATGCACCAATTGGAAACATATTACTTAAAATAGTTGTCACATTGTTGTACTCGATTTTTCATTGTCCTCGTGCCTACTAAGCGATTCCACAAATAATTTATAGTTATATTTATTGCCTCTTTGGTCTGCAAGATTTATGACTGAACAGTACAAGTATCCGTCTTTTATTTAAATAGATGGACTAAATTCTGTCAAAAGTTCATGTAACTAGTACAGCATGGCCTCACTTTTGAAGGTCACATAGAGGTTGTATTAGTAATTAATAACTTCTATCGCGCGGGTATCTAATGCATAAGGCATCAAGAATTATGTACGACATTCTGCAGAGTGTGTATAATAATTTTTCAGTAAATATCCACTTTCAGGCCAAGCTAATTTCATTCTCAGCTGTTGCAATTATTTGTTGCAGCTGAAGCCTGAATTGTGTTCCAGATCCAACTATTCCGTGAATATTGTGATTAGGCGATGTTATATTAAATCTCGATTACTGGTAGTTCAATCTCGAAAACTAGTAGTTTCACACAAATTATTATTCTTTTGTATAGCTGGAATCAAAATTTAGTCAACACTGTGGTCATCCTTCGACTATTCATAAATATATTCGTGAATTTGTTTGTGTTTTGTTTTCAGTCATTATGTCTACGCTCCTTACACCGTTACTTGCAGTCAGTAAGTGTGACTTACCTCATGGTGAGATGGAGTGCGTGAGCGAATGAATGAACGAATAAATGACATTAAATTACATAAATGAACGAATAAATGACATTCAATTCATTAAATAATAACTGAGTAATGGTTGAATAATTAAATATACATTTATATATCGCATGTTCTACGATGCGCGTATTGTGTTAAAACGGTTTCTCTGTTACCAAAGTTAAGCAACTTTGAACCAGGTTAGTATTTGAAAGGGCAACCACTGGGAAATGCAGTATGGATTCGGTGAAAAGCATCGGGGATACCGCCTACACAGACTGTTTATCGACCACTGGAAACTTGTGTGTGCAAAGGTGACTCTGTATCCAGGTAGTGAGTATTAGCACTGGCGCCAGCTGGCCCAAACTGCAAGCCCTGCAATGCATTGGCCCCATGTTAGAACCTTGAGGCTTCTGTCCCGCCTTCTCCTCCTCCTCCTCCTCCTCCTACTCTAAGCTCTACTAATTATGCCAGATACATAATTTTATAGCACTATACAACTGTAGAATGGCAATTACAAAATGAAAGTATTCTAACATTCATTTTGTAATTAAGGTGCACTGGTGGGAGAACAACATTGGAAACTCGCTCATGTGAATCGGGCTGGTCTGGTTGCAAATGCGATAAACGTAAGTAATGCTCATTATTATATTTAAACTTAAACGAGTCCGGATTTCGATTGTTAATGGAAATTCCTTACATTATATGTAATAATTGTACACCCTTTCTTTTCACCTCAATTTATTCCGAAATGTATATTGCAGGCAAAATACAAATTTAAATAAACTTATAAATTTCAATCAGTGCAAGAAGAAATACCATGGTCTCGGTGCTCAACAGAATTAACTGCTCCTAATTGAACTGGTGCGGCACGGTGGTCTATCGATGACGCGTTTGGTCAATGATCACGCGATTGCGGGTTCAACTCCGTGTAACGACCCTGGGCAAGTTGTTTGTGCACACCGTGCCTCTGTCACCAAGCAGTATAATTTGTTACCGGGGTAAGCTGGGAAGTAAACGACAAGTCCTGCGACGCACTGGCTCCGTGCTTCGTCCATTTACAGTTCGAGGGCCTAAAGAAAAGGAAATGAGCATTTCCCTTTGAGTTGCCTAAAAGTTTCCACTTTAATGTTTGACAATGGGTTCCGTTAGGGCATAGGAATGTGTGTACAGTCACAAAAACAGCAAATAGCATGCAATAATGATCGAATGCTAATACAAAGATTGTCGTAACCTTTGGAAGACCAAAAAGTTTTTTACACTCAACAAAAGTTTCCTTCACCAGAGCTAAACCAAAAACTTGATCAAAGTCTTAGGGAAAAGTAAGCCTAACCCTTCAAAGCGTTGGTGCAGATTTAGATCAGATGTCACCGGTCGTAAAATACAGTCGTTACTGATAAGATTCATTTCAAAATCAGATTTCAATTCAAATCTTTTTTGCGAAAATCAACCACAACCGCATAAGTTATTTGCAGAAAAGCATTTGACAATATGCACAAAAGAAAGACAACAAATATGACATTGGCTGACATTGAAACTGAGAAGTAGAGGTTGGCAGATAAAGAAAGTCAGGTACCTTATCAAGTCCATTTGCATTAATTAACAACAATAACAAACAATAGCGGTTTGATTTCAGCTATTTGCAATCCGAAGTGTGTTGGCGATAAAGTCTGCATATCGCCAAATAATTGTGGGTGTCTGAAAAGCGGTACTGGAGGCAGCACAAACTGTCCATATGGTAAGTAATTGTCATAAATTTCTTGTGCTCTCCTGTACATGTGGATATTTAATTCCCATAAGGGAAAATTACTTGGCGCTATTGACTCGAACGCACGACATGTGAGATTTATTATATTCAACGAAGTCTCATCATGAGATTTGCAATTTGCGCTTTAGACACAATTTGTAAGTCGTCTGGTTAACAACGGAACATGACATGCTTCCATTTATTGCGAAATGTTAAAGATTCACAGTTCATTTCAAATATGTGGAATTTCTAAGCCAACTTTAAGATTAGTCAGTTTGGCTCATCTAAGTGGGCTTCGTCGATACTGTGATATGCTCGTACTGTGTTGATTCTCGAGATTTTTATACTTTTTATGATTTTTATGTTCCATTATAAATGATGAAGAGTTGGAACAAGTCAGGTAGTTCTGCTATTTGGGAAGTATGATTACAATAGATGCAAAATATCATAATGAAATAAAAAGAAGAATATCGATGGGAAAAGACCTTTTATGAAAAGGAAAGAATTAATGACAGAATCACTGACTAGGAACTTAAAGAAGAGAATGGTCAAAACTTTTATATGGAGCGTGGTCTTATATGGATCTGAACATGAACCATCAGAAAAGAAGTCGTCAGAAGACTTGAGGCTTTGAGTTATGAATATGGCGCAGGATGGAGAATCCTCCCTGGATACAGCATACAGTAAAACAAATGAAGAGGTGCTTCAGCAGGTGAAGGAGAAAATAGCTCACGCCTTGGACACATACCGAGAGGTGATTCCTTCCTGAGAAACATCACAGAGGGAAGAATGGATGGCAAGAAAAGTAGAGGAAGACCTAGACAAATGCTATTAGACTGGATGATTGTGGACGGATACGGTAAACTGAAAGAGAAGGCCCAAAAACGTCAGGAAGGGCGCCATTGGACGTTCGAACCTGCTCAGGGGCAGAGAACTTGAAGAAGTGTGTTGTGTTGTTTTAACAGCTGTGCAGTGAACGTAATATACTGTGATATAATATGAGATGATGTGATAAGATTTAATGAGATGTATCGTAACTGATGTTGTTTAATATAGGGTATTCCACAATGAAATAGAATCTAGGCTATTACATAGTATATGTGTGCATGTATGCATGTATGTATGTAGATGTATGTGCGTATATGTGTACGAAGGTACTTAATATAGCGCCTTTGAGGTATTTCACATAAGCGCTGCAAAGCGTAGTAGCAATGTTAACCAGATCGCCCTTTTGAACATAAATTTAATTACCGATAAATTATCTCCATAAAACAGTAAGTATTATCATCCTTTTAGCTGGAATTATTCCCTTCTATAGGAGGGGTCAGCCACACCAATCCTTCTTTTCCATTTGTTTCTATCTCCAGTATCTTGTTTCTTCAGTCTGAGAAGCTTTAGGTCTTGTTGAATCATGTCTCTCCATCTGTTTTTTTGTCTTCCCCGACTGCGGCGTCCATAAACCTCTGCTGTCATAATTCTTTTAATGCAATTTTCCTCTTTTCTCCTCATCACATGACCATACCATCTGAACCTAGCTTCTCGTACAGTCAGATATACATGTCACTCCCAATTTCTGTCTGATATACTCATTCCTTTTCTTGTCTTTCAGTGAGATTCCAAGTATCCATTCCAGCATTCTCATTTCTATTCTCTCCAGCAGCTTCTCCTCCACTTTCGTCAATGTCCAGGCTTCTGCTCCTTATACCATCACTGGTCTTATCATTGTTTTGTACACCTTTCCTTTGAGTTGAACCGGCATTTTGACATCGCATAATACACTCGATAGGTCTTTCCATTTTTGCCACGCTGCCTTGATCCTGTTCTTAACATCATGTTTCCATTCTCCTTTAGCATTCATTATCGACCCAAGATATTTAAAGGTTTCTACGTGTTTCATAAGAACATTAAGTATGCTGTGATTAAATTACATATACAATTAATGATTGCAGCGCAATGTCAGCTGGGAGAAATGCTGGACTGCTATCCGGGGACTTGTGATGAATCTGGCAACAACTGTACATGTCCGACGCAGTACGGATTTTCTGGGAAAAACTGCCTCAACAGTAAGTCAAATTTAAGCTGAATTGCAAATCCATTCGTTACCATTAAGAATTATTATAATTCTTGTGAGCGTAATACATTTGAGTAATTAAGTACTAAGTTAGAGCAAGTTAGATATGAAGATGAATAAAATTCTTCATTTTTTCAATGATGAAATGCGAGAGATCTTCACCCTATGTCTCACCAGACAATCTAAACATGAGTTTGTTGCACCAATGTTCCACTAGGTAATCTATCAGCTAAGTATTAAATTAACTTATCAAAAATATTGTTAATAATTATAACTACTTAGGGCAACCGTAAGACATTCTAGTTTAATCTGAAAAAGAGAAATATATTTAATATAATTATAGAATAACATAATTAAGACGACGGAATTGAACAGATGAATTATTAACGAACTTTAAAATTTTTTAATGAGTGAATTAGATACACAGATTAATAAAATTTCAATATTATTCAATTCTGAAATCTAAGTTTCTGGAATCTAAGCTTCACTAAGCAGCATGCCTTGTGATCCAAAAGTGGTGAATTTCGTATGGATCTTAGCTACTAAGGTATTTCTTCACGATTTATTACTAAAAGTCAAGTAGACTCTGTATATCTGTATAGGTTTCTGTATTAGTAACAAACTTTAAAGTTGTTTTTATTTTACAGTAATCTCGACACCAGAGATTAAGAAATGCACAGTAACAGTGCGAGATTCCTCCAAAAATTTTGTGCGAACAGCTTATTGCGCTGCCAGCGGATTCAACAATTCGGTGAACTGGATAAATACCATTTCAATGGGAGAAATTAGAGCTGAATGGGATGCGTGGTATGAAAATGGTCCTCTACTTCCCGGAAACCCACCAGTAAATTATATACAGCCAGCACCAGTAGGGATCGGAGTCACCAAAGCCAGTGTTAATATTTATCTGCCTGACACTGGAAACAGTAAGTACCGCAGTCACGCGAGTAATTGAAGATATTTAAGTTAGGCCTGATATATTAATTTTAGAAGAAGCGTGTTGAAAGAGTCTTGAAAAATAATTACATTAATAATAAGTACTGTATGACTAATATTTTTTAACGACATATGCTTGGCTCAGCTGTATATGTCTCTGAAAGACGGTTTGTTACTCGTAAATTGTTTTGTAATGATATTACTAAGAATTTATCTTTGAATCCTGTATTGCAACTGATAAGCAGCCATTCATTTAAATTGTGCAAATCGATTATGCAAGCGAATGCAGTATATCATGCGTTCAGTAATACAAAATTTTGAGCAGATTAAGTTAAGGACCGCTATGTGTATTCCGAAACTATAATTTAAAATAAAATCTTGAAGCCGTTTAATTTCTTGAATACGTTTTGTGTAGATTATACGGCACTCTGCGATAATGCAAAAGAAGGAATAAATCCACCACCGTCTGCCGCAGATTGCGACATAACTCGCGTCTGGACGGCGATTGGGTTCCCTACTCCTCAGCACAATCAAATGTAAGTATGCATCGCCAGTTTATTATTAAATTTTGTATAAATATGGCCACATGAGTTTCAAAATCTATCGAAACGAAATAGAAGATGTCCACGATCTTTCGAAGTTGTCACAGATCGGGCTTCGAACGTCGACTTGCCCTGATTTGTAGCGTAGCGTTAACTCGAGAAAAGAAACAGTCTTTGATTTTCGATCATATATGTACATGAATCGTCACAGTTTATAAACGCACGAATTTTTAAAGACAGTTGTGGCCCAAACTGCCAACTGAGAACACGACAGACTATTTGTGCCAAAACTTGACAACTACAGCTCCTTTTTATATAATATTGCCTTAGCTAAAATTAAACATCTTTAACCAACCCAGAAATCTCTTGCCAGTATGGTCACCAAAACTTTAAAACACTATCACACAGCCACAGTTCTGAAATCTTTTCATTGGTTTTAAGTCCCTCAGCGAATCTACTACAAAATTGTTTAATTTACCTCCAATCCCCTTCAAGCTGCTCAACCTTCTTACAATCGATAACTATTTGCCTTACAACAGCCGTCTATTTGTTGTTCTTCGTACCTTTCTCATCTCGGCCACCATGCAGTCTATTCCTCGCTCAGTCGATTAACATATGGCATGTTAATTAATGCATTGCTTACTTACTTACTTACTGTATATGTGGACCTCCAGTCTCTTCCTCTCTCAAATTCTAACTGCTCCTTAAACTATACTGCGCCAGTTCCCTGAAACGAACTCTAACCACCAGCTTTCAATCGATAGATGCGGGAAAGGACTTGACTCTTCAGTGTTCCTTCAACCGTATCCACATAACTCAGTTAACTCAGTCAGGCTGTGTAGGCCGTGAAATTAAAATGCCTTAATATAATAAACTGTTTTGTACTGTAATGCTGTTCACACTAATTCTTAAACTTTTAAGTGTTTTCGTATTAACTACTTTTAGAACCTTACTCTAATATAATAATAATTTATGTGGAATGGCGCATGTACGAATTCCAAATTTTAAAAAGTATACACTTATATATAATGGCAGTATATTTAAATAAATTTTATATAGTATAGCTATAAAACCCGATCTAGTATGTGGTAATAAGACAGCAACTACAAATGTAAAAAAACTCCACAGCTTAAAAATGACTGTTAAAGTCAATATTATAAATGAAATACGCAAAATAATAAATTTAAAGCGCTACACTTTCCAACCCTTACTACTGTTGCCGATAACCACAGTAAAGTTAGTAAAGTAATGCCGCTTCATCTTTTTTGTTTTACAAATGCCAGTTATGCTGAAATGCTGCTAACACTAATTTTAAACTTTTAAATGTTTTACATATAAATTATTTTAAACCCTTAGTTTGCTGCAGTCACCTGCCAAATTTATATCGTGATAGATTAGAATACGACTCGCCAATACTAGACTGGGAAACCTTTCAGTGTTGGTTACATAGCTTAGCAAAGATTGTCCGATTTCATGCAAGGTAAATGGATTTGATTCGCCAACACAGCAATGAAAACCAAACATTTTCTCAATGGCACTTTTCTATGCGTGCGGAGTTGACATCTCCATATGTCATATGAATTGTAATCCTTTCGATTTAATCACAAGGAAATGTTTTAGCTAGATTTATGTTGCAGTACCTGCACTTAAATGGAAGCACTGTATTCGTAATTAGTAAGTTCTAAAGCGCCGGTGTCTAATGCACAAGGCATCAACTAAAACATTTAAAACTCCAAGTGACTTTTGTCATATCAAGGCCCATCCAACCGCAACTTATGAACCTTACTTGACACACTCTTTTTCCCCCATATACTCATAAACGATTAGTGCAGCAATATAAACTTGGAATGTTTCCTTTAATGCAGTTTTAGGGTCACCGTTTCTGCACAGCTAGGAGGTCAGAAGCAGGTCAACCGTCCGGGCACTCCAATTCAACAGTTCATTGGAACTCCGTTGACTCGAACTGCTGTATTTAAATTTGATTTAGTGCCACCCATGCATTGTCTCTCTAACAAGAGTGATAGCGTCAACTGCAATTACTTTGCAATTTACCTTGACCAGGATGTCAGAACGGTAAACCATCATTTTATCAAAGGCTTATTAGCCAGTCGTGATCACCCTATCGCATATATGTATATATGTATGCATGGATATATGTATGACGTGTGTGTGCCGCTGCCCGTCTTATTGGAGGCGTCTCTAGGTATGGCCTTATAACTTCCTTTATGCGGGACACTTTGTACTCGTTCCCGATTCAGCAGCGTATTCAGTTCAAGAACCTAACCCCTTATGCTTAAGTGTCTTGTTGGCTGTGCTCCATCATACCTTAAGGACTTCTGCATTTCGGACTCCTCGGTTCCAGGCCGTAGCACTCTCCGGTCGGCCAAATCATACAGTTATTGCCACATTCATTCCTATAGGCTGAAACGAGTGAAATTTACCATAGCATACTTTTGCAATTATAATATAAACAAATATTTATATAGCACATTTAGGTATTTATGCAGTATATGTATGAATACATGTTAGAGTATGTATGATGTGCGTATGTATATACTGTATGTAAGTATTCAGCACGAGTAGAGCGTGATATAGGGCCCACGTAACAGGAGGACGCCAAAGACTCCCGCGTTCCTTGGTAGTTCGGCGATCCAGGGCCAGTGGGTATATAGGGTCGTACTGTGAGGAGCGTAGCCCTATATCCTGCATATCTATCTCGGGGTCCTGTTGGGTAATGCTACCGGGTAGAAGTTGAGGTCGTCTTTGACTGTTTGAGTATACAACAGCAGACAACTAAACAACACCCAGGTTTAAATAAAATTTCTCCATTGGACTGGACTGTTACACTCTAAAGAACGACAGGTTGAAAAGTAAAAACCAGTCATTCCTTCCACACGTGACAATCAGTTGCAGGAGTCACTTAGCTGAATGGTCATTAGTTCCACAGAGGCCAATCAATGTCTTTGTCTAAACCAGTTCTACTTGGACTTCCATGACTGTTCATGACTTTTCATGACTGCACTCTTAAATTCAGGTCTTGGCACCAGTTCACTTAGTCTGCCATCCAAATGACTATTACCAGCGTCAATCTACTACCCTGCATTTCTGCATAGCTATATACACTAATTAATCTCAGAAGGCACTCTTAATAGCCCTCTCACTCTCTATCATAGCTTCAAATCTTGCAAGAATACCATGTGTCATTAAGTAGGAATGCAGATCTGACATTGACATTACTATTGTTGCATTTATTAAGCGCCAATATATAATGACTATATACCAATCGATGGCGCTGGGCAAGTGTAATTGAAGGACTTACTCAAGGGCAATACATAGTAACCGCCTCAGGTGAGACTCAAACCCATACTCTCCGCGTTACAGGCTAAGTGCTCTAACCAATCGGCTACTGTGCCCCAGTGTTCCTCATGTTCATAGATAAGATTTCTTCTCCTGCAACAGCTTACTAGAAAATGAACTGAGGCAAACTGTTTTCTCACAGTATGTATGTACGTGTGTGTGTACATTCTGTGTAGTGTGTTTTTTTCCAGAATCCCAAGATCGAGCCGAAGTTCTACAACTGGACAGATGAAGGATCTGGGATAGACAGATTCAATGTAAAAATATTTAAAATGTCACCTGTCAATGGTCTTTTAGAAGCTTCGAGAGATCCACTTCCATACTCAGAGCAGACTGTTTACCCAAATGGAAATGACTACGTTTTCATTATGAATTCGGAATCGGGAGTTTATTCCATTGAAGTCACCGTTTATGATCGAGCTGGTAACACAGCCAGGGCCAGGAAGTTATTCATTTACAACAAAGATTCCAAATTGCGTACTGATCCCAATAATCCAGTTTACCTAAAGGAAGCAAATCCATCGACAAACTACACCTGGTTAACAAACTTCGAAAATCCCAGAGATGGAGCGAACATTCCACTAACCGTGACCTGGAAAAATCACTTTATAAGTAACGCACAATTTTCTGGTGACTGGGCTCTGCCGGCAAAACCGTGGAACTCAAACGATGCAATTGACGACAAATACGGCACCAAATATGGTCGTCGCTCAATAGATCAGATTTCCGAACTTAAAGATGGCATTTATTCCTATGCAGTGGCTTACGTGCTGGATCCAAGTGGTGGAGGTAGAGGACTTTCACCGCCAAGCTGGGTCCTTCTAGACGCCAAAAATGACAGCTACCAACTTCCAATTAATCAAAGCCTTTCCGATGGAAATACTATTGTGGTGTGGGTCCAATGCACAGACGTAGCATTCGGCAGTATCACTGAAAAACTTACCATCGGCGTGGATAAATCTCAACCGGAAATCAAACAACAGTCCTTTGAATTAAAGACAGGACTATACAATACAAACACAACGTAAGAAAGTAATATTTAACTTAATGCCGATTTGTGCAACTGATGCTATTCAACTAATGTTTCTTTCTGAATTCGATATTATGAGCTAAGAACCTAATCGAGTTAATACAGAGGGAAGAATCTTAGGGAAGGCTCGAACTCGTGCACCCCGCCTTATAAGAAGATAAATCAATCGACTGCCATGTCTTATAAGCGATAAATCAATCGACTGCCATGTCTTATAAGCGATAAATCAATCGAGTGCCATGTCTTATAAGAAGATAAATCAATCGACTGCCATGTCTTATAAGCGATAAATCAATCGACTGCCATGTCGTACAGGCACAATTCATTTCAGCAAATGCATGTCCACATTGGTCCTTACAGTCGTTTACATGACAAAGAAATACTAAAATTTTATTTTACACCGGTGTACTTATGCCCTAAATAAATAAACAGATACACGCACACGTAAAATAAATATTGATACCATTTCAGTGTTATCATCACTGTTGTGGATAAAGAGAGCGGCATCGCAAACATAAGCTACCGAATATTTGCCTCTGGACTGTCATTGCCTTTGACAGTGGTTTCTGCTCAGCAGAGAACACCGCCCAGCACCCGAACGAAAAGGGTAAGAACTATTGTCGTAAGGTCTGACGCGAAGTAAATGAGAGCAAGAATTCCCTATACTTTGATAGTATATTGTTGTGAGTGAATGGATATGAATGCATATAGGTGTGAAAATATCAATGTATTTGTTTATCTACCTATCTACATATCTAACTAACTAGCTAATTAACTAACTACCTAGTTATATATACAAAACTAGATGTATATTTACATACATAAATACACGCATGTATTTATAGATACATAGATACAAATATAATGTTGTTCTAGATCTATTGGTCGTCGTCTCTTATGCGTGTATGTAAGTTAGTAAGTATGCGTGTATGTATATAAGTTAGTAAGTATGCGTGTATGTATGTGAGTATGTATGCATGTATATATGCATGCATGTATTTATATGATTTGGTGTGACATGTTTCTCTTCTTTTCCTCAGGAACTGATAAAACCGTGTGAAGCAAACGACACGACTTGCTATTGCATTCCACAAGGATACTGTTTCAATTACAATCAGATGATCGATATTGATAACTGTCTCATCGATCGGTATGCTGGACAGTACTTCAGCGTTCGATATACTGTAACGAGTCTCTCTAGCAGAGATTCGATTGAGCAAACTATCGAAGTAAGTATAATTGTATTAATCCCATTCAGATAATTACATTCTCCATTTGCGCGACGTTCACAGATTGAGATATAGCGTAGAGCCAACCTCAAAATAACAACTACAGTGAGTGTTGATGAGGGATACTAGCTCAGAGATACAAGAAGTTAACGTGTAAACTCATTAGCATATATAGTAAGAAAGGTTTACTAGCAAGGACTACAGGTTAGACTCTATCTAACATTACTGCATCGGCTGTTGAGAAGTGTTCGTTGGAACTGACAACAAGCGTATCAAGATGATAATATCCACAACCTACCACTTTGTAGCGCTTATACATGTCTACCTAAAAAAATAAATTGGGCCTTTTAGAATTCCATTGACTGCTGAGCTGGCCGTGTGCTTACAGTTAAAGTATTATTTTTCAATTTATAAGTACAAATTAATTAGTTTGTTAATTGCTTTGTCTATTTCACTTTTTCAGCTTGGATTTCTATCGGGCAGTGAAATACCTTGTCGACCAATTGGTAAACAATTTCAATTTATCTAAGCAGGGTTTTCGTCTTTTGCAATGGCAATGCTGTTTTGCATAATTTAGAAGCTAAGCTATTGGCCACAGTCGCGGCTGTGATTTCAAAATAGGGAAAAATTGGAAAATTACTGTTCCATTATCGGCTAATTTTCATTAAGCTATAAATAAGTAATTTAAGTGCTTAGGCCTACTCAGTGAATGCTCAGACTGAAAATTTAAGTCATCAGCACTTTTTAGCTGATCAGTTGGCTCAAGAGCTGAGCTGATCTTATCTGCCAGGCACTGTCAGCGTAAAACTGTGAACCGCAATAGAATAAATTATGTGCAATTGACGAGCATACAAATTTTGTAATGAATTTAGTCTTAATGCTTTCATATTAGATCTTAAAATTGCTTGCGTTAATATTAGTTTAGATGCTTGGTTTGATTTTTAAATTTCGGAATGTATTTGAATTTGCAGAGTTGCTAAATATTTCTTTTTTTCTTTATGTCAAGATCCTTTGTGTGCATGCATTGTTTTCGTAGTAAGGAGTTTAAAGACTGCAATTATTTTTGCACAGTTTACACGGATAGAACAGATAGATACGGCCAGCTAAGTTTGAAACTTGTTGACAAAACTTTAATCAATTTTTAAAACTTTGAAATGCACATCTGCAGAGTGGCATCAATTGGTGTCTGACATAAATCAGCGTACAACGGCATGGATGCTCTGTGCGAGTAATAATGGATGTGATACTCTTTTATTTTAGGTGGGCTCTCGTCTGGGGCAATAGCTGGAATTGTTATTGGTAAGATCCGCAATAACCTAACGCAGAATGACTGTTTTTTCGTCATTAGAAATAATTTGTCAAATGTGTTTAAAACTAAACGGATTAATCAGAACTGAGTTTAAAAAGAGCATAAAGCGGAGCTTTTAAAATAGAATTACTTGAACAATCTTTTTGTCGACCTACAATATACATTATCTCGTTTCGGGTCCTTGAAACTCTACAATACAAGTAAATGGGAAAGTAGGCTTTCAGAAATCGTCCTTCTGTTTTTCGACTATACTCTGCAATAATCGATTAGACTCTTTTGTGGGTTCCTCTGGTACATGACAGTAGTGTGAACGTGAAACGAAAAGTGTAGCTCAGTACTAGAGAAACAGATCGCTTTGCTACAGCTAATGCACCACAAAACTTTGAACCCCAAGTATTATAATGAACTTCTTTCATGTAGTTGTGCCATAGGAGGGAAAATCTAACGGACTCTATCATATAGGTATACATATATACATGACCAACAGCATCTTTATGAATAGAAGTTTTATTTCTTTTATAGGTAGTTCATAGATGTGTTGCATAAATTATAAAATTCTTTATCTTAAATACCTGACGTCTTTTAAAATTATTCATACTGAAGAAAAGTTGACATAACATTATTTGTTTCGACATCCAATCTGCCTAATTGTGTTTACTCTTTTCTCATGTCGATAAAAGTTATCAAAGTTTATTTATGTACAGTACATGTTTAATACAAATCTTTTCATATCTGCTTAATAAATAGAAACCGATTGTTTGACTTTCAGGTGTCATACTTGGCTTTCTGTTACTCCTTCTTCTGATCTTCATTCTTGTGATGCTGCTTCGAATCTACTACTTCAAGAAACCAGTGCCAAGACGTATCGACAACATACATCAAACGTTCCGCAGACAACTCGGAAAAAGCTACGAAGATGAAAATGCCGCATACGAAAGCTCTGGTGCATTTTCAGGAATTGCCAAAAAGGTTAAAAGTTAATAAATAAATGCATGTAACAGTTAGCATTAAAGTACAATTATGTTATGCACAAGATTATGCGCAACAAATTTACCTCGTAGATCGTAATTCATTGTTCACAGCAAGTGAAACTTTTTGCTGTAATTATGGTTATGCCAGAACATTTCTGAAAAGTTTCACGCATTTTCTATTGACTATTAGTCAGAAGGAAAAGTACATCCTAATTTTATTGCTGACCGATTTACGCGTAACGGAAAGAATATATATAATCAATGGATGTCCATAAGAGGGTCAAGTAAAAAGAAACTTAGATGTGTCCTTGCTATAAATAAATATGTTGCAAGCCTATGGTAGATACATTTTACTTTATATACCTAGCAGGTTAATCGATGATTTATTAGTGTAATTATACTCATGAAGGAATACAGAGTCTGTTAGTATTTTTTAATTAAGAAGACCGTTTCGACGACTTTACCGCAAAGTACTTTCGTTTGTGTCGCTTCTCTTAGAAGTTACACACAGTTCATTCTTTGAGAACAGAACAATCATCTAGTGGAGCAGTTATGCTGCTTACCAGGCCCTAGGTAAGTTTCCATACAGTTATTTGCGAAGTGTGCGGGTTTGAGTCTCCCCTGAGGCAATTCTTGTGTTGGGCTTTTCAGTAAGTCCTTCACTTAGCACTATCAACTGATGCTTTGCCATTATGTGGTGGAGCTTAACATATGCAGAAATAAAACTAATCATATATGAATTTGCGTTATTTTTGTTCAGATCAGTGTCAAGTTCAAGAAGGGTAACAACATGGAAGATAAGGGTAAGAGTATGGATGACGACGATTATATCTACACCGGATCGGAAGCTGTTCGCAACAACTCAACGCATATCCAGCGAAAGAATCTCCAGATGGAAGAAACCATCTCGAATGAGGGTCGCTTCGCAGTCATCAAGAAGGCTTTCATTCAGGATGGAAACGAAAGAAAAGCGGTGGCTGTTAAAGCTCTTAGAAGTAAGCATTTTAGCAGTTCTTTGTTGTAAGCCTATTAGCAGCTTTAACTTGTAGGAGGTTTTGCTCATCCTATATCATTGTTCTGTTTTACTCTCGATTTCATGCTTTGTTCTCTCGCTCTTCGCGAGTTTCTCACTGTCATAAATTAATCAGTGGCTCGATCAGTCGATTTATAAAGTTGATACAGTTGAATACATAAAATATTGATAAAAGTGCACGTTTATATGTGAACCCACATACAGCGCCCGTTTCAGTATAAGCCTAACTACGGTATGAGTGTGTTGTGGCTTGATATTTATATTCCGTCCTTATCCTCCTAGTATGTCCTTCTCCTTTTATGCATTTGAGTCATGCGTATCTCTTCATAGTTGCTTTCTTCTTTCTGTACCTTCATTTGCTATCAAATTTAGGTTCGAATTGGCGCCTTAAAGTGTTCAAGTACTTAATCGTAATCGTAATTCCAAGATTTCTACAGTGCCCAACGAAAGCCGAGTAGCGGGGACCAGCTTGTTCACAGGCGCTCAGTCAAAACAAAATCGAAAGGCAAAAGGGTTCAGTTCAAGGTCAAGATCCAAAAGTCAGACGGAGAGAGCGTTGCAGCTACGGGGGAGGGGTGGTGCTTGGGGTTAGAGAGGAGAGAGATATAAGAGGAAGAAGGGGTGTCAGGATACGATCTGTGAAAGAGGAATGTTTTGAGTTTTGAGTGAAAGGCCGAAGGGATCTCATCTATATATATCCAACACACTCACTGTTCCATTCAGGTGGATTCTCGGCTGCAGATGTTAAACTGATGGAGGATAAGATCCATTTCTTGTCCGGAGTTCCTCGTCACGCCAACATCGTCAATTTTCTTGGAGCTTCAGAAGAGGAAAACAACGGAGGTAATTACAATCAAACTCCTCAACTTCGATCTCAGTTTTCCTTCTCAAATTATCACTTCGTTTAAAGAGATATAGATGCCTATATATTTGTAGCACAAATGTTGCTTATCCTATGTCGAAGACATTATATATCAGTTAAGTTTAGTTCCACTGACTCCAGCTCTTTGAGAGTGAAAAAGTGACGAAACTTGCGCCTATTTATTACACAAAGTTTAGCTACTCCGGTAATCAAATTATATTTCTCGATAGCTGTAAAACGTTACATTTAACTGCATCATTAAAAATTATGCGTTGGTTAAAACAAGGTCGAAAGCGTACAAATTTTGCTTACAAACATGCATAATCATTGGGTCGTATAAAGTTTTTGACATTGCATTAGCATAATCATTGGCTCACGTAATGTTTTTAAACTTTACACACACACACACGCAGATATATATATATATATATATGCAGTAGACCTAAGCAAATACAAAGTGAACTGTACGCAAATTTTTAACAAAATGATGGTTTCAGGTCCAATAATGATTCTGGAGTGCTGTTCGATGCCCCTGAAGGAATGGTTGAAGAGCAACAGGAAAGTGACAAGCGAAGTTTTGGAGAACATGTTAACCTTTACTCTGAACATCGCCAGAGGTGTTGAACATCTCCACGAGAACGACGTAGGAGTCGCTTTCGAGCATCATACATAAAAGTCTTAAACAATTCATGTAGACCGTAGTTCTTGAATTTCAGGATTTTGTATATCAAGTAACCGCCTCTTGGTTCTATAGGCCTATAGTTATCCTCTGCTTCTTCACCACGTCTGTTATATATTATATTTACCATGACATGGTAAACCGAATCTATAAGTTATCATTTAAAAATATCCGATTGTAGCCTATATAGCTATGTTACATCAAAAGGCAAGACTAGCATAATAGAGAAATAATGCACTTGCAGCATTTAATTATAAAAACAAACAGGGTTTAAACATAACTTAACACGTAATTTATACAAATTCCCAAAAAGTGGTAATCAAATCAAAACAGAAATAATTAAAGAAAACTAATTGATGTTTGAAAAGCATGTATCTTCTGCCAGAAGAAGCTAACGCACCAAGACACAGATGACTCAGTAATACATAAATGCATTTAATTTGTTAACAAGCCGCTTGAGCGAAGAATCACAAGCGATTCCAGATAAGCAATAAAATGCGATGCAAATCAGTATAATTATTACTATTGTAATTTTGTTATATTCAAGAGTATAGCGCCTTCTAAGAGCTCAAGAAAGCTCTGTAAAATATTGAGTTTAGTTAAGCACACTTGAGCAATTGTGTAAGAGCTACCGCTGCTCATCCTTTGTAAATATAGAATTAGTTGTGACATCACGCCATGTTGAACTTGTTGAACTTGAATCTGGATCACGAGTTTCGTAAAGTTAGAGACGTGTTTATTTCATTTTGGCAGATCATACATCGTCGTCTGGCTGTGCGAAATGTTCTGCTGACTCAGCAGTTTGGCGGATGGGTAGCCAAGCTTATTGGTTTCGGACCCAACAGAGACGATAGCGAAGACAAGACAAAGAAGGTAAATCTTATAGTCTTATAGCAGCCTAGAAATCTGCCTTCATGTCGTGATTAATATTAATAGGAGCCTGTGAGTATGCGCGTTCTCTCGCATATAAATCTGCTGGCATGAGATGATTAATATTCATAAGGAGTATATGAATATGCGGGTTTTCTCGTATAGAAATCTGCTGTTATGAGGTGATTGATATTCATAAGAAGCAATGAATATGCTGGGTTCTCTCGATTGTGCATTTTATACTAGAAATCGTAAATTAAGATGAACAGCTCGCAAAGTGAATTAAAATGATTTGAAGCGGAATAATGTATTTTGATTAATATAGCGCCCTTTATATTGTTTAAAATATGTTATTAATTTTATTTATATAATACACTTATTACGGGTGCAAGGGTAGTAAGCTTAACTGAATCTGAGGCACGAGACAATTGTGCCCGAACAACTTGTCAGGATAGTCAAACTTAGTACGCTCAGCAGGCGCAAACCCACACTCGTTGGATTACATACTCAGTGCGTTACTATTAGATCACCGCGCCGTTCAAAGGACCAGTGCTTAAAAGAACAACAAGGGCACTTTTATGTACATACTCCAAAAATAAATGTCAAATTCACAATTAAAATTGACAGCGAGAGATACTCTTATTAAGTAGAAAAAATGCTCGGAAGTCAGCGTTGTCTGTTTCTAACAGGCTGCGGTGCCAGTCAAGTGGATGTCTCCCGAAACACTGGCCACAATTAACGGCATCGACCCAGTCTATAATAAAAAGACAGACGTCTGGTCATTCGCAATCACCGTATGGGAAATCTACTCTTTGGGTAACTATAAATAATCACCTAAATACAATATTAATCAGGTAACTTTCAGGCAAAAGTGAGTTAAGAATCTGATCTCTGATCAAAAGTAATGACTTCTATGACCATAATGCAGAAATGTCATGAGTTTTCGTGCATTCTACGCAGCTGCCCCAAGGAACTAAACTAACTGTTAATGCCTCTCCGAATCTCGAACTCTTTCCTTTCCTTTAAGAAACGCCTCAGGACTATTTGTCACATGTTTTCAAACATCTGGGTATCTAACTACATTTCACCTGGCGACTTACTAACCCCGCCTCAAATTCGCATTTCTATGTGACTCTGTGCATTAAATATTTTTCTAATAATACTGCTAAGTTTGACTGACTTATTAAAAACATCCTTATTCCTTTACATGTAGTTGACCTTTCGCAGAAAGCGTTGTTCTTTATTTGTATTGTAATATTCATAGAGTGCCAGCATTATGTAAAGTAATTTAGGTGATTATCGTGCAAATTTATTGCCTAGCCTATTCTCTAATCGAATCTAAAGAATTCTACAGCGGCGATACCACAATGCACTAATTATTAATTAACTGGTCGCTTTAAGTGAAATATATAGCGTTTAGAGTTAAGAAGCATACTACTTTACATCTACACTCTAACATTTAATTGACTTCATCATAATCTCATTTGTTAATGTTTGCAAAACGATCAATGACAGAAGGTTAGAATCCTGCAGCTGAGTACATCTTGAGCAAATATTAAATGACCACGTTTCACGTAGACTTAATTCTGGTATACGTTCGTTCCTTTAGGGTATACATACAGTATTTGTTGCTTCATTTATTCAGGAGAGACCCCGTATCCGAATAAAAACAGCAACGAAGCTAAGAGACTGATCATAAAAGGCCTGAAACCTACAAAACCAGACGAATGTCCCCCGGAGTTGTGAGTAATGGCTTTTTAGTTTGCAGTATTCGACGATTCAAAATGAAAAATTAAAAACAACATTTAATTATTTAAGCTTACGTATAAGTATAAATTTATTTAACTCAATACAGCACCATTAGAACATGCTTCATTTATGAAATCCTGTTCAGCGTTGGTCGGTCTATTATCGTCTACAATCGCTATCAAATAAACCAGAAACTGGTCAGAATATCCTGGTTGAGGCGAAAATGTGTGTTTCACCTCCAATATCGATAAGGTGGTTTAATCGGTTGGCGCGATGGGCCTGTAATCGACAGATTGTGGGCTCGTGCCTGCTAAACGAATTCCGTAAAACGACCTTGGGCAAGTTGTTTGCCCAAACGAGCCTCTGTGATCAAGAAGTCCAATTTGGTACCGGCTTAAGCTGAGAAGTAAAGAGCACCATAAGAGATAGTGGGGTACGGTAGCCACTTGGCTTAAGCTGAGAAGTAAAGAGTACCATTAGAGATAGAGGTAGCCACTTGGTTGGAACGCTCGGTTAAGTAAGTAAGTAGCAAGTACATTGTCCGATATTAGAATATGCCGCCGATAGTAATGCCTCAAGATTCTTGGCCCTACATGGTGTCCTGTTGGCATCTTGACAGCACAGATCGCAGGCTTAAGAAAATCCCTGGAAATCCCTGGTCGGTCATTGTTAGTTAATCAGCTATATATGGCGACGATGACGCTCATCAGTGTGGATGAACTCATACAAAACCAGTAAAATTCACTCAATAGGCACAACAGAAGCTGACTCGGATGCAAAATATCTCCGTATGTATCAGATCTTTCCGAACAAAAGGCTTTATCCCGACAAAATTGCACATTTCTTCGGAACTAAAGTTGGTGGCGGACGGATTTGTCACTAGTGAGATTCTGACTCTTGTAGAGTACTCTGTGGAGAGTACGGGTTCGGGCCTCCCCTGAGTCTAGGAACTTTGAGCAAGTACTTCACTCACATTTGCTCAGCGCCACCGACTGATGCTAAGTCATTAGAAAGTAACGCTTAATAAATGCAGAAATATTAATAATTAAAAACTAATAATAAGCAGCAAGTCCTGCGATGCTGTGACTCAGTATTCAGGTCCTTAGATTCTTCCACTGTCGGCTCAAAGCCAAAGAGGGGAAATAGAGCGCTTCCCTTACGTTCCACGATGGGATATGAGAGCTTTACTGTTTTGTGAACGCAGGTTCGAGTCGGCTGTTCAACCGTGTTGGGAGACGACTCCTAGTAATCGACCGACTATGACGGAGGTATGTTCGGCGATCGAAGCTTTCCGCAGCGGTGGAGGTGGCGAGGGATACTACACGACGGAAGATGGCAACTACGCAGGCGGGGCTTACGGTGGCAGCCGGGGCGGAGGGGAGCTGTACGACGACGGAAGATAATGCACTCAAATCTGACCTCTTTAACCACCTGCGAAGCAGAACTTTGCACTAATGATACTCGGAATGACGTTGCAATGCTCTGTAGCTGGCCACTGTAAGTGTAATTGGGGTATGTCACGAAGTCTTTTTATTATAATTTTATGTCTATGGAGTATTGTAATCATGGTTTGACTGCATACACTGACTAAACTTAGCTAAGGAATAGTATATACTAAGTGGACTAAGTAGAAATGATGATGAACGATGTGGAAGAACATTTATGCTGTGATCTAACACTTGAACTTCAAAGGAATTGTAGGTAGGCCTAAAGGATCTTATGTGAATAAACTCTCATATGTAAGCCTACTCTGTGTATCTTTCATTTATTTACTCTTTCCTAATTATGCCATTCATATGATTTTCTTATGCCTATACTCCGTGTATAATTCATATGCCTACTCTTTCATATGCCTTTCATATGACTTTCATATACCTACTTTGTGTAACTTTCATTATGTACAGAGATTGTGAAATTAGCAACATGCCCCATATAAAGAAGGCAACGTTTGTAGGAAAATCTTTGTGAAACTGTTGAATGGAATAGTTAACCTAACAAGATATAACCCGAATCCAAAGAAAAGTCGGTCTTAGTGATGGAAATGTTGCTAAAGACAAAGTTTGCATGTTTTATATTTAAGTTAGGTCTTTGTCATTTAATAAACTTTTCCGTGTCTATCTTGAGTTTATTGTGAACGATATTAAAGATAATTATAAAATGTACTACCTGTTCTGCTGTTGATTAAAGATGAGGTACAAAATGTTGTATATATATACATTTTGCGTGGCCCGCCTCGACTGTCCGTTCTGTCCTTTAGCCCATCCCCTCTGTGTGCAACCCATATCATATATATATATACAACATTTTATACCTCAGACGGACGGTCCAGGGGTTGCGACGGAGTGTCAGACAGCGCAAACCAGTAGAATGATACCAAACCGGATTCCTGTGATCTTGATTATTATTTTATTTGAGGATTGAGTTTTTTGTGGGTTTTGAGCGTTAACGTTGAATGGTTGCTGTACTAGTTTGCTTATAAAAGGGTGAGATGTTGTATATATATATTATATATATATATATATGCAACATATATGCTATATATATGCAACATATATGCTATATATATGCAACATATATGCTATATATATATATATATATATATATATATATATATATATATATATATATATATATATATATATATATATATATATATATATATATATATATATATATATATATATATATATATATATATATATATATATATATATATATATATATATATATATATATATATATATATATATATATATATATATATATATATATATATATATATATATATATATATATATATGCTGCACACAGAGGGGATGGGCGAACGGACAGTCAGGCGGGCCACGCAACACAAAAGCTGTGAAACTGGTTCTTTTTTGCTACAGTATGCATCAGTTCGAAAATACATCTCCGTTGAGGCCCAATATTAATATGAATAGCCGTTGCTGGCTGCAGTGTATTAATGCGCTCTACAGCTGTGCATGAGTCTTAATGCCGATTCACTATAGAAATGACAAGGGTAAACAGTAAAAACAAATAATGCGGAAAAGCCGAAAGAAGCTGGAGACGAAATGAACAAGAAAATAACCAGATGGATGGATATATAATGCCTGCTGAGACTTACATAATGTCCTATCATATTAGGATGTCGGTAGACCATCGCTGTCAGTGGTTTCATCACTACATTTGACGATCAAAGGCGAGTTTAAAAATGCAAAAATTAATATGTAATTGCATTCTTTACGCAAGGCTACTTTGGGAAAAACACTGTAATTACAAACAATCGTAATCGTAATCTCAAGCTTTCTACAGCGCCCAACTAAAGGTAAGTTGCGGGAACCAGCTTATTCACAGGCGCTCAGTCAAAACAAAATCGATAGGCAAAAGATTTCGGTTCCAGGTCAAGATCCAGGAGTCATGCAGTCAGACAGTCGGACGGCTACGGTGGATGATGTTTGAAATTGAAGCGAGAAGAGAGATAAGGGGAAGAGGAAGAATCAGGATAAGATTTTTGGCAAAGAAGTGTTTTCAGTCTTGAGTGAAAGACCTGCGCAGAAAATGAAAAAGGTGAAGTGTTGTGAAATGAAGCAATAGCAATGACTTTTCGGTAATAAGCCCGTGGGGTTTTGAAATGTTCGAAAATTATAATTGACAGCTGGAACCGTTAAATCTCGTCATGTTATTGCAAAAAAGCGTTTGAAAATATAAATATAAAACTGTAAATTTAAAATGTCAAATATTATATTTGTATAGTCTACTAATATAGTAGACATCGTATTTCTGTCAACCCTAATGCTTGCTGGGGAACGTGACCTACTGTTTTTCTGGTTTGAGAAAGTTCCGTTGTTGCTCTCTTAGGTAGCCCGGTCCATAGTGTTGTCAAAATAGGTCAAGAATATATGACTAAAGTGCCCTTGTATTTCATTCTGTCAGACGAGTAGAGGATCATGTGGGTATCAGTAGCTAGGTTATAGTTTCCTGCCTGATCGGCAAGTGATATATGAATGTTTCTACCTGTAAACGAGAAGCAGGTGTGTGTATGTGTCTTGGGTTATTTATTGCCGTTTCAGCAGTGCAGTTGCTTGTGTTACTCACGTGCCTCTTATGCGTAAAAAGGCAACTTTTTCAGGCTTGTTACAGGTCACCAGCCCCTAGGATAAGGTAAAACAAGTTATGACATGTAGTCTATCTGCTATTATATGTGCTTAAACGTGTCATTTTTTATATATACTATGCCCTTTAGACTCATTATTAGCCTGTAAATCTTTTCCATCATTAAGCCTACTTGATTTTCTAATACATATGTCACTCTAGCTTACTCTTAGTTTTTCATTATTTATGAATTCAGTAAGCCCCATTTTCTAATGAAAAATAATCAATCGATGGCGCTGATCAGTTTTGTATGAACAACTTGCTAAAAGTTCCTAAAAAGTAACTGCCTCGAAAGCAGCGCACAAACCGTATTGTTGTCAACCGTTGTCGTAACGGAACAGAACTTGCGGGATACTAGCTACTCAACGAACCTTCAGGTGTCAGATGCAACAACCCATCACCTATGTATACGGCAGACCAATCCTATTATAGAGGCGAATGGTACCCCGATGAGATACAGATCAAAATTGCATAAAGTCACAACTAACATTTGATATAATACATCAAAAGCAGGCCTACATTTTATTTATTATTTCGTTATTTTTAAACTGCACTTGAAATTCATAAGTTCTAGAAAAATTTATGAATATAAGGGAATGCGTTCTCTTTTGAATCATACGGATGTTGCATATCTACCCACGAACCTTTCAGTCTGTTCCTTTTGCTGGAAGACGATGTGTAAGTTTCAAAGGTTTCGAAAGCTATCCTACACTCTGTTTATACGGGAGCACGTTTAGATTAATTCACCTCATACACAGCCTTATTCTTACAAGACTCGACTATTGCAACTCTATACTCTATGGTCTTCCTGAGTGCACACTTCTTTCCCTAACTAAAATACTACATCAGGCTGCAAGACTGTGTCTTGGACTTTCATACCGAGATCACATCACTCCTGCCCTTTGTTCTCTACACTGGCTTCCAGTATGCGAGCGTATCCGCTTCAAGCTGGCTCTCTTCATGTTCAAATCATCTGTCATCCTATTTATCATCCATGGTTACACCTTGTAACTCTGTTAAAGGCCGATCCTTTCTTCGGTCAGCATCTGCTGGAAAATATTTTGTTCCTTGCACACGTCTCGTCTTTGGCCGGTGTTCATTCTCAGTTGCTGGTCCCTCCATCTGGAACTCTCTACCTCCTTATGTTCGTGACTCTCCTACTGAGGCTGTCTTTCGCTCTAACCTTAAAACTTACCTCTTCCAGTCTGCTTATGGTTCTTAATGCTTTGCCTAACCTGGCTTCAAGTGCACTTCTGAACTTTATAAGGAGGGCATTAACAAATTTTAGTTGTATTGTATTGTATTATACTTCAAGGAATTACAAGTAGACCTAAAGGATCTTATGTGAATAAACTTTCATATGTAAGCCTATTCTGTGTATCTTTCATTTGCCTAATCTTTCATAATTATGCCTATCGTATATGACTTTTATATGCCTACTGTGGGTAACTTTCATGTGTTTACTCTTTCATTTGCCTTTCTTATGACTTTCATATGCCTATTCTGTGCATCATTTCATATGCCTACTCTTTCATATGCCTATCATATATGACTTTCATATGCCTACTGTGTGTGTTTCCATTATGTACAGAGATTATGTAATTAGCAACATATCTTACACAAACCAGTATTTGTAGGAAAGTCTTTTTTAACATGCTGACTCTAATAATCATCAAGGTTTTCTGCGATACTGTTGCACTGAATAGTTAACCAAACAAGGCATAACTTAACTCCAAATAAAAGGCGAAATAAATTTGTGAGCCTTACTGATGGAATTTTTGATAATGACATAACTTGCATGTTTTACACTTAAGTTAGGTCTCCGTTATTTAGTGACCTCTTTCGAGGTATATGCTACCTATTTTGCTATTAGCTAAATATGAAGTACAACAGTTTTGAAACTGATTAGCATCAGCTCGAAAATATCACTTCGTTGAAGCCCGATATTAACACTTATTAACCTTCACAGTCTATGGATGCATTAATGAGCATTACAAGTAAGTAAGTTAGTAACAGGAAGTAAGTAGCCTTTAGTAGGATCTGACAAGCGCACATGCATTATATTGTGTAAATCAGTTATATACATATTCAAACTAGATTATAATACGGACAAATACAATAGACAGACATACACGCTTAAATATGACTAAAGATACATCGAATTACAAAGCAACTTTAAAACGATTTGGATTTAACAATACGTAATATGTAAGTGTCCTCTCTTGCGAAGCAAGTGCTTGTCCTCACAAAGAGGTGGCAGCAGCTGACGAAGGCAGTGCACTGGAAACTGCGATTTCTCGAAGAGCTTCCAGAGCTTCCGTCTGCTCCAGCTTTCACCTCTTCAGCTCTATAGCTCTTCCTACTTGTTTGCCATCTGCGACCGTGTTTAAGAGCAGCTGTGAATGAGTGTCAGTGTCTACTCACTAGAAATGAAAAGGGTAGACAGCAAAACAAATACACGTGAAAACGCCGAAAGAAGATCTAGACGTAATGCGAAAATGTTTTAGACTTACGTAACATCCTATCGTATTAGGATGTCGGTAGACTAGCTATCGCTGTCAGTGGTTTCATCACTGCATGGAAGATCAAAGGCAAGTTAAAATAAGACACAAATTAATGTGTATTTGCATTTTTACGCATGGCTACTTTGGATAAAACAAAGTAATTACAAGCCTGTGTGGTTTCAAAATGTCCGAAAATTATGAGTGACAGTTTGGAACGACAAAATTTCCTCAAATTACGCAAAGCTTTCGGGGATATGCATAGAAAATCAAATTAAAGAATTCAAAGATTATATTAATATAGTCCTCTAACATATTAGGCATCATATTTCTGCCAACCCTGATGTTGGCTGGGCACGTGACTGTTTTTCTGGTTTCAGAGGGTTCTGTTGTTGCTCTCTTAGGGTTAGGGTTTATAGGGTTAGGGTTTATAGGGTTAGGGTTAGGGTTGTTAGGGTTTATAGGGTTAGGGTTTATCCGAAGTTTATAGTGTTCTCAATATCGGCCAAGAATAAATCAATATTCTCAATATCAGTATCATAAATCATATATATCATTCTCTTAAACCAGTAGAGGCTCATATAGGTATCAGTAACTAGATTAGCTATATAGGTATCAGTAACTAGATTAGCTATATAGGTATCAGTAACTACGTTGCTTCCTGGTATAGGTATAGGTTTCTGCCTGATCGGCAAGTGATTTATGAGCGTGTTTCTACATGTAAACTAGAAGCAGATGTGTTTGTCTCGAGTGATTGACTGCCATATTAGCAAAGCAAATGTGTGATACTCACGTGCCTCTTATGCCTCAAAAGGCAACTTACTGGTCACCAGCCCTAGAAGTAGACTAAGGCGAAACAAGTCATGGCATGTGCTCTAACTGCTGTTACATGTGCTCAGGTGTGTCATTTCTAATACTATGCCCTTAAGATTCATTGTTAGCCTGTAAATCTTTTCCATCAGTACTCGGTTTTCTAATACATATGTAACTCCTGCTAACTCAGGTTTTCATTATTTCTGCATTTATTAAGTACCACTTTCTAATGAAAAATAACCAATCGATGGCGCTGAGCAGTTGTGCGTGAAACACTTGCTCAAAGTTCCTAAACAGTAGCTGTCTCAGGGGAGTCTCGAACCTGCGCACGCAACGTGTTGTAAGCTAAGTGCTAAAAACAATTGGCTATTGTGTTTACCAGCATCAAAATTGTCTTACTGTCTTCATCTTTAGCAGTGTTTCAGCGTTCCTTTAAATATTTGTTAGTTAGTTAGTTATCTGTACATTTTTATAGCGCCTTTTGGTACATCACAAAAGCACTGCCTACGTTAATGTAAATGACGCTAAATGTAATTAAGAACAGAAGTACGTCAGCAAGCGAAACAATGCGCAGCTAACTAGGAGTCACCAAAGGCTGGCTCACGCACATAGGTGGGGCGTAGAATGAAAAAACCACCGCCCAGCAGTCCCTCACTGGTGGTAGATGCCGCAGCACCCGGATGATATAGGACTATAGGACAGATTGGCAGCTATGTGGCCCTAAAAAGTTAAGGAAACTTTTCGCTTCGTTTCATTTAATTTCTGCATATTTTGCTTTTAAATTTCAACACTATTTTGATTGAATGAGTTAATGTTTCTTTGCTGTGAAGCATAGAGAGAAGCAAATTCTCGTTATGTAATATGCCATCTAATAGTTTGCATGCACAAAAGTCCTCGAGGAGGATTTTTATTGCTGCTTTTTCTCTGAGCTGTCGTTTGGATGTGAAGGTATCGATTTTACAGAGAACCTGCCAACTACGATCTGAGCCACTTGTCATAAATGCAAACTCAAAGGTTGCAGAACAAGGCTATAAAATGCTAACAGTTTCTCGCGTTGACCCCATTTGTGTTCATTCAAATAAATTGTTAAAACCGTCGTCTCAGTTTGCTAGTGACAAATCTAGAAAATAGTTACCCTATTTATATTATATTACATTAATAGGTGTGACGCCTTATCCTAATATATAAAATCAGATGTCAGGCGTTTGATGAAGTAGGGACTGACTGTGAATCGGCCGGGCGAATCTTCCTTTGATCTGGAAGTAATGGAAAGCATTTTACTCATTAATCCATGAATACTATGCTATTAATTCGAAAGCTGTCCCACTCTCTGTTAATGAGGGAAAACATTTAGGATGAATTTACCTTATCATGGTACAGAAAGCAAAAAAGTGCACTATATTAATTATTTTATTTATTACATTAAATTACATTACGTAAATGAAAATCATTTCTGAATTTATGATATAGTCCTACAGTGTGCTGGTTTCTTTAAACTTTGAAATGCTTAACGGGTTTGAACATAAATGCAGTGCATAACAAATATAGCACGCTAACAATAGGTCTGTGCTATGCATGTTGGTATTATATAGCATGTGTCCAAACTAGATATAAAACGGGGTTTATCAATAACGAGACTTAATAAAAGTTCTGTCATAGTGATATAGTTACATTTATTTGCATACCAGTCGTCTTAAGGCTGTTCTTTTACAAGGTGCTAGGAACACCAATCATTCACTACTGGACCTCACATGAAGAAAAGTAGGCTCAGATTATAGACTCGCTCCAAATGATAGTCTCTTTTAACAGTCAATTTGTAATCATTGCTATCACGATTGTTCATTTCAAATCAAATGAAGACTTACAGCTAGATAATGACTCAAAATCTGTGTTATCGGTTAATGATAAACTGTTGAGACCACGGCACTCACTGATTTTAGTCAGAGATGGACTCTGCATTTACAAAAACAATGCCTCAATGAGGAAGTCCAAACTTCATAGAAATAGCGGAGAAATTTTCCTTACTTCCCAGTGCATTGACATTTAACTTTTTCACAAAATAAAAGACACTGCCTATGAACAGACAGAGTAAAAAGGCATAATATACTTGACGAATTAAACCGCAACAGATTTGTAGCAATCATGTAAGTGCTGCTCTGTTTCAAGGTGATAAAAATTTATGTAGCGGCTTTCAGTGAAACTGAAGTAAACGAGGTCCCATGATCCACTGTGAAACAGGGAAGTCACTCATTTCCCTTACTTAGGTCCTTGACATATCCAATGCTCCTGAACACGCGGTTCTGAAATTGAAAAGGCATTATTTAAATCATAAATTGATAACAAATGTTCATAAAATACTTGTCCTACAATGACGGGCAGGATTGCTATGGCCAAGGGGTCACTTATTTAGCCACTCTGCAGTTGTAGAGTAGCGTAGGATGGGCCACATTGTAATTGTCCAATAGACTTCTGACACAGACAGCTTATTTAGCAGATCAGTTATACTTGTAGAATGTGTATGGGATTGAACCATTGTGCAAATTGAAGCTTATCTTTAGAAGGTTAATGATAAGCGACGTCAAGCAACACAATCTGCACTGGTTTGTAAGTCTACTTTAAATATTTTCAACCAGGAAGTGTTAAGGTCATATCTATACGAACAAATTATAAGGATGTTTAAAAATATCTACAGAGCAAGAGATGTATACCGTGTTTGACACTGCATGGCACGATAAGAGAATAGGAAGCTATTGAAAGCTCGCTTATTTAACACCTGCTAGGTGGTCTATCTCTCAGCATGCCTGCCTGTCATTGTATGCCTTACCAAGTATCTAATCATGCCTATAATACAATCAGCTTCTAATCTGTTAGTAGTTTATTTTTTTCGCTTCTTCAAAAGAGATGAGTGCATGATTTCTGTATATAAAACCGATTTGGTGATCGGACAAGCTCGACTTTGGTGCTTATTTCTGAAGAACAATGATTTTGCTACTGAGTTTGACGTTGCTTAAACTCTGTTCATTAGCTTTTTCTGAAAGGTTAGTTCACTTTAACATCATTTAAAGAATGCTTATTAGGAAATGCACTGGCATTTTGCTGCAAATAATTGAAACAGGTGGCGAAAATTAGTTCGGAGTTATTAAAAATCAAAACCATTCAGATAATTTTATGCCCGGTTGCACAAAATTCAACTTACATAGCTATTTACGTTTTACATTTAATCGTCACATTCATTTTCTGTTGCCCAATAGCAAAACTAATTTTTGCTTATTTAATTGACTTAATTGCAAGATAATTATATTCGACCCACTTCCGATTATTCACCTTAGTTTGCTAAGGAATCTTAGCGGCGATCTAATCTATTGACTTCTTTTGACCTTCTCACAATGCGCAATTCATCAATCGCAATCAGTTGAATCAGTCTGCGAAAATCCGAAAGATTTGGGGAACTAGACGTCAGGATAAGCAAGTTCAACACAGGTGATATTTAAGTTTATGCCGGAGAGGAAATAAAAGACTGAAAAAAACGCGAAAAACTGGGAAGTAAATTCTTAAACTTCAGACCAGCCAATGAGAACATCCTAGAGCCTAAAATTACCTTTTACCTTTAGTTCTTAGTCCTTGGCTTTTGGTTCTTTTGTCCTAAATCCTTGGTTTTGATCTAATCGGATTTAAGGAGAACAAAATTAAAATAACTTGCTCTTACTTGATTACATTTGCTTCTAGAATGCAAAAATTAATCACTGCTATTTTCTCACATTTGTCTACAAAAATCAATCAGAATAATTTGTTCTAAGTAAGCTCGGATTTATCAGTTACTCTAATTTAAATCGCTTTAAATTAATCTGATTTAATACCAAATTTTGAAAAAGATGTCCCTAATGCAACCCGCTTTGCTCTTTTTTGCTCGTTAAATACATCTGAAAAGCTTACAGCGCTTTGCCATATCCCGATTACCATAGGTAGGAATTGTATCCCCTAGACATTCTTGATTTGTGTTTTTCTGAAATGTTATTGTGCCACTGGTATTGACTTAAGGCATCACTACAGTACATTGTAATATCGCTGGTCATTTATATTTCATACAGTCTACCACAGCCGGCTCCAGAATTTGAAGTTAGGAGCCACAAGATAGCGGGCTTGGATAACTACTATATATTTTTGTCTGCTTCTGAATATGAGAAACATGGAAAATTATGTTAGAATGACTTTACAAGCACTGGCAGCTAGAATTGCTTGCTTATGGTGCTTCTGTCGTCCGTTAGTTTCCTCATCTATCGGCTAATGCAAATATTACGAAGAAATGCTAAGGAATACTGGTTTGCATTAAAAGCAAATCACCAGTCAGAACTTGACAAGTATATATGTATGTATGTATCTAAACTTTTATATAGCGCATTTTAGGAACCTCTCAAAAGCGCTGTGAACATGGCTGCCCAGTTAATTTAAACAAGTAAGTCTTGACTAACGAAGAGAATGTTTCTTGGGACAAATTCACAGAAATAGAACGAATGTTTATAGGAAGACTATTCCACAGGGAAGGACCCATGCAAGACAATGCACGGTGTTGTCGTGCTGATGTACCACAGCGAGGAAGTAGTGCAAAGGCGCTACATTAATGTTCAGATACATACACATACAGAAAAGTGCGCACTAGATATTGTCCATCAAGACTGTTTGCATATAAATCGCAAGGCTTCATAAGAGATTCATTTGCATATCAAACTTTTATTGCTACAGCCATTATGAAGACATCTACTTCATACAAACTTTATCGAGACAAGTATGCAGCATTTACTATGAAGAAATGTGTGAAGGCTGGTGGACGGGCTATGACTGCGATCCAGTAGCGTGAGTGTGTTGAAACTTATTTTCCTTAAACCGTTATTTTACTACTTGAAACAGAAGTTGGCTACCTAGTTAACAGTGTACAATATTACTTGAAGCTCCACCCAGTCTTTATCTACCTTAAACACTCCCATCTTTATCATCCGAAATCTCTCTGATCTACCGCGTTTTGTCGTCATATTATGCAATTACAATATAATTAATGTAAAACTGAGGGCCCTTTAAGAATGAGTGTGAACGTCATTGCAGTACAAATAAGACATGAAAACTACAAATATTAAGGGCTAATAGTTTCCAAACTTCGCTACTGGTCACCTGCTCCATAGGAAAATGAAAAGGTATGCTGATACAACTTCCTACACATGTAGTAGAATAATTATTTATATCAATCCCAGCAAAACTGGCTGGCTGTTAGACATCCAGATGAATTCAATTTTAAAGCATCGAGGCAAAGGCAGTTGGCTCACTACTGGAATCCATGGAATAAACTGTAATTACTGGCGCAGCATTGTATTTAGGTAACTTTACCCTATCATTTGACTTGATCACATCACCCATAGTCGTTCCTCATACTCGATGCTACGTGCTTCAGAAACTCTGAGCATGCTGTCATCTTTCAACTGTAGTTGGGAATCTGTTAGTAGGGCTCTGCGTGTGTGACCGTGCTTGCCACTGGTGACTCTTCCAGTTATCTGATCAATGTTTAATAATGGATGAATGTTCTGTTCTTAATGACATTTAACATCGCTAAAGCTAGCGCAGAGAGTGCCTCTGATTAGTTTATCTTGAAGAGGCGCTAGACATATTTCCGATTACAATTACAGGGCTAATATACCCGAATTAGCAATTAGGTGATAGAAGTCTTGATGGCAAAACTATTAAAAACACTAGGCAAGTGCTTAAGTAAATATGCAAACAACTAAATCCCTTGAGCGAATGCGAAACGTTCTTTAAATTGGCAATATTTGCTCTTTAAGGTCCGAAACATAGGGTCCTAGTGCTGCCAATGGTGACAGAGGCGACTCAGTAGCAATAAGAAAATTGCTTGTGATTAAAGTTTTGTTATGGCACGTTGATCCTTTCATCATTGTCTTATTATTATCGTTAAACATATTTAAGAGTTATGACGAATGAAGCAAAGTCAATCAACCGGCTTATAGAAATTAATTATTCACAATTGTAGGAAGCAGTCGTGCAGTGTAGAATACTACACAGATATTGGTGTCACAAGAAGGTGTCAAGCAGGATGGCAGCCATATCCAGGCAACTGCGATATCCGTAAGTAATATCACAATTTATCTACGTATAGCTGCCTGGCAGCTTTTTTACTTTTTATGTTGGCATATTACTTATCTCACAAATGAATTTATCTTTACTGATTTTGGATGGTATCAAACGTGTAAGCGTTCGCTATGAGCATATTAGAAAATGAGCGCAGAAATCAATGGCTAAGTTCCTGAAATGAAAGAAAAAGCTACAGTTAGCCAGGGTCAACAAGTGCAAAGATTAGTTGTGCTTTTTATTCTAAGTAAGGGCAATAGGCATAAGCATTACTACATCTATCAGTTGCTTTTATGGTCTAATCTTTTCTAATCTAATAACTTCTATAGCGCCGTTATCATTACTTTGCTTAATAAGATTTTGTAACTTATTTCTCGTGTGTTACTCATTACGAGTGTTTTAGCATTAACAAAGATGTGTGTTTATTTCATTGTTCAAATTGGAACGAATAAACTTTTTATAAGACAACTACCTATTTATATTTAATCAAAGTAACTTTAATTAATTATTACTGTATGCTTTAGCTATATGTAATCCACCCTGTGTCGGAGGAAAGGCATGCATAAACCCGAATGTCTGCGGATGTCTCGCCACTTCCGGAGGGCTTTGTTCCATTGGTAATTAATTACTGAATTAGGTATCAAGTATTAAGGAAAAGCCTAACTACAGACAATAATAACTGAATCTATTCCAACATCATCATCATCATCATCATCATTATCATCATCATCATCATCATCAATCGAGGCGTGTCCCTCTCTGGAGCATTGCCTTTTCCACGAATCTGCCTACCGTCCTGGTCTTAGGCTCACCTTCAGGCTGTGTGTCTCCCGAAGTTCAGCTGGCAGAGCAGCTGCCTTAACCGTCCTGGTTTGTGAGTGTCTGAGCCGCTCGATCAGTCTCTTCCAGCACGAAAGCGCTCCACAGGTACTGAAGAGCTCAAAAGGCCTAATAATAAATTAAACACAGTATAGAAGTTGCTTGCTAAATTCTGTCTCATTTAAATAGGCCTAACAATACTACTACTACTACTACTACCACCTACACTACCACTACTGCCATTACTACTACTAGTAGTAATAATAATAATAACAACAACAATAATAATAATAATTAATCAAGGCAAAAATCTAAGTCATTGTAAGTCATGTTGCCGTCCGTCGATTCTTTAATGATCTTCTAAAGTACATTCTGTATGCAGTCCATAAGGAAGAAAATCCTAACATTGTACCCCATTGCTATCTGCGTCCAGAATAGGGCATGCGTGTAATACTGTGCTCTTTGAGACTGGACTAGAAGGAGTAAGGTGAGGTAGCACCTTATGCGTAAAAGCGAATGAAATAGTAAATTTATGACATTTGAGTCTGAATGCATGAAGGAGAAGCCATGTAGAAAATCCATTGATTGCACATTGGTAACGGCACTATTGATGTCATTAGAATAAATTACTATAGAAAGAAAAGATCCATGTGTTTAATTACCCTAATTAAGGTATCTGGGGTATTAGATTCAATTGCAGCGAACAAGTTTATGCTTCGTTACTTTTTTTTAGTACCTTGCACTAATGACAACAATTGCTATCCGGGAACTTGCGATAACACTGATAACGACTGTATATGTCCTCCAGTGTTCACCGAACAAAACTGCATCCGAAGTAATTTCTTCAAGTTTCTGTTGTATAATCTTATATTATCCTTGGATTTTCTATGTTGCGATGCAATGCAAATATTAAGGACTTCATGTAGGTTGCATTTTAGAAGGTTGTTGCAGAATACAGCAGGGTCGTTACATATTGAACTGTTATGCGTTGCTCGTGTCATGTATTTCGTCATGCACTTCACATTTTATAATTAGGAAAACCAGTAGTTGTTACAGGATTAGAATAGGGCAAGACCGTTGCACATTAGCACTGTTCGTAAAAAATTGAAACTATTAATAGACCTTGAAACTAGACTTGTATTTCATCAATCAATTCACACTATTTTTTATTTTAAATGTAGATTAAAAGCAAAAGCATGGACAGAAATGTTCACTTTATAAAACAGTTTAAAGGTATGCAGTGTTTAAAAATTTAAAATGTTCCATACATAACAGTCACCTACACTGTCAAGGTCTTTAAGGACTACATGAATGCAACGAGATTTTATTCTCATAATTAAAGGAACACATGCATTCATTTATGCTGTATGCGAAGAGGCGAACAGACAGACGTAATCTCATATCATATCGTGTGTTTTTATATATTTCTTATCAACGTTAATTATCGTAACATCTAGGCCGACGTATAATATTTGTGTACCGTAGTTCTTCAGCTTCCAGAAATAAAAAGCTGCAAAGTTGAGCTTTACGACGAGTCTTCGGCTTTGACGAAAGAAGTTGACTGCGCTTCGCCCGGCGTCGAGCCTCAGGTCACTTGGATTCACAACTCGGCCCTTGGCAAAATTGCAGTGAAATGGGAAGCACACTATGTCAATCCAATTGGGATGCCAGATGCAACCTATGCAACTCACGTAAAGAATGCACCTGTTCCTCTAGGCGTGAGGCAAGCCAGCTTCAATGTGTCTTTTTCGGGCGGAACCGGAACAGGTAGTTGGCTTGGCATTTGATTTGAGTCAATATGAGTAACTATCGCTTTTAATTTTCTAAGCTTTGAAATGTAATTTTAGATACGGTTTAGGTTTTGAATCAGGTTTATACTCATGGGTAAATCGTAAAGTTGCTGCAGAGTATTATTGTGAAAACATTTATATATCGCTAAAACCGTAAGGATAAAATTGGTTGAGACTTAAAACAATTTCTATTTGAAATAATATATATTAAACCAATTAAACATTTGCGATTCTTCATGGCTCTGGCTAATAATTGCCTACTATGGACTCGTTTCTCCATGCTGAAATTGGGTTTATAGAGCGTTATTCACAAGTTCACAGGAACGCAAAATGATTATTTCGTTCACAGAGCGTTATTCACAAGTTCACAGGAACGCAAAATGATTATTTCGTTCACAGAGCGTTATTCACAAGTTCACAGGAACGCAAAATGATAGTTTCGTTCACATATGCAATTTTAGGTTTCTTTAGTGTTATTATTATGAAACATCAGCACAGGTTATAGAAATGTACGATGATTAACTCGAAATACTTTCCAATACACGTTTTATTAGTTCGCTATTTGTAGACTTGAAGACTTCGTGTACAATTGATCAGAGTCAAAATCCACCTTCTATTGTTCAGTGCAACGTTGATCGTCAGTGGTCTGACTACGGTGTCATACCTGCACACAACCAGACGTAAGAGTTTCATAGGCTATTTGTTAAAAGATACAGATATTAAAAATTTCTAGATATCTGTTTTACAATTTCAAGAAAGGAAATCATCATTCGCATGTGTATTCATCTCGAACTCTAATAAATATGCTACGCCATTGAGGATTTAAAGCTGCTTATAAAAGTCCACAAAAAGAAAAAAAACAAAAGTATGCAAGTACATACAACTGTACATACAAACTGTACATACAAACACACACATGCATATATATGCATGCAAACAAACAAACATACTTACACATAGACATACATTACATGCATTGTATACGTACACACGTAAGTACGTTCTTATTTTTCTCTTGTCGGTATTGCTAATATTCTTCTGAGACAATTTATTGCGATTACTAATAACTGCCTTTTGTCTGATGTGTGTAGACATGGATTCCCAATTCATATAGCATCCCGGTTTCGATGAGTGATACTTAAACGGCTGTGTTCATTTTAGTTGATGTACTGTTGGACTTAGTATCTAACTAAGTTAATCCTAAGTTCTGAGTGATTCCAAATTTTTGTTTCCCTAGCGCCCTTAGCGAACTGAGTTTAAAAATGAGTACACTCACGGTTCTTCGCCGAGTCTAAGAAAGTGTAGTCGCTTACACCACACACCCATGGCTGTTCAACTTTAATAATCTGCCCGCGTTGCATTGCAGTCATGAATAAACAAATTCCTGTATAAACTCTTATTGTTCATTTGCGATTGCATTCTAGTTCTTCGTGAAATTAATCAATTACTGTTAATGCACGCAGGCCTATCCATGCAAAGCATTACACAGTATCGAACATATATAGGTATATATACTGCGAATACTGCTGAAAGAAGCATTAAATGATGAAGCCTCAAAGGCTAGTTTTTATTCAGATTCGTTTTCTTACAAAAATAGTATTGAAAAACTCATGTAGATGAAAAATATTCAGCTGAGTGGTGTAGACGACTAGAAAACTAGTTCGATACACAGATTCATATCTACATACATTGATATTACGTTATCGTGCTCAACACAGATTCAAGGTTAGCGCTGCCGCACAACTTGGTGGCCACAAAGATGGGTCGGAGAACAGTAACATACCTGGGAGTTTCTTTCCACCGACAGAGTATAATGGAGATGCGGTTTATCGTCACGTGCAGTTTAAATTTGATCTGCAACCACCGACTCATTGCTTAACATATTACGGAGGATCGGATTGTCTTCAATTTGCCATATTTTTAGACCAAGATATCAGAACAGTAAGCAAATTAAAATCTTGATATGTAGAAGAATTCGACTGACTATTCATGAATAATTCATGAATAATGAATAATAATAATATTCATAAATAGTTTATTACATGATTTAGTGTCTTTCTTGCTGCAGTGAATTCTTGGCAGAATAGTTTTCTTCCTACACTTTTTATTATATAATTCATGCTGTGGTTATTTTAAATTGCTTTGTTGAGACATAAAAGCAAAAGGAAATACCTGGATATGTGTGGTGTAGGTCGTATTTTTACATACAGATCTATCTTTAAATTTTTATAGCCACCTGAGCAGCAGGCACTACTTCAACATCTAAAGAATTTGAATGGCATCCAGTCTAAAGCAGTCTAAAGTATCCAATCACATTTGAACAGGAAACCAAGTTAATCCTTTCACAGACATGCGCACATCTGACACTGAAGTGTTAGTTATATTGGTGACAGTCTATTTATTAGCATGCTGTCGATTCAAGTGTCGGGGTGTCAAAGCTTCGCCAGGACAGGGAGACATTTCTAAGATCTGTTCACTAACGCCCTTAGTGTACTGATTCACGGTACACTGCAGACTCCAGGAAAATGTAGCTTCAAACACTACATACCCGGTTTGTTCAGGAGACTGATCCACGTTTGCTTCTAGCGACAAACAGTAGGGTTCAAAGTGTTAGTTGTGTCAGTAGTTTTCGCTTATCTTTTAGACGGCTGGCTCTATGCATGCTCCTCCCGACTGGCATTCATACACGTAGCACTCTTAGGCTCAGTCTTAAAAATTTTTAACCCAGGCGAAACCACTACTTAATAGAAAGCGATAAATGGAAGAAACGTAGACATCTGTGGTTTTGAAAACTGGTATACTTATTTATGCAAACCATTGCAGAACCCAACAATCGAGCCTAAGATTTACAATTGGACCGACGACGGATCTGGATTGGTTAACTACCACATCGAAGTTTACTACATGCAGCCAACTCCACCAAAAAACACTCTTGTGAATGCCGGGGGTCCACTGATTCAGTCAGATGTCAACCCACGTCAGAACAACTTCATCTACATTTGCACTACACCGGGCGTTTATTCCATTGAGCTGACCGTTGAAGATCTAGCTGGCAACAAGGCCATGGCAAGAGAACTCTTCATCTACAATGATAACGCTGAGCTAACCACAGATCCCACTAAACCAGTTTATATCAAGGAGGCAAATCCTGATTCGAACTACGCCTGGATAATAGACGTCGAGTACCCGCAAGCTGGCGGTTATATCGAGTTGACCCTAATCTGGACAGACCACTTCAAAAGTGCAGCAGAGTTTAACGGAGCGTGGGGTTTGGCGGCAGAGCCATGGCCCACTGATAGAATCGACGACCGCTACGAGAAAACATACGGTGCGCGCACTATACAACCCATCACGAATATGCCAAATGGTATTATTGGTTATAGCGTTGCTTTTACAGTCGACCAAACAAATGGGGGACGCGGCCTTGATCCTGACAACTGGACATCGGTAGAAGCAACCGAGGACAGATACATGCTTTCAGTCCAAAATCTTGTGGATGGGAATGCATTGGTCGTTTGGCTTCGCTGTTACGACGCAGCTGGGTCGGTTATAATGGAAAAGCAAGTTGTCAACGTCGATACAACTAAGCCTGAAATTACAGAAGCAAATTTTGTGCAGAAATCGATAGATGATTATACATCAAGGTATGTTTCAACGTTTTCTTGAGAAAAACTCCAAATGACGTCATTATTTGTGACTTTAATTACTGTCTATTTTCTCATTATTTTGTCCATTCTTGTTTGTCTCACTCTCAATAGTTTTGTTCTATTTTAAATTTTGTCAGCAGCATCAAAAAACATAATTACCCTGCGATACTCGTCTGACATTCACTGCTGCGCCTGGATTCAAATCTTGATAAACAATTTAAATTGACAATTCGTTCTCAAACATGCAACTTCTCTTTAGCAGAACTAAGAAACTCCTCCAACATATGCTTCTGTATGCATTTATGTATGTATGCATGTAGGCATGCATGTATGTATGCGTGTATGTATGTATGTATTTATATATGTATGTATGTATCTGTGTACGTATGATTGAATAATGTATGTATGTTTGCTTTATTTTGTATGCATGTTTGCATTTATATGTATAAGCATTTATGTAGTGCTTTTTAGAACCTGTAAATAGTTTTGGGGACATTAGTAGCTAAAGGGGTAGAAATAATTTGCATTGAGACAAGTCACAAATTATAAACCATTCGTGCCTGAAACTTGGTTTGTGAATCGGCTTCTCGATAAAGTAGTAGCCAACGTGTAACCAATGTTTTAGTGCACTGTGTCAGCAAAGATGTCGCTTGTATATTGATCAAATCAATGGATAAAACATGTATTTTGTACTTCAGTCAATTTCTTAATAAATCTTCATTTAAAAATTTCCAGCATAGGTATCTCCGACTGTAACAATTTTACCATCTATAGAACATACTGGCGAGAAAACCTGATCAGACGTTTTAATTTTCCCTCAATAACTACTAGGTATGAGTAATTTGTATAAACTTTCATTCGTGAAATAGTTGTACACTAATGGTTTTAGCGAGTTAAATTAACTCATTAAACTTCTGGTCTAATGACATGAGCAAATCAGTTTATATCTGGTATGTAATCACATGCAATAAAAAATGCGAAACGCACGTGTATCTATAAAGTCTTTCTTATCTTCTGCGACTGCATTTCAGCGTGGACTTGACAATTGTCGACAAAGCAGCTGGTATCAAAAACATCTCTTTCGAGATATACGACAGAACCCTGAAAAAGTCAGTGTATACCGGAACTGTGCTGCCTCATATGAGAGATCCTCCTCCGCCAAGTAGAACTGCCGCTGGCCGAGTAAGGATATCACCCTGAGAAACATTTGTTAGCTTTGCACAGATATACATGTAAACTAGTACTTTGCATACATATAAACTAATATGAAGTAACGTAATACATCAAATGCATAGATGCCTCATGTTAACGTATTCCACAGCGTGGGACTGTTTGGCATAAGTTCGAGATATAGCCATACCCTATATATCTAACGCATACATAATAAAGGCGCTATATAAATTTATTAAGTGAGTATCTGAACCATTGAAAGAAAGCACGAATCAATCAATCAATCAGTAAATGAAAATGATCCTCGAAGTGATTTCGAGAGAATGCAGACAAATATTGAGATCTTATTATTGAAAAAATTGTTTTATCTATGTTAAATAGAATTTACGGTAATGCTTGAAGCTTCTGAACCTGAGAAGTATGCTAGCTTATTAAATATTTAGCTCTGGCTAATTTTTAAGGCACTGGAACAGCCCTGCACATCCAATGACACGACGTGTTATTGCATTCCCCACGGAGAATGTTACAATTATGTTCAGCGAGTTGATATCGACCACTGCTGGATCGACCTCTTAGCCGGAGATGTCTTCGAATTCAAGTTTACCGTAGCAAATCTAGCCAGTCTAAAGTCTACAGAGCAAACGCTGGAAGTAAGTTAGAAACGGCACCAGGTACCATTTTTAGCTAGTCTTTCTAATGCCAACTTCGTTGTAAAGAGCAAAAAATCTGAAATATGAAAACAACTGAATGTGATCTGACATAGT